>JAEQBH010001404.1:600000-809369 GCA_016808115.1 Tetrastigma voinierianum | reverse complement strand
ATGTTTTGCTGGATAGAACTCCTGACTCCAAGAATTTTCAAAGTTAAATTAGACTATGATGAGCTCATTTCCGAAATCGGATTAGAGGGGATATGGAAGAGGTTAAATGAAGAAGAGGGTGCAGCAGCACGGATTATAACGATTCCTTATGGAGGAAAGATGAGTGAGATCCCAGAGCCTGAAACTCCATTCCCTCATAGGAGCAGGAATATATATCACATTACATGCCGTGACCTTGAAGAAGGAGTTGAGTTTTCCAATAGGTATATAGATTGGACCAGAAGGCTTTACAGTTACTTGGCCCCCTATGTTTCAAAATCTCCAAGGGAAGCATATGCCAACTACAGGGATCTTGACTTGGGTCAAAACAATGACAAAGGCAACACAAGCTACGCAATGCTGCTTACTTGGGGTGTCAAGTACTTCAAGAACAACTTCAAGAGATTGGTACATGTGAAAACCATTGTTGATCCGAGCAACTTCTTCAGGCATGAACAAAGCATCCCAGCTGTTTCACCATGGGGGAAGAAGAGAGGAAACTAGTATGTATAGATACAGATAGTGTTGCTTTTTTAGTATGAACATTAAATAAAGGCCACATGATGGACATTTATATGTTGATTTCCCTGTTGTACAATTACATAAATAAAGATGTATTTAGGAAAAGCATTTGAGAAGAAAAAACAAAGGAAGAAGACGAAGAAAAGGTTTGTTTGTGTATATATTTAGGAGTACTTGTTTTTTTTTTACCTTCCAGCCCTTTTTAGAGATATGGGTTGGTAAGCAGTGATGGAGCCAGAAAATATAATGAAGAAGGGCATAAAAATTTTCCGAAGGAATACGTGAGTATTTACTTATTTTATTGCAAGTCGATTATCTTTACTTAATTTTTCTAGTACTGGGAATGGACGTTGAAAATAAACTTGATTTAGAAACTTTTTGACTTATATTAGTTTCTGATTAAATCATGTTGACAACATTTTATTTTAGTTGCTATATTTTGTTTTTTTACTAGTATTTGAGAGTAAATTTAAGTGTTCAAGTTTATGGAAATTTTATTTGGATAGGAAATTTTATTTTATTTGGTTTGAGTTATTATAAATAGGAGATTATGTGATAATTGAAACATAAAAAAGAAAGAGTATGGATTAGAATTCCTTTCTCTCCCAACTTCATATTCCTTGAAATTGTGTGTTTGTTTTTATTTACCCATCACTCCAATTAAATTTCTATCCAGGCTTTTGTACCTCCCAATAAATTGGTACTTGTTAGAAAGTCTCACTTCATTTGTGGCTAATTTCTTGTTGTAATATGATTATAATATTAGGTTTTTTATAGAATAAGGAAATATTTTAGGAATACCTCTATAAATATTCTGGGTCATGAGAGGAAAAAGTTATGAGAAACATGGGCTTATAAAGGCTATTTAATGTGTGCAGAGATGTAAGAGTTTTATGTATTAGTAGTTTTGTGGGATATTTTCTTAGTATTGTGCATATCTTGAAATATAAACACACCAATATAATAGATCAAATGAAATATGTGGGAAACAACTATGACATGGCTCATAAAATATTGCTTACTCCAGCTTAAAAACTATTTTTTCTTTTAATTAATCTACGATAAAATAAAGAAAATGTCCAAATTTAGCAATTGATCATTTGCTAGAATATTTATCTTGAAATTCATCAATCTATCTCAAGAATGGCGCCTAAAAATTGCTGGCACCATTTTTCAACACGCCTACCAAAGACTAACTAAAGTCCCCGACAAATCCTGCGCCAAAAACTTGTTTAGACCGATTTTTGTACAGACCAAACCGTTAAAACAAAGTTATGACCAGTTCACTAGTTGACAAACAAGATCAAATATGTACAAATTTATGTGATCTATTACCAAGGAGCTTATCTAACCCCCACGAACAACGCCTAAAACTGTTAAGCAACCAGACTTAAAATATGTGTTTGTCCTTTGTAAACTGGATTCATTAAAATTTATCGTCTTAACTTCAAGTGCACATATCGCATAAGTAATAAAAGTGGATTTTCATTAAGTTCATATCGTTCACCAGATTGAGATGAATTATAAAAACTCAACTACCCTAAATACTCAAGATCCGTATCATTTGAACTCCAATATTAAGATGATTGGAAAATAATAAATAATACTAAATTAATTTTGGCCAGTGTACATTGGGGTATTAATAAGAATGGAGTTGAGTTCACTCGAGTAGACAACACTAGGACATAAACCAATGAATAATTTTCATTTTCTACACCATTTTGAATCTTAGCTAAGCCATTAGGTTTGAAAGTCGAATCTGCCAAAGATTCAATAGTATAGTTTGGATTTCTCCCTCAACCATACCTTTCACTAATTAGAGATTCATGTTCATTTATGACTCATGAATTTAATCCGCTATTTGTAAGATATAATACTCTTTCTAAGATTTGTCATTTTTTCGCATTTCATACCTTAAATCTTAGGATTGAGAATTCTCGCCTAGCAGACAGATATTGCAAGCTCTTTCCAATGGATGGCACCCATCCTTCAACATCATCAAATTCTCCATCTCCTTATTAGATCATCATAACACGTGGATCGCAATCCTTGGCCAGAGAGAGAGAGAAACTCTCCCAGCATTTAAACTGATATTTCACCAAACTTATCCTCAAACCAGCAGTAGTTAGTAGATTTGATCTCGACAATATTTTAGAGTTCATAAGTTCCAAAGTATTAGTCTACTATAACCCACAAGAATTGCTTCTCTACCCTTATGATTCTCCACTGTGGTCAGCATAGAGGGCCCCTGGAATCGTGGCAAAATACACATTTTTGCTTCGATACACTGCAGACTGGGTGACGTGAACAATGCAGCCCGTAAATTATACCAATCAAATAAATTCAAAAATTTAACTAAGGCGGTTTCTTCCACTTTGTGCGTAAACCAATCCATCATCTAATCTATTCCCAAAGGGAGCTTAACCTTCAAAATCGTTCACTCATCTTAGTGACTATCCGATCAGAAAATTCACCTGAAAATTGTAAACGAACTGAAATAAATGAACTTAAGAAAATTTCCAAACTCCATTTTATTCAAAACAGTAATGAAGAGAAAATTAAACAAGAAATTCTGCACCGGGGTCGTTAATACAAATTCATTACTCAACTCCGGAAAATCGAAGAAAATCATCTAAAACTACGCCAAACCAACTACTAAACCTAAATAAAAAGAAAAATTAAAAATATACAAGATTTTTCAACTACCCAATAGTCCTAGAATTACGGAAGCCGCACATAGTGCCCTAGATACGTCTATCATAGATTCTCAATGTCACGCACTTCAATTATCAGGTTATGCAGATCCCCAAAATTTACGCCAAATTAGATGCCTCGCTAAAAACACAAACTATGGCGTGATAGATTTTCACTTACTAGTCCTCTATCATAGCATATAGTTTTCACTTAATCCTGTTCTCTAACTTTTTCGATTTGTCGACAAACTTTGATAATGTCAAGATGTAGTTTCTCATCCAATAGTCTGCTCGTCTCAATGAATGTCTCGCGGGTCGCGACACGTAAATTCATTGCACCCAAACTCTTTATACACTTATGCTTCGAAACCGCTTTTGACATAATTTTCATAGAAAGCATTTTTCTTTTCAAATAAAACTCTATCGCTAAGAGCAGTTTTCTTTTGTCACACGTAATTTTCTTCTCTTGTCCTCGTTGTCAAGGTTTATTCATGGTAGACATAGAAAACTTTTGTCATGGACATTTAACTCGCTAATCTCGCCTTCTTGATCTTATCACACAAATTCTCTTTATCACTACATAATTCCTATCAACACATTTATCATTGCTTGTTGAGATTACCTTTGTCGCGATGGTAGACTCTACCTTCAATTATTTACTATGTCGCCACATAAATTTTCATTATTACAATACTCCTCTCAGGTTGTTCTTCAACTTCTTATCGCGACGAGAATCTAACTCCCCATGTTTTATTTATCGCGATAAAATAATCTTTGTCGCGATTGCAGATTCCGTCTCCTCATAGAACTCGAATGTTACGCGATATTATTTCTTTTTCACACAAACTTTTCTTCCTCAGGCCACCCATGATGAAAACTTTGTCGAAGAATAAAACACTTGTCTCAGCTTGACTCAGGTTATATTTTCACCTTTTTTCATCGATTGTGCCGCTTTGTCGCCAGAGCAGAAGTTCATCATCCGCTAATTCGCTATGTCGCGATTAAAGGAAAAGATCAAGCGCAACAAAGTTCCTTTTCCATTTTCCTCACCGCTGTCGTGATGTTAAGAGTGTCGTGGGCGCCTTCTTTACATTCTTCTTCAACAAAGAGAACTCTCGTCAGCGAATGTTCTTCTTTCCGAGTTTAAATTTCGACTTTGTCAGGACATACCGCCATCGGGTCGCAACATAGTTCTTCTCCGTCTGCTGAAAATCTTACGCCACAAACAAAACTATGGCACGATAACGCCAATTGCCATTTTTTCCTTTCATTGCATTTTCTCCTTTCAATTAAACCGCAAAATACAAAGTCGTGAATAAATTCCATAATTGAAGCCAAAATAGATCCAAACTCGCTAAAACGTACAGAAAATGGATTTAAAATAGATGAATGAGTGACTCATCAAATTCCTAAAACTTAAAAGCTTTTCATTCCAAACAAAGAAAGGAAATTTGGTTGGTCTCTCAAACAATTTATCTTTTATTTTTATGACATTGCTTAACCTCAATTGGAGCAAGAAACATAAGTTAGTTGTAAAATAATTTCTAAACATGTTTCCAATCTAGAATCACAAATTTTCAATTAAGTTCACTAAACAACAACAAGTAATATGTAAACTATTTAATCATTCAACCCTTATTTGTGAGTGTGTACTGGTCTTCCCTTTTCCTCGGTAGATTAGTTAATCTTTAGGGATAATATCTGGCTAGCATTCTCTCACATTCATTCCAAAGTCCATGATGTTTACTACTTCAGAGAATTTCCACTTAATGCGATATCATCACCCATGATCAATATATCTTTTAGGTCAGAATGTAGCGCTGAGTAATTAGGTAGATAATTTGACACTTTAGGCTAAATTTGACCCAGATTCCACTGATAACTTACACTCTTGCCTTCATCATGCATCCTTGATTTCTTTTTATTTTAAGTGTCTAACCTTCCCATCAGGTTTTGTGCATCTTTTCTCGCATACTCTACTCGTAATTTCTCTTTTTCATATAATTCAATCGTAGTATTAATTTCTCCTTATCTGCAGCTTTTCGCTTTTCATATGTCATCAAGGTTTTTGGAATGGCACAATGTTTTGTCTTTGCATCTTTCTATCTCCCTTAACGAACTTTGGGTAAGTAACTCCTATACCACTGGGCATTAAAAATAGGTGTCGAACACCCCAAGAACCTCTAATTGTTCATGGGAGGAAGCCACAAGACCAAACTCCATTCTTCGATGTTTTTTTTCTTTTCATAGCTTCTTTCTTAATTTCTTCATCTCTTCTTATCTCACGAATTTTTCTTTCTACCCTTTTTATCCCTTCAGCACCTTAAAATAATATTCCCAAACTTGTCCTTTTCTCGTCTTTTTGATGTATTTTGTCTCAGAATCTAGGCAAATATGGTTCTTTACTATGATTTACGTATCACGCCCGATTCCCCCCCACCTCGGGTAGACAAAGGAGGTGCGAACCATATCGACTTTACTGATGCCAGCCAGGGGCCCAAGTCTTATAACTGAATCAAATTATCATATCCAAAGATACAAAAATAAAAGTACCACCATAGTGGTGTTTACTGTCTCCATATATACAATCCTGAGTCCCATTTACCTATACATATACAAAAATTGTACATTTACATTTACATATTCAGAGCGCAGAACCTACAATGATGTACTTACTAAGCACCACCCAAAGATAGTAAGGAAAGATCATGGATCGCCCCTCCCTTCCCAGTCACGACACGCCCAAATAGCCGCTTATTTCAACCTTGTTAATTTGGAGGTTGAAAGACTTTTTCAGGTACTAATCAACTTAATTAACCCGACATTTGCACATTAAGGTCTTCGCTATACTAACATCGTATTTTATGGCTATTTTCAGTTTTTGCTAGCTAAACTTGTCAAAATTATTGAGTCAACTCAAGCACAAAGAATCCGGAAATAATTCAAGATTACAGATCATAAACGTATGATGTATGATGAAACAGAAGAAAATTTGTGGCCACGCAGACTATAGGTTGGCAATCAACCCGTGAATCTCGCAACCTACTTCCTCCTTTTACCAAATAACCCTCGACCTCTCTTTTGTGATTTTTCCTTAAATACCCTTCATGTATAAGTGGGTATTTGAGATATTTTTGTAATATTTCTTACTAGAGCACTATATAAGCTCTAAGCTTTGCACAAGGGACTTTTCAATTTCTACATTTAATATGAGGACGGGCAAGAGTTTTCTCCGCTTTTCATTTTCTCTCATTTTTTCGCTCGTTTCAAACACTTCGAGGATGACAACTCGTAGGATGGTTGGCTATACCCCTAATCTCAAGAAAGTGAGGATACCGCTTAATCAGGTAACCAAGTTGGTTCTCATGTTTTTAACGTTAGCCATTTTATTGCCATTTATGTTTCTATATCTCACTCTAGGTTTAAATCCTTAGATAAAGCCTGATTGATCCATCATCGCAATCTTTTAGTGTTCAAGTGGATTCTCTTGTCATGATCCACTCGAGAGATTCATTAATGCCATTTATTTGTTACTATATAGATTGCTGGAGAGAATGTAATCGGTCTCGGGAGCATATATGTGCAATAAAACAAGCCGTCTCGGGAAGGAAAACAGGTTCGGGCCATTTGTCAAAGAAAGATCCAGTTCGAGAAATGACTATAGGTCATCCTCCCTAACGAGGGGAAAGGGACCCGAGGACCCCTTAGTTACATTAGGATTTCAAACCCAGTGGCCCGATGCTTCAAGGAGTTCTTTTTATATTTTTCTTCACCTTGTTTTCAGTTTCCACCATCAAAACCCGCTATTTTTATGAAAACCCAAAATCCAAATTGAATTCACCATTTTGGCCTTAAATGCAACTCATTTGTGTGAAGAAAACCCATCCCTATGTTCGAATCTGGGAAATACTATACTACAAGAGCCATGCCACAAGAGGCGAGGTGTTAGGTTTATGTAAATATCGTCATTCTAATCAACCTTACTTGCACGTCGAATCAAAATGCGGCGCCATTGCCAGGGATGGTGCCTTAGTGTAAGTGATGAGTTGTTGAACTTGTGATCCACATCACAAGTATTGGTGAACTTTCATCCCTTTTTTTATTTGCTTTTATTTCTCCTAGCAGTTCACTGTTAGGTTTATACAATTTTTATACTGTCCATATACAATTTCTTTTTTTTTTTCTTAGCTAACAGTAACCTTTTTGGTAGCCTTGTTTTTGCTTTTTGTTGGTGTTTTGTGTTGTCCATAAGGGTTTCTTATGCACCACCGATAGAACACAACAAGGTGTTAGAAAGGATCAGCACCTACAAGTGAACAAGGCCGTGAATGGCTTGAATAGTGATAAGATGGAGCCTCCACCTGAGGAACAGTAGAGCCAACAGGGGGTATAGAAGAATCCCAATGCATATAGGTCCATGAGGGACCACATACATCCCCCAAGAGTGAGTGCACCCTCATGTATTGTGCCCCCACCAGAGGACATGACGGCCGATACATTACATCGAGCCCCATCGCCCACTTTCCACGGTATGGAGAGTGAAAACCCCTACTCACACATCCGGGAGTTTGAGGAAGTCTACAACACCTTCAAAGAGGATGCTTCCAATATGGATCTGATGAGGCTGAAGTTTTTTCCTCTAACTATGAAGGATAAGGCCAAGATTTGGCTTAACTCTCTAAAGCCGAGGACCATTCTCGAATCGGATGTAAATGCAAATGAAGCCTCAAGAAATTTTTTCCACACATGTAACCAACAACTAAGAGGCAGATTTACACCTTTGTAGCCCATGAAAATGAGAAATTCTACCGCAAGCCGGGAAAGGTACTCGGGAAACCATCACGCCCTCGTCTCACCATAGCTTTGACACATGGATGCTCGTCAATCATTTTTATGAGGGAATGTCCCCTACTATGAAACAATTATTAGAGATTATGTGTGGAGGGGACTTCATAAGCAAGAATCCGGAAGAAGCCATGGACTACCTAAACTATGTAGCCGAAACATCTAAAGCTTGGGACAAACCAAACCCAAGAGAAGTAGAGAGGACGAGGCTCATAACCAGCTCGGGAGTGAGGCATGTATTCCCTCACGAGGACATGGAGATGAGGGCAAAGCTATCCACCTTATCAAGAAGGTTGAAAGAGCTTGAAATGATAAATCAATATGAGGTGCGAGCAGTGGCTGAGACACCTATGCTGCCCAACCAGCTTTGCTTCATTTGTTAGTCTATCAAGCACCAAAGAGAACATTGTCCAACTATTCCTTCAATGAGGGAGATGATAGCTGAACAAGCCAATGCTGTGGGTCACTACAAACCACCAGCCAATGCCTCATACAACAACACATATAATCCCAATTAGAGGAACCATCCTAACCTCTCCTAGAAACCAAAACCACTAGCATATATACCCCATGGTGCACAACAGAAGTATGGTTCTTCATCTCAACAACAAACTACCGTCATCCTCATCCTCATCTCCCGGCCGAGCAAGCTATATCACTCGCGCTTTAGTAAGAATAAGGTAGTAAATACTCAAGCTAACCAGAGGATCGATACAGTAGAAGGCACACTGAACAAAAAGATTGAGAACCTGTAGTCTGATCTTGCCCAAAAATTTGACAATTTACAGTATTTGATTTCTAGATTGACAAACCAACAGCAGGTGTAAGAAAAAGGAAAGTTCCCCTCTCAGACACAGTGCATGAATCGAGCTCTTCCAGTGAGCCAACTTCTAAGATAGATGAAGTTAAAGCAGTGATCACTTTGAGAAGTGGAAAGGAGGTTGATCAGCCAGTCTCCAAACCAGCAGAATTAGGCATTGAGGAAAAGGAAGGTGAACCAAAGAAAATAATGATTAAAGAAGATGCAGTGAAGAAGAGCACACATCCGCCTTTTCCTCAAGCATCAGCAAGAAAGCCATCAACCAGCCGAGATTCTATAAAGTGATAAGATGCAAAGTCACATCCTCATTTAACATGATTGACTGTGTCCAACTTATGCAAAATTTTTAAAGGACCTATGCACAATGAAGAGAGGGCTAAATGTTGATAAGAAGACCTTCCTGACATAACAATTCAGAGCCATTATTCAATGCAAGACCCTAATGAAATACAAAGACCCGGGCTGTCCTACCATCTTGGTGAACATCGGGGGAACTTGTGTAGAAAAGGCATTTCTAGAGTTGGGAGCCAGTGCCAACCTGCTCCTTTATTTAGTGTACAAGCAGCTGGGCTTGGGAGAGCTTAAGTCCACCACCATCACACTATCCCTAGCAGACAAATCCAAAAAAATCCTGAAGGGCACCGTGAGGATGTGGGCTGATATTAAGTAGACAAATTTACTATCCCAGATTTTATGTGCTTCACACAGAGCTCACGGGTAGCTAATTATGTGCCTATAATCCTTGGTGTATTCATTCTCCCTAGCCACCCAATGCGATCATCAATCACGAAATGGAGTTATGCAACTTTACATTCGAGAACATGACTTTGGAACTCCACATATTCCACTTGAGCAAAAGCATATGAAACCAAAGAAAGAGGGTCCAGAGAGGTTTACATATAATTTACATTATTCGAGGAACAAGATGAGCAAGAAGAATCGCAGGATGTGCCGATTGAGAGTTGTCCGATTTGTCTAAGAATTGCAGTGAAACCCAGAAATGTGTGTCAGATAATGGGCCATGGAGAAAAAAAGGAAGAAATTCTACCTTTCTGATTGAGGAAGGAACTAATGAGTCTCAAAAAGCCGGATCTCAAACTCGCCGTGGAATTAAAGTACGTGATACTTAGAGGAAAATGAGCAATGTCCAATTGTTATATCCTCCCTACTCAATGCTTCACAGGAAAACATTATGTTGGATATCTTCAAGGAGACCAAGCAAGCATTGGGGGTGGAAAATAGTTGATTCAAGTGAATTAACCTCTGTCTCGCGACACACCACATCTATTTAGAAGAAGAATTGACATTAATCAGGCAACCACAACGAAGATCGAACTCACACGCAGAATCAAAGACGCGTAGTTCTAAACCGCTACAAGCCTAAGATCATATACTCCATATTCGATAAAGACCTAGGTGAGTCCAACTCGTGTTTGTACAAAATATCCAGGTGACTATCAGGCATAATGAGAAGGGAGAGGAGGTGCTCACCCACCTTGCCACAAGTTAGAGTGTATTTGACATAAGAGATCAATGAAGTGACAAGAAAGGATCACTTCCTACTACCCTTCACGGACTAGCCAAAGAGTTTTCGGGCATCCTTTGATCGTTGGATGGTTATTCAGGGTACTTCAGATCGAAATTGTTGTAGAGGACCAAGAAAAGACCACTTTCACTTGTCCATTTAGGACTTATGCTTATAGGAGGATGCCCTTCGGCCTATGTAATGCCCCTGCCACATTCCAAAGATGCATGCTTAGTACCTTTAGTGATTTGGCAGAACGCATTATGGAGGTCTACATGGACGACATTACAATATATGGGATGGAGTTTCAAGAATGCTCGACAACTGTGAAACTCCGTCCCGCACAAAAATGGAGAAAAAAATCGGGTGCTGAATTGGGAAAATGCCATTTATGGCTAACCAAGGAATCAGGCTAGACATATCATATCCAACAAGGGAATCGGGAGGCTGACAAGGAAAAATCGCCACTCCCAAACTCCCCTTCTCCCACAAATGTGAAAAAAATAGTGAGGCACCTCTGGGCATGTAGGTTTCATAGAGGTCCATCAAGGACTTCTCGGCATTGTCAAACCTCTTTACCACCGCTGGAAAAGGATGCTAAGTTTGTATGGGATGATGAGTGCCAAATAAGCTGAGGAGCTCAAAGATTACTGACCACGCACCAATAGTGAGGGCCCCTAACTAGTTACCTGAGGTTATGTGCGACACATCTTACATAAGCAGCTTCTACCAAAGAGAAACAGTGGAAACCTTATGTGGTATACTATGCAAGCAAAACGTTGAATGAACCACAGAGGAATTATATCACCACTGAGAAAGAACTACTGGCGCGGGTCTATGCTCGACAAATTTCGCGGGCATTTGGTGGGTCTGACATCATTATTTTCTACTGCATCATCTGGGCTCAAGCACCTTCTAACCAAGAAAAATGCTAAGGCTAGACTTATTAGATGGGTTCTCCTAATTCAAGAATTCAACCTGCAGATCAAAGATAAAAGGGGATGGAGAATGTTGTTGCAGATCATCTTTCTAGACTAACCATAACACACAACACCCATAACCCTCCAATTAATGATGAGTTTCCTGAGCAATCCCTGTTGTTAGTGGAAAATGAAGGGTTTCATGGGAGGCAACACTTGCCAGTAGTAGCGGAAATACAAAAAAAAATCCCAACAAAAACCCATCCAAGGACCCAAGTAAAGATCAAAATTCCGCTTCATAACTAAGAGAAGGGTGTAGGATTACCTTGTGTCGGTTCCAAAACCAAGCTAGTGGTCGGGGCAGCTTTAGACCGAAGCAAACCAAGTCCTAGGTTCGCCTCCAACGGTATCCACACGAAGATTGAAGCCGATAACCTCCAAGACAACGTTCTCGCAACGGGTCCCAGTGCTAGCCAAGTCTCTATCCGAAGAGGAAGAACCGAAATTCTCAATCTCTAGAACACTTTCTTTTGAGATGAGAGAACACACTTGGCCTCTTTCTCATGAACTCACTTTTCTCTCAAAAGGAGAATCAATCAACTAGAGTTTTCCATAGCATTCTATTTATAGGAAAACCCCCCCATCATGTCTAATGACCAAAATGCCCCTCACTCTAAGTGATGATAGGAAACAAGCATCCCTATGCGTTATGGCAAGTTCCCACACAACCCAAAGTCGAGGATAATCTCAAACCTATTATCTCTTTAAGTGATGGCTTTCGAACCCTGAATTCCACTAATCCTGTGACATTTCATTCATGAGAATATCTTCGATTAGTGCCCAAAAGTGCTATTTTTAGTCCTATTTAAGATAGGTTTTGAGTGCTTTTTGCGTACTAATCATATTAATTAAGCCGATTGATATGTGCAGGTCCTTCAAGACTACTAATTTTGTTTCGAGGTTGCTTGGTAGTTTTCAAGAGTTTCGTAAACCTCCACCATCATATCATGCTCTCGCATCAAAATTTCGCTGACAGGCTGAAGTCTCAGGCTTGAATTCTCATCGATTTCATCAAGCCTGGATTTAAGAAATAAGAACCATAGAAGATGAGAATGGTGTTGGAGGGATGCAGAAGCAGCATGTAGGATTGGTACTCATGAGGTATTTAAATTTTCAATAATAGCGAAATTTTCGCAATAATAGCGAAATTTTCGCAATAATAGCGAAATTTTCGCAGTGATAGTGAAATTTTTGCAATCATAGCAAAAATTTGCTATCATAGCGAAAATTATTGTGCATAGCGAAATTTTCAATTTTCGCTATGACTGAATTTTCGCTATGATAGCGAAAATTCGCTATCATTTGATTCGTGCCACAGTAGGGTTATCTGGAATCAACAAAATTTATATCCTAATTTTCCTCCTACTGCCGTAGTCAAGCTACTGCAGTATAGCGGTTCTAGGGTAGAACACAAGGATGGGTTTTCGTCCTACAAATAACTTGTATCATGATTCAAAATGGTGAGGCTTTAATTTGGATTTTCGGATTTGCATTAAAAAAAGTGTAGTTGTTGTTGTAACTAAGCTAACTGAAAGCAATTTAAAATAAGATGTAAGAAAAGAAGACCTTGAAGCCTCGTCACTAGTTTGGATATGATGGGCTGTGAGGTGTCCCCAAGTTATTTCTCGCATTAGTAAGCAAATGACATATAGTCATTTCCAAAATCTGACTCGTTTAACTTTAAAACCAACCCTTAAGAACATTCCTAATCGACCACAAGATTTACTGAGCATTTAATGTTCCCGCTGAAAATAAAGCATTTAACCTACTTTCAGTGGCTCGTAAATGACATCTAATGGATGTCAATGTATCTACCATTAAGAATACACTGAACCCTGAAGCATGCCAAGTATTGACCAAAGAAAATACATTAAATAGCATTTAAACCTAGTTTGAAAAGTTAGAAACACAAATACGCAGTACCTGCTTCATGAAAATAGAGGAACACCCGTAAACCCACATCAACCAACCTAGCAACCCTCCTCTTCAAGGTTTTGAGGCTTAAATGCAAACATCCTTAAGTTGTCATCCTAAAAGGGGTGTGTTCACAATTTAAATGACGTAAAGAGGAGAGGAAGAGAGAAAATCGGGAACCAAACAGGGGCCGTATGTAAAGCTACATGAATTGAATAGTTGGGTTACAAATGTTCATAACATGTATTTATATAAATTTCACCAACATGCAAAAATACCAACCAACCTAAATAATATGATTACATTGAGGGCAAAAGAGGAATTAAACAAAAAACAGAGTCGTTTGGATTCACAAAGAGGGAGTTAGCACTTTCGCTTACGCACAAAGGAATTTCGCTATGATAGCGTAAATTTCGCTAACAGGCGAAAATTCAGTCATACGAAAATTGAAATTTTAGTTTATAGCGAATTCCTCGCTATGATCATAAAATTCGCCATCACGCCAAATTCGCTATCATTGCGAAATTTTCGCTATGCCATAGCAAAATTACCAATCCTCTATGCTTATTCCTGCATCCTCTAGCCTACATTTCTCATCTTCTATGGTTGTTATTTTTTCATCCCAAGCTTGATGAAATCGATGAGAATTCAACCGAACTTAGCATAAATCAACGAAATTTCGATGCCAAGCTTGATATGATGGTGGAGGTTTACGAACCCGCAAACTACCAAAACAACCTCGAAACAAAATCGTGAGTACTAAAGGACTCAGACATGTCAACTCCATTTAATTAATATGATTAGCACAAAAAGCACTCAAAACCTATCTTAAATAAAGACTAAAATAGCACTTTGGGTACTAATCACACCCCAACCGACATTGCTAGTCCCTTAGCAATGCTAAAATAATAAAGGGTATGCAAAAATATGCTTTTACAAAAGAGCATTCCATTCAAAAGTGTGTGTACAAGCGAGTCTTTTACCTTCGCATGAAAAATTTAGACTAACAAAAACCATCATGAGAGAATTAAGAGAGCTATATAGGAACAAGTTTTGTGGCAACATCAATTCCAAGTCAACTTGAACTTCCACCAACATCTAAGTGTTTTAAGGCAAATCCGCCAACCAATAAGTCAAGAAAGCTATTCCTCCCCAACCAAGCTTACCGCCAGACCCTCGATGACCAACCTAAATAGATTGGAGTTACACTCTTATTTCTTACTTTGATTGCATTGTAGGGTGCACGCTAAAAACTCGACTTCACCAAAAGCTCGCAGAATCTGTAGTCCACCGGTTTAATTCCCAACCAATTAAGGTTTGTATAATTGTCAAAAGGATCTATCGACCACTAACTCTTCAGGCTTCACCTCGGACTTCGAATGATTTCGAGAATTCAGCTCCACAACTCGCAAACTCTACCCATCCACCCGTAGCAAACACAAAGCCCAAGTGACTCCCAATCGTTGAAGGTTTAGTGGCACCTGGCTTTAAAGGCTGCAACATACCCCTGGACTGTGTTCTAAGCCAAGGTAAAGTGTCACGCTTTCTATTCTCTTTTCTTTTTTTTTTTTTTTTTCATTTGAAAGGCTTCATTGGTCTTCATTTTTGGGTAACATAAACCTATTATGGGTAGTCAACGAATCTAAGGTCGGTTTTGCAAAGTCAAGAGAGGTATACAGCTTCTCAACTTATTGATGAAAACTGATGTGCACTGTGTGTGATTAGCTAAAGGTGGACGGACAAGGTTGAATACTTTGGAATCTCAACCAACCAACAACTTAAACATGCATGGAACTATTCTAGCATTATGGAAACATACAGTGCTTCAATTTTTCAACTCAAAGTAAGAGCAGTAACATAAGAATATAGGCATAAAAAATGGTTTGCAAAGTGTAGAAAGAATGTAACATCGCTATAAAGCTTTAATATAACCTCAAAGTGGCTAGTACAAGCTTAACATAGCCTAAACACAACAAAGATCACCGCCATTGCCGCTAATACATTATCCTAAACAATCCTATGCAAAATAAGCAGCGCTAATAAAGCTAAAACAAAACAAAATATGATAGAAGACACTTCCAACCAACTTTCCTCCAACCAAAGTATAACCATGCCTCTACCGGGCAGTGACCTGAAGCCAGAGAAGGGAGCAAGCACTTCACCTCATTCTCGTGGTAGACGGTGATCTGGCTACCGCACGGGCCACAAAGATATCCAAAGAGGCCGCAAAACGAATACGGCAGCATGCATCACGAGTAACGGGTCATGGTAGGCTCACACACCGACCGGCTGAGACCGAGGTGGCTCATAATTCGAAGAAGCATGGCATGATTCTACGCTAGAGTGACCTTGGCTCGGACCATCCTCTCGGCCAACGATGCCTGAGTAGTAGCAAGTGAGCAGACAGCATCCATAACAGCAGATAACTCCCTAGAATTGACAGGGACATGCTCGTGTGGATCAGCCGTGGATGCGAGGATGGCCGCCAGCCTCCTGAGGAGCTTCGTGGCAAAGAGGGAGGTGGAACCGGGAGGGGATGAATTGGAATCGAGGTCCTCTCCACTCCACCTCTGTATCAGTCGCTTCACCCCTCGACCCGGTCCTCCCCCGTAACATCATCCGCTCCCTCCTCCCGTCGCCGTAAGAAACTGAGAGTGGCATATATAAAGACTGCTCGATGGACAAAACCTGAGGACAACTCACCCGCCGCTCTATATGTGGCTCCTCAGGGAACCCAAGATGCTTTAAGACCTGGCTCAACAACTCGAAGATCAGGAAAAGCCTCACTCGAGCCAAGTCCTTCAGGCGACCTCTCCTAAAAATGCAGCAATACTCTGGCCATGACGAGCCCTGAGGATCGAACTGTAATCCCTCGACATCCCGTGATAGAGCCCTCGAGTATACTCCTCGCAAATGTTCATAATGCTAAAGTGGGAATAGACTGGTCTGAAGTACATGGTCCACGAGAAGCATCTGCAGGGAAAGCTGCCGGTGGAATAGTATAGGCCTGCCCATGGTATCTCGAGCGAGTGAGCGAACCATCTCTCTTTGTGATGGCTGAGGCCACCGCCGATAGTCCGTGGAATTCCGCCGTAATCCACCGGCGTGCCCAGCGCGCTGTATTATCCGCAATGAAAGTACCCCTGCATGGCTTCGCACACTCGAACCTGGGATTCCAATGGATAGGCACTCTCCAGGATGTCATAGTGTGATAAAACTCAAGCACCACCCAAAGGATAGAAAACTTACCTTGTCATAAATGGGAGCAGTGGAATATCACGGATCAATCGCATCGAATCTCCGACCGGTTCGCATTAATACCGTGATGTCGTAATATGATCCATATGGAAGTCCCGCATTTAAGATCGACGTTTCCCCCGGGACGGATCGCTATATTAAACACGGCCGCCTCGATCCTCAAAGCCGGGATAACTCGATGGAAATAAAATCAAACGCGAACGACCAGTTTTAAAATTTTAGAAAATCTTATTTTCAGAACCTACGCAAACACATATTAGGAGATTTGTCAAGCAAGTAGGCTGAAACAACCCCCGCACCAAGATCTCAATTCCGCCCTTCTTCCTCGAGGTGTGGGCACCAACGATTTAGATCCGAACAATACACTCTACGCCTAGATCTAACATCTTTTGCGCATCAACACATGAGACAAGGATCTCTAAGGGGAAGAGACTCTCTAGGAAACTAGTATGGAAAAAAACTCCTTTTTCTTTTTTTCTACAGGCAAGGGTTTCTTATTTATAATCAACCCTAATTCGTATAAATATCCTACCAATTTGATATTTTCAAAATTTCCCATACGCCATTAATATGAAACAGTCGCATCGGGACACTTCATAATCAGAATCGGCCCAAAGAGTAATTAGAATAAATTCTACTTATTACTTTTAATCTATAATCGTCTAATATTAATTTAGCCAAATTCTAATTAATACTCTTAATCTATAACCGTCCAATATTAATTTGTAATTCTAATTAATATGTAACTGGCCCGTAAAATTATTTTCCAAGCTCGATCAAAGAGTGTAATATATTCCAAATCATGAATCGTTCATCAGTAAAGCACATGTGAGGTGGAATCGGGACCCATAGACTACATTTCAAGCTCCAATAAATTCCAATAATTAATTAAACTCTTTAATCAATCATTTTATTTATTAATTTACTATAGTCTTTTTACCTTAAAAACTTGAAATTGAACTCTCATTCTTACAAAGATGATCGATTTTACTCTAAATTCGCAGTGTCCATTGATTTAATCATTACATACATAGCTCTATCCTCCAAGAAGTGGTTCATATCTGTGAGCCTGGTGAAATTACCGCTTTGCTCCCTCTAATTATATCTTGATCCTTAAGTTCCATTAATCCATTAGTGAACAGTTAATTTATAAACCTGTTATAAATTAGAGCGCTCAAACTATTCAGCTCTAACCAACACTTGGGGCGAACTAACTCGGTCCAGCCTTTCCATGTGAAGGGTCGATCTCCATGTCCATGGGCTCAAATTCCACAGATACATCAATGGGCCTCCAAGCAAGTATCGGGCCCATTCCATAACCCAGCTTTAACCCATGACTCAAAAGGCCCACTTGACATAAATGTGAGTCTATGACTACTCGTGGATTGAGACTGATCTCGCATATGATCATCTAGCTACTACTGTCAATCTTCAGACAAACTGTATTTAAAAGAATTCGAAAATCGCGCTCGGGTCCTCGTCTCTATATAATCTTATTATATATGGAGCTCCACTTTAATGTCGCCACATTAGTGACCCGGATTAAGGTCACTTCATTCTCAATGATAGCAGACCGCCCCAGTAATATTTAATTTGAAGATCCCCAAACTTCAATTAATTTATTACGGACAATTTGATTTATAATCCATAACCTCGATCCTCTCGTGTATAACTGTTATACACTGAGGTTATGGTTACATTAATAAATCTGGGATTTTCTAACTTTTCATTCATTCATTATGCACAAAATAGCTAAATGTAATAAATACGACACTTTTATTAATTTATAAACATAAATACAAATTCATGCTTTACAGGCACTATCCCTAACAACTCCCATCATTTTAAAGCATGTGAGACATGTCTTTAAACCCATCCCGCATAAGGACCCTCAAACGATTTTGCAGGTGTAACGTCTCGGGTGAACGTATCTCGCAAGGTTGTTCCTGCATGCTATCTTCATAACATCCACACCTCCTGCACGATCTCTAACTCGATGATACTTCCTCTCATATGTTTCCCCTCTCGTGGTTCCTCGTTCTTGGAGTTCGCACGCCCACCGTTGTCACAAGAAAGTACTACGGGTTTATCCATATTTGGAACACCTTGATCTATAAAGAACTTCGAGCTGCATCAGCCTTTAGCCGCCTACAAGCCGCTTATATATTCGCCTTCCATGGTGACCCACGACGCCGGATTGCTTGACACTTCTCCATACCACGCCCACCACTAAGATTAATATCGACCTGCGACGCCGACTTTCGATCGCCCTGTCCGACATGAAGTCGAATCAGATATTCTACTGGGATTCAGTCAAGACTATAAATCAACATATGGTTTCTCGCTCTCCTAAGGTATTTCGAGAATGTGCTTTACCGCAATCCAAAGGCGCTAACCCGTGGCTGAATTGGTAACTACCGACAATTCCTATCGCATAAAGCGTATGTCCGGTCTTGTACACAACATGGCATACATGGTTTCCCACCGCCGAGGCGTAAGGAACCCGTCCATGTCCTCTCTTTCCCGAGGTGTCGCAGGACACCGCCTCCTAGAGTGACAATTCCATGTCTGCCCAGAGTCGACCCTTCGGAATTCTTCATCGAAACTGCCACACCTTATCAATATAAGATGCTCGAGACAAGGCTGTATCCGTTCTCGCGATCCCTTATGATTCGATCCTAAGTACATAACCCGCTTGTTGTAAATCTTCATTTGAAACTTTCGAATTAGCCTTTTCTTTACGTCGCATTAACAATCCTATATCATTCCCCAATGAGTAGGATATCTACGTACAACACCAAAAAGACTACTTTGGTTTCCTCGATGTACTCAGACACAAGGTTCATCAATATTGTTTCAAAACCGAAGGTTTTGATCATCTCATCAAACCTTAGGTTCCAAGACTCAAGCTTCGCTTAAGCCTATAAATGACCTAAGCAAGCCTAGTGACTTTTCGCTTCGCCTTCAACAACTATGAAACCTCTAGTTGCATCATATAAATTTTTCATCAAGATAACTATTCAAAAAAAGTCAGTTTTGACAGCCCATTTGGCTATATCTCATAATCGTAGAGCAACAAAGTAATGGAAAGAAGGATGAAATGGATTTGAAGGAGAAGTATCGGGAGAAAGTCTCTTCATAATCGACTCTCCTCAGGTATAGCTGGGCTACTAGCCGTGCTTTGAAAGTCTCCACTTTCCCATCCACACCTCTCTTTTTCTTATAGATCCATTCGCACCTAACGGCCCTCGACCGACTCAAAGAAAATCTACAGTTCCCGTACGTACGACTCAGAAAATCTACAAGTCTCGCATTAATTTGCATCACATGTATTCCATTTCGCTCCATGGTCAAGTACCACTGGTCTCCATCAGATCATATCCATCGTGATGCTTGTATGACAATGGATCGTCATCACTAGTATCTACATAACAACATTTGCTTCACCTACTCTCGTAGCGAATTGGTTGTTTAGAAACCTCCCACTACGCCGAGGTGCAATGACATCCCCGTATAGGATATGTGTACTTTGTTACCTTCCCCAAGAACGGTTATCGATCACGGTCCGGGATCCGATCGTGATCAGAATTCCTCTGGGTGACAACCCTACTCAAGGTTTGAAGTTTGCCATGTAGTCATTTTCAAGAAAGGCAGCATTCGACGATACAAATACTTTCTTATCCTGAGGACTGTAGAACAAACCTCCCCTCGTGCCTCAGTAACCAACAAACGTACATACTCGTCATGTCAGCCCCAGCCTTCCTTTCAAAGACATGTGTCACACACCCCCATATACGATATGACGAAATCGTTTACTACCACTCCATAACTCTAAGGGTGTATGTCGATAGACTTAGAGGGAACCACATTCAAAATGTACTACGCTTGCAAATAAGATATCCCCGAATGATAGCTGGGCAATGAGGAGTAAACATCACAGACCCAACCATGTCAAGCATCGCTCGATTTCTTCTTTTCGCCACGCCGTTCACTGCAAGGCTCCAAAAAGCCGTGGAGTCGATACAATGCCATGGATCAATTAGGTGATCCCTGAACTCTCAGATCAAGGTATTCACTGATCTCGATCGAAGGTACACAATGATTTACCTAGTCAGTTTTCACTTCGCAGAATTCCTTTAAACTTTCCAAAAGTTTCGATTTCAGATAAGTGTGTAAAACATACTCAGACCTAGAATAGTCATCAATGAAAGTGACCTAAGCATTCAGAATCGCCTCTAGCTGACATCTGAGGTCCGTACATCCGAATGTACAAGTTCAAGTGGTTCCTTTACACTAAAGCCTCACGAAAGATCTCTAGTCATTTCGCCTGCATGTGATTCACAGATCGAAGATTGCCAACTTTTAGCTTCTTTTAAAGGACCATCCTTACTACCGTTAATCCTATCCAGCTTATATGTCCTAACCTTTAGGTGCCATAGGTACATGTCATCATTATCAAGAATCTTTCGCTTTCAGTTTAGGATGTTCTACTCTAAATAGTTCAGTTGTTAAGGAGTGTTCGCTTGTTCGCCTTAAAATGTAAAGCCCATTTTCATTATTCAGATGACAAATGTTTAAACCATTTATGGAAATAACAATTTGATTATTATAAATTGAAACAAGAACAATTGTTCATACAACTTAGAAACCAAATCAAATTTCTCCGTAAATCCGTGAATGCACAACATTGTTCAAAAAAAAACAAAGAAATTTATTCTAATTTAAACGATCAGCCTCCCACTAAATCACGACACGTCAAGCCCCATTTCCGACGCCACTATCGAGCACTCCCCATCAAGAAGCTCCCTAGAAGAATCCAAGCATCTCGCAAAGAAGAACAAATACGTGGGTTAGTGGACCCTGAATCAATTATCCAGATCGACTATCAACTTCCACTAGATCGCTTTCTAAAACCGCAAATCAAATTTACCTTTCTTTTTCTCCTTCGCCTGGAGAGATACTACATAGCTTTTTTCCAACGCTCATCGACCGCAATGGAAACATTTTCCTTCGGGTTTCTTTCTTCGAGCTCTTTCTTCTTATCGCTGCTGGCTATACCGCTTTCGGCCCGCAGAGGCACTCCCATTGCTCTCCTCTTCTTCTTAAGCAAGAGGATGAGGCCTTGGTTTCAAAGAACATTTCGTCACTCTTTTGAGTCCTTGTCTTCGGTGATGGCTCAAGGTTTGCAATTCATTCAAAGAATCGGGTTACAATGTAGTCCAAATTTTATTCATAACATAGCTGTGAATCAAGGAAATCGGGAGTGAGGAATCAAAGATATACCTACTGGGTGCGCCATCTATTATGGCCTCGCTCAGCCTCGCCATTTATATAATTAGCCATGTCTTAACATGGTCACAAACAGAGTACTTTACTCATCTTCGCTTCATGTACTTTCTAAGAAGATCATGATGACTCGTTCTGATTGTTTCCTAACATGTTCTTTGAGGGAATCCATATCTCAATGGCGCTTCCATCCTCTCATGTTTAAATTTAAGACGTCCGACATGTCGGGCTAGCATATAAGCCCAAGCCATATCGTTTGAATCCATTAATGTTCATATGGTTCTCGTACACTACGAGTGGCATTCGCTGCAGGTTCTACAGGACATTCCTCAGTGAGAACAAATCTATTGTTCTCGTAGACTAGCACGATATTAACATTACTTTTCCACTTTACAAAATTATCGCCATATGATTCATTCGCGAGTAAAGCAATTATGGGGTTTGAGGCATACATTATTGCTGAAATTAAATAAAAACGTATTTATTACATGCAGCAGAAGAAACATCAAATATATTTTGGAATAGTAAACGTGATGCATGAATGCATAGAAATTAAAACACATAAAACAAAAATACTAATCCAAGGTAAGTTAACCTACAATTAATATCCCGCCGTAGGGTAGGTCATACTAATTATAAATTAAATTTGAGACTATCTCAAATTAATAAATGAGACTCAAATATCTCATATTTTCCTCATTTATTAACTACCTTTATTTTGGTCAATATACAATTAACCGTTTAATTGTATCTTCGAGTGTGACCCATCGTTTCGTAGTTCTAAACAACTTAACCCAAGATCAGTCACTGCAGGTAGGTCTGAATCTTGGAAATACATCACCAAACCTCGGGCCGTACAGGAAGTAACGATGATATTAGCCTGTGTGGACACCTCCGTGAGAGTGACGAATCAAGGCGCTACTAGCCCACCTAAAAACCTCACGCTGTCGGGACCAACGATGGAGACCGAGCACATTGTCACATGCCTCTTCTCCCACTCCAACATTTTAAACTTATGTGCTTTCTGCTATAAACATCATATGCTTTATAATCCTAGTAAATTATTATATCCTATATAATTAATTACTTAGGTGATGAATCTAATTCTATTAAATAGTATATAGAGTTCAATTTAATTGGGTCTGTGTTTATTAGTTAAAACTAATCCACCTAATTTGCCTAAATCCGCTTAGGTAAACTCTAGCTCCATAAAGGAAAGGGGCCTAATTAACTAACTTTAAGTCCAAACAGGCCTATTTTTTATTTACCATATTTTTAACAAAATCAATCATTTATTAAAACTGAATCTTAGGGTGAAACTGCCTAATCTATTAAACTTGAAGCCCAAATTAAATTAAATCGGGAAATTACCAAGTTTAACTATTAAACTATATCCATTATTTAATTTATTATTCAATAAGAATAAACAAACATTCCTAGTAGAACATGTTTCTAAAGGATGGTATGCATGACATACAATATGGTGGGTATTCATGTATGATATGTTATATGCATGGGCATGTTATTCAATTGTATCCTTCATACATTTAATAACATAAAGTAAATAAATAAATAAATAAAGCTGCCTAGTGTTTTGGGTATTTCTAATAATTACAACCTTTGGAAAAAAAATGGAAAAAAAAAATTTTAATTACATAATGGGCTTCTTGCAATTACATAATTCCCAAAGTTGCTCAATCTTCATGTCCAAGACCGCTGTAAATTTCCTTGGCCCATCAATAATACAAAAAAAAATTACAAAAATCTTATATGAATACTTACTACACAAAATCTACTAAAATAAGAAACCTAACCCAAAAATTACCTATATAATTAACGACCTCATCCATCCATACACAAACACAAATAATATCGTGCTGGGTGAAGATCGAACAACTCCCGCACCAAGGTCTCACCCGCTCCTTCCTCGAGTGTGTGTGGGCACCAACGATTCAAATCGAACAATACACTCTAGTTTTTTTGCCTGGGATCTAACACTTGGCGACTAACACATGAGACAAGGATCTCTAAGGGAAGACTAGGGTATGGAAAAAAAACTCCTTTTCTTTTTTTCTTTTTTTTTTTTTTCATTAGTGGCAAGGGTTTCTATTTATAATCAACCCTAATTGCATAAATATCCTACCACCTGATATTTTCAAATTTTCCATACTCTGCCTCATTAATATAAAATGTTTCGTGACTGACATCATAATCAGAATCGTCCAAGATAATTTGTAATAAATTCTACTTATTACTTTTAATCTATAACTATCCAATATTAATTAAAATCGGTCTCTAATTAATACTCTTAATCTATAACTGTCCAATATTAATTTGTAATAGTCCTAATTAATACTCTTAATCTATAACTGTCCAAAAAATTATTTTCCAAGCCTTGATAACAGAGTGTAATATATTCCAAATCATGAATCGTTCATTGTAGTGATATAGGAGGTGGAATTCAGATCCACTTATCTGCATTTCAAGCTCCAATAAATTCAATAATTAATTAAACTTTAATCAATCATCATTTTAATTTATTAATTTAATGTTATTCCACTAAAACTTGAAATCAACTCTTGTCCTTACAAAGATCGATTTTACTCCTGAATTCAGAGTGTCCATTGATTTCAATCGCTACATGCGCTTCTATCCTCCAAGAAGTGGTTCATAATCTTTAAAGTCGTGAAATTACCGTTGCTTCCTCTAATTATATCTTGATCCTTAAGTTCCATTAATCCATTAGTGAACAGCTAATTTATAAACCTCGTTATAAATTAGAGCGCCTAAACTGCTTCGGGCCTTAACTAACACTTAAGGGAACCACTGTCAGCCTTCCATGTGAAGGGTCGATTCCATGTCCATAAAGCCATGATTCTCAAACAGACATCAACGTCTCCAAGACACAAGTATTGCCCATTCCATAAATGTGCTTTAACCCATGACTCAGTGCCACATAAACAGAGTCATGATCACTCCGCATCGAGACCGACCGCATATGATCATCTAGCGGCGCCTGCTTTTAATTCTCGAGACAAACTAAGTATTTAAAAAGAATTCGAAAAATCCGTGCTCGTCCCGTCCTATATAATCTTATTATATATGGAGCCTCCACTTAATGGTCGCCACATTAGTGACCCAGATTAAGGTCACTTCATTCTCACGATAGCGACCGCCCCAAGAATATTTAATTTGAAGATCCCTGCAAACTTCAATTAATTTATTACTGACACTTCCGATGATAATCCATAACTCACCTCTCAGGTATAACTCGTTATACACCGAGGTTATGGTTACAATAAACTGGATTTTCGACGTTTCATTCATACATTATGTACAAAAATACTAAATGTAATAAATGCTACATTTTGTTAATTTCACAAAAACATAAATACAAATTCATGCTTTACAGGCACTATCCCTAACATAACCTGGGCGACAAACTATAACTCGCCTGTATGGAGGCAACCCGCCTGCCTGCATTAGCCGAAGATCTCACCCGGCCCGATGTCCAAAGCCTCGAAGGCGGGCCTCCCACGTGGTCTCTGATGCACGTAGAAGGCCTAGTAGTCCCACCGTGGTCCTGATATCACACCCGGGCCTGCACTCGGTGCCTCTACAGTAGAAGCAGGACCACCGCAGTGGTGTCTCTACAACCCGGTCCGAAGAGGAGACTGCACCCTAGGATGCGTGCTCGCACTGCCTCTGCTGGTGCCAACGACCCGGCCTCTCAGACACGATGGCTCCACGGGTACGAACCATGGCCGGGTCAATCACGTAGTAGGGAACCCGCAGTGACCGGGAGCAACACAGATGTGTCGATGGGTCGACTTCCGAGCCAAGGAGACCCGACTGGCGGTTCTCAGACTCGGCACAAGATTTTTGCTTCCACTCAGCGGAGGCGCCGAATCGTGTGGCTTACTAAGACGGATCAGTAGTCTAAAGCGCCAGTAAATGGGTCACAGCGCTGTCAAGGTGATGGCAGAACGCAGGGCACTTGAGGGGCTCTCAGCTCGGGGCGCCAGAAAAGGTGAAAGGAATGGAATGGAAACGAGGAGGGAGGGGGGTGCTTTTTGTAAACTGGCTCGCAATCGAAAGGCCACCTGAAGTCAAAGAGCCGCAGACTTAAATTTCCTCGGCTATTATCGCGAATCTCTTTGCGATCTGCAATACATTCTGTAATAAAAACAAAATTTAACGAAACAATCCTAAAAATTAAATACAATAAAATAAAATAAAATAAAATAAAATAAAATTTTAACTAAACATAAAAAAAAAGGCTTTAATTAAAACTAAAATAAAAGAAAAATTACTAAAAAAAAAAAAAAAAAACTAAATGATCAATTAAACTAAAATAAAAATTTTCTTGGTCGCAGTCATCTCGTGAGACCAAACCACCCTCCGCCTGGATTTCATCGATGGAGTATTAAGGAGAGGAGCCCTTCAAATGCAAAGATGTGTGCTACGCCATTCTGCACGAACTCATTTTTTCAGCTTCTTTCACTGTGGCGCTTGGGGAGACGCTCTTAGGAGGATCGATGCGCTTAATTCTCCATCAACCGCCTAATTTTTCTTCACTAATTCTCCCTCCAGCTTAGAGCATTCGTTTCCCCCGAACTCGGGACCAATCAAGCAAACTTCATCCGATCCTTACTTCATTTTCCGATGGTTTGCCAAGGCTCAAAGAAAATGTTGAGCTCCACTGTCATGTTGCCAAATGTGAGCTCCATGACTCCATTCTAGCAATTGATTATTGCATTGGAAGTGGCCAAAAATGGCCTTCCCAAGATGATTAGCACATGATTAGGCTCCAATCAAGGACGGCTCTAAGATCGAAAGCACAACAAAATCCACCGATAGTGTAATTTGTCCACCTTACCAATACATCCTCAACGCCCTTCGAAATTTTTACCGACCGATCAGCTGGCGGATGCAGTGATGTTGGTAAAGCCAAGCTCCCAAACCCAACCGCTTATATATCGAAAGCGGCGCGAGGTTTACACCGCCTCAAGTCCAAATGCTTTATCTATGCAAGTTCCTCTAATGTCAATCGATATCGGGGATCCCGGATCCTTGTATTTCACCGGTCTGGCTTCCTCGAATGATGGCACCGACTTGCTCGTTAGGAAGGCTTTCTTTTAGTTCCCAACCCTCTTCAATCGTGCACAGTCCTTTAAAAATTTCAGATATGCTCCAGACCTCCGCTTAATCAGCGCTAAAATGGGATATTTACCTTCACTGGCCTACACTCCTAAATTTCCGCCTTGGTTTGTGATTTTTCTTCGCCTCTATGCTCGGGGGAAATGGAGGGGGCATGTTTTTTTTCATTGAATCTTCTCTGATTATTATTCTCTCAGGCTCAGCTTCCTTTTCTTTCCTGGTTTCTTCAGCAATCTTGGGCACTGGTTGCTCAATTTCTTTTCCACTCCTCAAAGTGATGATAGCCTTTACTTCATCCATTCTCATCGGGGTCACTGAGCAGATCCTATCTCATGTATTCCCTAGGGCAGTCCGAAGGGAATTTCCCTTTTCAGATCTCTAATGTCAAGTTAGACAACTGTAATGGAACTTGCAACTTAATCGCATACCGCCTAACTTCGCTGAGTGAGATTTCTGATCGCCACAATTTTTGATCGGGCTCGACATCGATGGCCGCCTATTAAAATTTCCCACCACTCGCTTCAAATTCATGATGGCTCGTCATTGCGAGAAGAAGGTGGAGGTCATATCGTTGTGTCGAGGTGGAGCTAAACCGCCACGTGCTCTCGGGGCATATGCAGGATTTCGCTTCCATGATAGGTTCTATTGATTCCTCCCAATCGAGGTTATAGGTGTTACCATAAGGAGCATTTGTAGGTGGCTTATTTTGACCCAAGACATGTGCATGCTCGCATTAATTCCCTTATCAAGGAACTAATGGGATGTTGCTCCCTAAGGTGGCTATTCCGACCGACAATTAAAACAGCTGCAAGATGCGTGCAATTCATTCACCGTTTCGCACTTCATGCCGATTTCTCATTTCAAGCTCCTCCAACCTTCGGTCAAAGTGGTCATTTTGCCTTCATCTCCGTGTCTCTGAAGTGCATAGATGCCTCCCTTGGTGGGTCGAAGGCCTCTTCTTTCTTCCTCGGGTTTGGCTCATCCCATCCCTTGGAAGTTTAGCCACATAATTCAAAAGTTCATGGTTTCATCCCCTGGTTCCCGCCGTAAAGTCCCTCCACACATGGTTTCCAAAGCTAGCTGTTTATCACGGAGACATACCATCATAGAAATGATTCACTAGCATCCATGTATCAAAACCATGGTGCGGGACATGCACCGATGGTTCCATGAACCTCTCCCAACACCGATAAAACTTCCTACCGTCAGTAGCCGAAAGTGTAGCCTCTTCAAACCGTTGATCTTGGTTGTACCGAAAAAAATTTCTTCAAAAAATTCAGCTTGAAGATCTACTTCAATTTCTAATTATTCTCTACTTCATGAATTGAGCCATATTTTGGCCATTCCTCAGGGTTACTGGAACGCTTCAACTTCAACAAACTACATTTACACCCTCCTTAAAAAGTTATGCATACTTCCTCAAAATCCCGAATGTGTGCGTATGTGGATTTTCATTTTCCATACCATGAAAAGTCGGGAGCAGGGCACCGATAGGTCTTATTGCCACATCTCGCAGGTGGTGGATGCGTGAAGGAGCACTAACTCAGGAGGGTGTATGTGGTCCTCATTGACCTATATGCTATCGATTCATAAAGCCGCCACGACTTCTGCTGCTCCTCGGGCAGGATCCACTGGGCTTCACCGTGCAACACCGACTCACAACTTTGCTCAATTGGTGCACTAACCTTTGCAAACTAATTCGACATTCTTCATCCTTGATGCATAAACACCCTCAAGTACACAAAAAAGAGACAAAGCAAGGAACGATTACAAAGCTTGCCAAAAAGATTAGTGTTAGCCAAAATAATAAAATGACTGTAATGATAAAAACTGCCCAGCAGAGATTGCTGAGGAAAAAAAAAACTTGAAATTCTAAACAATGAAATTCAAAAAGGGGTAAAAGGTCACCAATACTTGTAATGAGGATTACAAGTACATATCAACTCATCATTTGTAGTTTAGAACCATCCCTGGCAACGACGCCATTTGATTCACGAGTAAAGGTGATCCTAATCAACAAAATTTATATCCTATTCTTCCCTCCTACCGCCGTACTCAAGAATCGCAAAGATAGCTGCCTGTGGTCGAACACGTGGATGGGCTTTCGCCCTACAAATAACTTGTATCATGATTCAAAATGGTGAGACTTTAATTTGGATTTTCTACTTGCATTAAAAAAGTGGTTAGTTGTCACTAAGCTAATCAAAGCAATTTAAAAATAAGATGTAAGAAAGAACACTGTTTCGGGGTCACTAGTTTGATATGATGGGGTTGTAGAGGTATCTCAAGTTATTTCACATTAGGCAAATGACATATACTATTTCAAACCTGATATTCGCTTAACTTTAAAAACTAACCCTAAGAACATTCCTAATCGACCATAGCATTTATCGAGCATTTAATGTTCCTAGCTTGAAAATAAAGACAACCTACTTTCGGGGCTGGCTCAGAATGACATCTAATGGATGTCAATGTATCTACCATTAAGAATACATCAACCCCAAGCATGCCAAGTATCGGGGGACCAAAGAAAATACATTAAATAGCATTTAAACCTAGTTTGAAAAGTTAAAAACACAAATACGCTAGCAGACTGCCCATGAAAATAGAGGAACACCCGCAAACCCACATCACCAACTCCAGCAACCTCCTTCAAGGTTTTACAGGCTTAGCCAACATACTCGAGTTGTCATCCCCAAAGGTGTGTCATACCTAGAAAATGAGAGAAAGAGAGAGAAGAGAGAAAATGGGAACCAAAACAAGGGTCAGATGTAAGTCGCTGGACTAAGAAGTTAGGTTACAAATGTTCATATAACATGGCTTATATAGCCCTACCAACATGCAAAAATACCAAACTAACCTAAATAATATGATTACACTGGTGGGCAAAAAGAGGAATTAAACAAAACCCGAGTCGCTTGATCAGCAAAACAGGCAAAGAATTTTTGCATACGTTGAATTTCGCTTATGATAGAGAAATTCGCTATCATAGCTGAAATTCACATAAATAAATTGAAAATTTCACATGCATAGTATTCTTCATGATGTCAATTTTCGCTATCACTGGCAGTGTGTACCTCGCTATGCCATACGAAATTCATTAATCCTCTATGTCGCCTCTCGCATCCTCCAACCTCGCATTTCATCTCTACGGGTTAAGCATTTCTTCATCCCGGTGCTTGATGAAATTGATGAGAATTCAACCGAACTCGCATAAATCGGGAATTTCGATGCTTCGATATGATAATGAGGCTTCGGGCAAACCCGCAAAACTAAAACAACCTCGAAACAAAATCAGAGTACTAAACGACTCAGACATGTCAATCGCCTTAATTATATGATTAGTACGCAAAGCACTCCAAACCTATCTAAATAAGACTCAAAAAAAAAAAAAAAAAAGGAATAGCACTGGGTACTAATCACTTCATATTCGATCACATCCAAATTGCTTCATATCAGCCCTACACTCTTCTAAGTGTGTGACCCATTAGGTTCCTGTGTTTATGTTGGTCATTAATTTGATCTAACTATTGAATTAATCAAGTCAAGATCGTATCTAGCAACACATCATGACTCCCAATCGACCGAGAGTCGATGGTCCGACCGCATACCCTTCCCATAGACAAATACCGTGCACTCATTCTTTCACCAAACTATACCCTACTCGTCTCAGCATGGACAATCGTAGCTCCCACTAGACCCGGCTATGCCACACCTAAATTTCAAGTGATATTTATTTTGTCCCCGCATTCATCACTCAACCTTTATGCACTCAAGACACCTCAAGACATTTTCACTATGGCAAGATTCCTGAGTAATGATTCCGACATCGTACCCAGTATACTTTCCTTTATCGGGAGTGGCGAACTTTGTCGCTACTAATTACCTCCGAACACCTCAAACTATACTCAATCCTCATCCAATGAGCGACCCCCTTAAGAGGCAACGTGGATTAAGGTCAAAGTACAGGATCAGCATCCAAGATATCCTTAAGCACCTCAAGTCTAAGGATATTTCAGACTCCATTATATGGATGACAATCATGTACATTTACTAGATGATCCATATGATTGTCTCATAATAAAGTTCCGATGTACTTAGCTACTCTTAGCAAGCATCCACACGCCAACTCCTCGATCAACTCTTGATCACAGCTTATAAGATCTACTACTGATCTAATCATGACTATGACATGTGCTAACTGTCCGATCAACAATGTCCAAAGCCTTTGTCGATCCTATGACTGCGGATAATTTAGACACTAAAATAATTTCACATGATAGGAATCTTATTATCATGATCCCATCATGATTTCCTTCATGCTATGTTATGTATCATGGACTTCATTAATTCAATTAAAGATCTGTTATCAATTCAATGTATGAATATCAAATTAACGAAGAAGCCTTTCATATTAAATAATATGTTATGCGTACAATAAGCACTAATGGCGATTCCCTTTAGAGCACTTATCTAACAGAAAATGCCCTATGGTATGCCTCACATCGCCACTTCTGGCAAATGTGAGAAATAATTAGCTTGGATTGGAAGGAATAAGACAAGAAGTTCTTCTTGCAAAGATTCATTCCTACTATTAGGAAGAGCCATTCGTCAAATATCATGGCCGATCGATAATTAGGAAGATGTGTGCCCGAGGAAGAACAAAGAAGGAATACTCGCCACGCCATGAGAGTGCATAGTGCTCCAACTGGTTCTATCGCCTTCTCTCTTCAAGGATGCCCACAACGTATGTCGCGGCTTCGCGACAAATGCCAAAGACTAGTGGAAGATCTCTCACTGTTTTCGCACGATGCCCCTAAACCCAATTTTAGTAGTGCGTTTTATTCATGTTCAGTATCGACTTTATTGTGGCTTTATCGTTTCCTTTCGATACATATACATATTAGCTGGCCGACTATGTGTCTAAGTGGGTTGAAGCAAGCCTCCACGTAGAGTACAGACCAATAAGGTGGTATTGAAATTATCAAGGAAACATCTTTCAAGATTTAGGGTCCCCAAGGCCATAATCGCAAATGGAGGTTCACGGTAACAAACCTTTTGAGAACTCTCCACTATATATGTTGTAAAGCACAAAGTGGCCACCCCTACCATCCTCATACTAAAGGGGTCAAGCCGAGCTCGCCAACAAAGGGAAATCAATACCATATTGATGAAAGTGGTGAACTCCAATAAGAAAGACTAGTCTCTGGGATCGCTGACTCCCTATGGGCATATGTAATGCCTTCAAGACCAATCTGGGAATGTCACAGATCGCCTAGTTTACGGGTAGAAGGCATGCCACCCGCCCGTGGAGATTGAATATAAGGCATGGTGGGCCATCAAAAAAGTCAACTGATTCGGGACTAGTTATCAAAAAGAGTCTTCGACATCACGAATCAAGAACACTGCAACTATGTTCCATTTGAACCCAAAATTGCAAAAGACTCCGATTAAAGAAATGGCATGATCAAATTATAGCCCGCAAACTTTCTAGCATGGGGATTCAAGTATTGTTGTATGATCTCAAAGCCCACCTCTTCCCCAAATAAGCTCAAGTCAAGATGGACCGGTCTATTCCATCATCCACCAAGTTCATCCTAATGGACGTTGAACCCGCTCACCTGCTGATACAGGTATTCAAGATCACCGGCGCAGGCTAAAGCCCTATGAAGCCACGCTCACGCCAGGCAAGGAGGAGATCCCCTATTTGATCCTCCTCAACCTCGAAAGGCTAATGGAGTAGGCTCCTGCTTCGCAGAGACTAAACCACTCCAAATTTGCGGAATTTTTTGTTTCTCCTACTTTAAGTTTTATTTGTAATTTTACATAATTTCTCAATTTAAATCTTAGTTTTATTTGTAAGTTTTCTTCTCATTTTCATATGCACATTCTAATAATTTTAAAGATTCCGTTTCATGTGTAGCAAAAGAAAGAGCTATAATGCATGTTTCACTTTTCAAGTACTCGCAAAAAATTACAGTGTTTGGCTCTTCTGCATCCTACCTCTTCGTCTCTCGCACCCTTCATTTTCACCCTACCATAAATTTCCCTAGATTTTTTAACCTAGTTTTTAGTGCCCACAGTGGACACTATTTAACTAAACTTTCACCTTCCCTAATCCTCTATATAAACCCCAACCCTTTCTTAATCCATTTCATTCCCTTTCGAAGAAGAAACCCTCTCCACCCTTCCATCTCTTCTCTAATCCAAGATGTCAAGATTCATGAGGGCAAAGCTGTGCCCAGGTGTAGCCTTCTTCTCCACCCCCGATGCCGTCCGCCTCCCGCAACCCACCATGTCGCACCCTCTTGTCAGAGCCCACGCGCTCCAAATTCTCAGCCCCTCGCTTCGGGCTTCACGTAGATATGATACGAGGTCAGCCATTCTCCATCTCCCTCTCACTGCACATCCCGAAGGGCCCCACTATGATACCCCGCATCCTGTGGTGTCTGCCGACTCTCCACACCCACATCTCGTGTCTCATATTATGAGACCTAATACATGAGTAAAAATGGCCTCCTGGGCCCATACATCAATACTCACCAAGAATACATCGACTATATCATAATAGTTCAAGAGTTATTACATTACTCTTAACCAAAATATATATTAAAAGTTTTACAATTTTAATACATGTTATACAAAATAAAAACAAAGTCAATAATCCGGCTTTCTTCTAAAATCGCCTAGTGAGCGTCTCCGCATACCCTCGTACCGAAATAATGATCCCTCTCTATTGTATGTAGCAATGCCCAAGAGCGATAATCTCCCTACAGCGGTTGGCTCACCCACGCACACAGAAATGGAAACCAAACACACTCGTGCAAATACATTATCCTACTTGAATGTCTACATGCCAATCCCAGCGTCTCGAGTCCTCATCGACACCTCACACATGACTAAGCCACGCGAGAAAATACGCTAAAATTAAAGGTTTGTTCTCGAAACTACTTACCGAAGCTTCGATAAATATATCGACAATCTTCCGCGATGAATTGTTGGATAACTTCTCCGAAATAAGCCATGGGTCCGCCTCCAGATGGAATCAGTTGACAACTCTCAAGGCAATTTTTTGAAAATCTTCCTAAATTCCTTTTCGCAAACCATTTTCACTTTCTTTCATTTTCATGTCATGCACTCAGCACCACCACTGTAGGTGCCCCGATGCATATGGAATGCATTATGCCATTTCCAAACAATTCATGCTAATATATTTTACATGCATATATTAACAAAAATTAATTCACATACATCATGTTATTCAATTCATGGCGATAACATCAAAATTAGCTCACATGGGCTAATAACAATCCAAACATTTCACTTTGAATCACCTAAACAACACAAAAATTCACACACAACCACGCAATAGTAACCCTAGGCTCAGATCGTTCACAACACATACAGTGGATTTTCTCACTCAATCCCAATCATTGAACTGAAACACACCCATTTTCTGCCTGTGAATATCCCTATCCATATTCACATGGCTCTTAAATAAAGAGTAAAGCAGCAGGAATATTCCTACCTTTTGGTTGCTCACCCAAAATCTGCAATCACAATTATTCGTAGGCGTAGATCAACTTTGCTTATTGCCCCGACGAGAACCGATGGTCCGAAAGCCAGGAAATCTAGAGAGAAGTTACACTTTCTCTCTCTAAAACTGGTTCTTCACACCTACTGCACGTTTCTAGCAAAAACAAGTGGAGAAGATGAAGTCTTTTGTCTCTTTATTATTTCTTTAATAATTCCATCATCGTCCCTTCATTTAACTATTCGACTTAAATGCCTTTTTACAATTTACGGTAATATGTTTGATTCATCTCCATCCTCACTAATCATACAACATGTGTCACATGGGTACATGTAGTAGGTGACTTTTGTCACATCACATGTCTCTCACAAGCCGTCATACGACACTCGACACTCGGTGCCTCGAAAAACGTGAAATTCTGACTATCTTAGAATTCGACGAAATTCGACGTGGTAGCTAGATTTCGCGAGACGATTCAAACGGGGAAGTCCGTTTCGTCATTCAAGATCTAGAAAAATTTTGGATTTTGATCGAAATTACCATTTTACGCTTTTTCAGAAATTTAGAATTTTTTCGGGTTTTACACCCACCTCCAAAGATGGCCCGGACTTTAGAGGCCCCAAAAGCCCCATTCCCCACTGCTATGACCAACCGATGACTCACTCCTGACTCATCTTCTACTTCTATTATCCCAAGATCCCATCTTCCATTCCTACTCTATTGCAATTAATTCAGACATAAAGACTAAAGAAGTGCATGAAACATATTATGATTTTCCAGCTTTTGCTGCCGATCCCAAGCTCAGAGATTCCATGAGGCTTGTGCAACAAGATTCTCGGGATTTCTACGACTCGGGGTCGCCGGCTTTTCACCCCGAGTGGTCACTGGAGGTTATACCACACACTATGACATCTAGGCGAGTCCCTTACTTCCACTACCATCCACTTCTCCACGACGCCAGTGAAGGACACTGTGCCACCAACATTGTAGCTGAACTCAACTTCCCAATTATCCTAGTCAACTGGCTGACACAGACCGTGGGCTCCCACCGCCTGAGATGGTTCGCCCATATCCGTAGACACAACAGCAGGATCTATCCTTTTCCGAAGACATCTCCCCCCGAGTATGGTCCTTATCAACCATATACTGCGGTCTAACCTCTTCCCACTCCAACATATCGTACAACGGAGATGAGCTATTCTGAAGGCTTTATATCGCATATCCGAGGGTTTTTGGTTCAGCCCTACTGAGCTTTTCATGAACTCCTTGTTCCACTTTGAGGACAAGGTCCACCGCAGGAACCTGACCTGGGCTGAGTCCATACCCCTCTTGTTCCCGAGGCTACTATGCCAGGTGTTAGAGCATATGGGTTTTCTTGCTGAGCCTCAATTAAAGTGTCGAAGAGATCAGGAGGCCATTCTACTGCCGATGTGGAAGCTTCGCCTGCGGCTCAACACCTCCCACCTCAGAGATAATGGTGATTACAAGAGTCGACCATCATGCAGGATATAGAGGAGCCTATAATGCACCATCCACGCCTCAGTAGTCACTACTCCATTACCTACATCCTGCATCCTTCAGACCTCCAAGGCCTAACTCTTTATCGATGGACTAAGACATCGCTAATTACATCGCAAAGATATCCCCATATCAACTTGGGATTTTCTCGCTATTATTGACACAGTCCACACCTTCTCAGCCACGTTAGCATCTTTTGTGACTACCCACACAACTTTAGCCGAGAGGATGACATGCATAGAGAGCGCCATCGCATAGAACCATGCCATCTCTCGTGCGTATCTCGCAGTCACCTAGGCTGCTGATTCTCTAGAGAAGGAAATCCTTGATACTCGACTCGTATGGCATTCACTTTCGAGATGGTTATTGTGTTGTGGTTTTCGTGGATTCTTTACGAGGGTTAGGCATTACTCATCCACATACTTTTGAAATACCATTTCGAGAACATAATTTTGTTATTGTTTGTCACATTTCTTCTTTCATCGCTAAGGGACTAGCAATGTGTCTACTGGGGAGTGACTGCCTGGGAATAAGTTATTTCAACCTTGTTACTTGAGGTTTTAAGCACTTTTTGTGTACTAATCAACTTAATTAACCCGATTTTCACATTAAGGTCCTAGCTATACTAATGATCGCATTTTATGGCTATTTTTGTAGTTTTTGCAAGCTAAACTTGCCAAAATTATCGAAATAACCTGCTACCTAAGAACTGAAGCTTAACCTGCACAGAGATCGAAACCGCAGGATATGTGAGTAGGAAAACATAAGAAATTGGGCCACCGCAGTTCTGCAGGCTGCGAAAATATCGCAACGCAAAATTCGTAGCCGCAAATTTCGTGAGGGCCAAGACCGTGGACGTCCTCCTCCGTACCTACACAGATTGAACCCGTGCTAAGCTTTACGCTGGGAAACATATGTCTTATATATGTACATGCATCGGGATACTTTGTACAATAAGCATATAACAATAATGTATATAGAGTAAAGAATAATGTGATTTATCCTAATTCATATGACAAACTTATACTTATATAGATCTCCCATAGGAGTTACTTAGCTTATACTTATACGGAAGTACCCGTAGGTACTATAGAACTTATACTTATACTTGTTCAGATCTCCCGTAGGAGTTACAGAGCCTATACTTGTACAGAAGTACCCGTAAATACTACAGAGCTTATTCTTTAACCTTATTCATTATTGAGACTCTTATTATATAACTCGCTGGATTACTTCCAAATTCGCACAAGAAATGTATTTAGAACACAACACAATAAGTACTCGAAGGTACGATACAATACTGAGGTGACATATCACAAAGCAGAGTACCAAGACCGATCGTAGACATGCCTCGCCCATGCAATCAGAGTGATCAGCGGGTATGGTCGGTTGACCGATCAGAACACACCAACCCACATAATGTATGTCAGAATACTAGCAAGAGTGTCGAAGCACCGATCATAACGTGCCTGCCCACATAACAAAGTGTCATAAAGATTAAGTAGAGCGCCAAGACCGATCGAACGCGCCCGCCCACGCAATGTAAGTGTCAGGTCATTCAATATCTGGTCTTAGGCATTCCTACAATTATATGTGTTCAGGAACTTACTATCTTATTATAAGGGCATTAGGTTCAGGAAGAACAAACAGGCTATTGGGTGGAAATTTTATGATTTTAAGGGAATCAGTCCTTTAGTTTGCACCCAACATATCTATCTAGAAGAAGAGACAAAATCAGTGAGACAGCCGCAGAGGAGACTAAATCCTCATATGCAGAAAGTGGTACATGCAGAGGTTCTTAAACTGCTACAAGCCGGCATCATATACCCCATATCCGATAGCACCTAGGTGAGTCCAACTTAGGTTGTGCCAAAAAAATTTGGGGTGACCACTGTGCGCAATGAGAAATGAGAAGAGGTTCCTACCCGCCTTACTACAGGTTGGAGGGTATGCATTAATTATAGGAGGTTGAATGAAGTGACAAGAAAAGATCACTTCCCATTACCTTTTATGGATCATCTCCTTAAGAGAATTTCTGGGCACCCCTTCTATTGCTTTTTGGAAGGCCATTCAGGTTATTTTTAGATCGAGATATCAGCAGAGGACCAAGAAAAGACTACCTTCACCTATCCATTTGGGACTTATGCTTATCGGAGGATGCCTTTCGGTCTATGTAATGCTCCTACCACATTCCAGAGATACATGCTCAATATTTTCAGCGATTTAGTGGAGCGCATTATGGAGGTCTATATGGACGACAACTTAGTATATGGGGGTAGTTTTAAAGAAAGCTTGGTCAACCTTGAAACTTTCCTGCACAGGTGCATTGAGAAAAATTTGGTGCTTAATTGGGAAAAGTTCCATTTTATGGTCAACCAAGGAATTGTGCTGGGACATATCATATCCAACAAGGGAATTGAGGTTAACAAGGAAAAATTTGAGCTAATTTCCAAACTCCCTTCTCCCACAAATGTGAAAATAGTGAGACAATTTCTTGGCCATGCAAGCTTCTATAAGAGGTTCATCAAGGACTTCTCAAAAATTGCTAAACCTCTTTACAAGCTGTTGGAAAAGGACGCCAAATTTTCATGGGATGAAGATTGCTAAAGGAGCTTTGAGGAGCTCAAAACCTACTTGACCACTACACCAGTAGTGAGAACCCCAACCGGAAGCCATCTTTCGAGGTTATGCTATAAGTGATCTCACATCGACGCATTTTTACCAAAGAGAAAAAGGGGAACCTTATGTGGTATACTATTCAAGAAAAAACGTTGAATTAAGGATAGAGGAATTATACCACCACTGAGAAAGAACTGTTGGTAGTGGTCTATGCCTTAGACAAATTTCGTGCATACTTGGTGGGGTTGAACATCATTATTTTTACAGACCATTCGGCTTTGAAGTACCTTCTCACCAAGCAAAATGCTAAGGCTAGGCTTATTAAATGGGTTCTCCTCCTTCAAGAATTCAACCTGCAGATCAAAGATAAAAAAGAGGTAGAGAATGTTGTTTAGGATCATCTTTCTAGACTAACCATAGCACACAACACCCACAACCCTCCAATTAATGATGAGTTTCCTGAGGAGTCCCTGCTGTTAGTGGAAAATGCCCCATGGTATGCCTAAGACGTCACTCTCGCAAATGTGAGAAATACCGCTAACTAGAAGGCACAAGACAAGAAGTTCTTCTTCGCAAAGATTCATTCCTACTATTGGGAAGAGCCATTCTTGTTCAAATATTTTGCTGATAAGATAATTAGAAGATGTGTGCCTGAGGAAGAACGATAAGGAATACTCAATCACTGCCATGAGAGTGCATGTGGAGGTCATTTTGCTTCCCAGAAGACTGCCATGAAGGTTCTCCAATTTGGGTTCTATTGGCCTTCTCTCTTCAAGGATGCCCACAACGTATGTCATGCATGTGATAAATGCCAAAGACTAGGGAAGATCTCTCACCGTCACATGATGCCCCTAAACCCAATTATAGTATTCGATTTATTCGATGTTCGGGGCATCAACTTTATGGGGCCAATTTCGATTTCCTTTGGATACATATACATATTGGTAGGGGTTGACTATGTGTTTAGGTGGGTTGAAGTAGTTCCATGCAGAGCAGTAGACCACAAGGTGGTATTGAAATTCTTGAAGGAAAACATATTTTCAAGATTTGGGGTCCCTAAGGCCAAAATCAGTGATGGAGCTTCACACTTTTGCAACAAACCTTTTGAGAACCTCCTAGCTAAATATGGTGTAAAGCACAAAGTGGCCACCCCTTACCATCCTTAGACTAGTGGTCAAGTTGAGGTCCCGAATAGGGAAATCAAGACCATATTGATGAAAGTGGTGAACTCCAATGAAAGACTGGTCTCTCGATCAGCCGACTCATGGGCATACGTAATGTTTCAAGACCATTCTTGGAATGTCTCCTGATAGCCTAGTGATTAGCACCCAAATAGCGCACTTTGAGCCTTGTTTATACTGTGTTTTATGCGCTTTTTTGTGTACTAATCAAATCTCAATAACTCACCCTGATATACTGGGTCCCAGCGACATCGATCACATGTCAGAGCTTACTTTATGGTTTTCAGTCAATGCCTCATAATTCCTCAATCTGACCAAACACGATGAACCGTAGCCGACTAAGATGCATGATCAAAATTGCATTTAAATTGGGATAAAAACATCAAGAGAAGGAGCTGAAAGTGGAATTTTTCCGTGGTCATAAAGTTCGCAACTCAAATTTCGTTGTGTCAGTCTATTTTCGCAACCCGCGAACACGCCACCTGTACCACATCACCCATTTTCGTGTTTTATACAAGTTTCGCTCATGTAATTTTGGTTCTTTAACACACATCGTAATTTCTATACCGAGCACCTATATAAGCTTTTACCGCTTGTAATCAAATCAATTACCCATCAATCAATCAAGGAAATTTGGAACGAAGCTTCCTCTCTCCGTTTGTCGTGATTTTCTCTTTCTTTCCCTTCACTTTCAGATCTTCTTTTCGTAGCCAAACACCCCCTCGATGATGACAAATCAAGGGATGTCGCTAAAGCCCCTAATCCTTTGAAGCGGAAGGCCACTAGGTGTCGATTGGGGCTTACCGGCATGCTCATGCTCTTCATGTATGCATTTAAGAGTATTCAGGCTCCCGCTCTCACCCAGTTAAAATCTCCTGCATGCTCTCCCTAATGTGCATTCGCAAACTTTTCAGTTCAAAGGGATACTTTCACTAGATCCACCGATGCCCAGCCAGTTGTCTCCTATTAGTTATCGGGTAGGTAGGTTTTTGAGATATGTTTTCACCGTTGGGGTGGACATTTATGCCTAATAAAATGCTATCTTTCAAGAGGAAAACTCTTGTGGTCTGTAGTTTTAAAGCTACATGAAGATCCTGTCGGAAATGACTATATGTCATGCTCCCCAACGTGAGGATAAATACCCGAAGCACATGTCTAAGTAACCTAACCATAAGCCCAAAGGGTCTCGAGACTTCAAGGAGTTCTCTTCACTTTTACTTCGGCTTAGTTTAGTTTTCACCATTCACACACACTATTTTCACTAACCCTTTAAATCCAACGAAAACACCATTTTCAATGCACTGTAACTCTTCTCTCACAAAGAAAACCCATCCATGTGTTCGACCCTAGAGCCACTATACTGTAGTAGCTTTGCTACGTCAGTAGTAGGAATCCTGGGTTATAAATTTTGTTGATTCCGAACACCTACTTGGCCTAAACGAATCACCTAGTCTATGGAAAGGCATGCCATCTACCTATGGAGATTGAATATAAAGCAAATATGGTAATCAAAAAGTCGAACTCGACTCGGGAAGAGTCGTTTCAAAGGTTCCTTGACATCAATGAGCTAGAAGAGCTATGAAATGATGCTTACTTGAACTCGAAGATTGCAAAAGAAAGGTTAAATAAATGGCATGATCAGTTGATAGCCCGCAAAAATTTCAAGCAACGAGACCAAGTATTGTTGTATGATTCAAAGCTTCACTTCTTCCTGGGCAAGCTCAAGTCAAGATGGACTGGTCCATTCATCATCCATCAAGTTCATCCTAATGGATCAGTGGACTTGCTCAATTCCAAGGATAGCAGGGTATTCAAGGTCAATGGGCAGAGGCTAAAGCCCTATGCAATACAGTTCGTAACAGACAAGGAGGAGATCCTCCTAAAGAACCACTAGTAAATTGAATGTAGCTACTATATCCATGGCCCAAAGTATCCCCGCCTAATTACTCGATAAGGAAATGAATGGCCGTCTTGATTAGGCTCGCTCGAGGTCATCGCAGGAACTCGATGTCCACCCGAGGGTAGAAAAATCGACAAGTTGTCATAAATGGCTCTAAGGAGTACCATTGCACTAGTCGCATCGTGTCCCTGAGCTCTGGATCTTCGGAGAAGGCCGAGAGATCATAATAAATCTCGTTGTGCAAATACCTCTCACTACAATCAACATTCCCTGTAATAGGGCTGTAGTGGAAGTAGGGCCGCCTGATGATCGATGCAGGGGACAAATCCGGAGGAAGATCTCCAACAAGGCCCTGAGTATGTGGTGACTATGGCTTGGGGGCCTGAAACAAGAGGACTCTCCTTCGTCCGGAGAGGTCCGCCCTCGACGACTCGCGCCTCGATGGCCTTTCCAGATGTGGCGAGGAGGAATGGGGCCAACCCTGCATACCTCCTAAGGTGGCAAAGAATGTAAGAGGTAGAACCCATGGCAGAATGTCCTAAGCTTACGCAGAAGTATGGGCCGTAGAGCAGCATGGCTACATGCAAGAATGTAGCGGGCACGACGGCCATGCAGAATGGTAGTTCGGAGGTGCAAAGAACTGGGCTGGTTGTGGCCTGGTCGAGTCGCCATTGGGAGGAGAAGATCGCCACTCTAGGTCGAAATCGTGTCTCTCCACGCGGTCTTCACCATGGTCATTAGAGAAGAAGAGGAGATGGAGAGGTTTTTAAAATGATTCTGTAATGAAAATGGGACGTGTGGGTGGGGTTTAAATAGAAATGACTAGGTACCGAAGAGGTTAAGCCCAATTAAAATCCATAAATAGGTGGTTAGTTGGTGTGGCAAAAAAAAAAAAAAAAAAAGGAAAAATTAATGGACCGTAGGAAACGAAGGTCAGAGGGAGGAAAGGGGCGTGAAGAAGATGAACACATACACAAGAGAAATTTCAACTCATGGCAAAACAGAACCCGGAAATTCCACAATGCCTCAAAAACTCCCTGCCTTCTACAACCCTGCAAAAATAGAGAACCAAAAATTTATGAGAAAACACAGCTATTAATGAGAAATATTGCAAAGAAAGACAAAACTAAAAATAAAGAAATTAAGAAAATCATAATTAAAACTTAAAATAAAGCACAAAATTCCAACAAAAATTTTAGTGACTTCTGAGATACTGCAAAAGCCAATCCTACTCAAGTAGTCTTTCGAATTCATGGGGGGTCAAAGAGGGAAATCTCCTCCTTGTTTGCTGAGTGTTGTGCTGCATAGGGTTTCAACCTTTGCCCATCAATTCTAACACCCTATCATCTTTTTGAGTCGAGCAAGTCTACTCGAACTATCGAGATAGATCTCCTAGATGGTGAATGGCCCAAATTCCATCTCGACTTGCTTGCTTGGAAAAGGTGGAGCTTTGAGTCGTAAAGCAGCACTTGGTCTCCTTGTTTGAAATTCTTATGAGCTATTAGCTGATCATGCCACTTCTTTAACTTATCTTTTGCAATTCTTGAGTTAAAGTAGGCATCATTCATTAGCTCTTCCATCTCATTGATATCAAGGAGCCTTAAGGCGCCCCCCGCCTATGTCCGTGTTCAAATTTCTTCACGCCCACCATGCCTTATACCCACCTCCATAGGTAGGTGACATGCCTTGGCCATAAACTAGCGATATGATATGCCAAGGATGGTTTTATATGCCGTCTGTGAGCGCCCATAAGGAGTCCAATGTACCGAGACCAACTTTCTATTAGAGTTCATCACTTTCATCAAGATGGTCTTGATTTCCCCGCTGCTAACTCGAACCCCGACCACCTGTCCGAGGATGGTACGGAGCGGCCACTTTATGCTTCGACACCATACTTAGTTAGGAGGTTCTCAAAAGCTTGTTGCGTAAATGCGTACTCCATCACCTGGCTGTGCCTTGGGGGACCCCAACTGAGAAGATGTTCTCCTTCATGAATTTCAACACCACCCTATGGTCTGCTGCTCTACAAGGCACTACTTCAACCCATTTTAACACATAGTCAACTCCCACCAAAATGTAGATGTATCCAAAGGAGGAAAGGAATGGTCCCATGAAATCGATGCCCCAAACATCGAATAGGTAAACTACCAAGATCGGGTTTAAAGGCATCATGTGACGATGAGAGGTTTTACCCAACCTTTGCCATTTGTTGCATTCTCTGCACATGGTATGGGCATCCTTGAAAAGAGAAGGTCAATAAATCTGCATTTCATAAGCATCTTCCCTATACTTTCAGAAGCAAATGGCTCCACATGCATTCTCATGGCAGCAATGTAGCATCCCTTTATTGTTCGCTCTCGTGTACACCTTCGATTATTTGATTAGCATAGCATTTGTACAAGAAGGTTCCTTCCCAATAATAGAGTGAATTTTCAGAAGAAAACTTTGTCTCAGGCCTTCCAATCTACTGCAACTCTCCTATCGCTAAGCACCGCAATGTGGGCATACCAGGTGTGTTCTCAACTAGAGCAGACCCCAAGGAAACTCATCGTTAATCGGGGGCTGTGAGTGTCAGGTGCTATGGTTGGGGTCTCGAGAGATGATCCAAGCAAAGAACATTCTCCACACCCTTTTGTCCCCGATTTTCAAGTCGAACTCTTTCAACAAAGAATTATCTTATTGCCCAAAAGTGTTATTTCTTAACCCTATTTTAATAGGTTTTGAGCGCCTTTTTGTGTACTAATTGTTATAATTAACCCAATTGACATGTTCAGTCCCTATTGTATTTCGATCGCATTCCGTATCGCTTTTGTAGTTTTCAAGTAGAATCAGCTAAATCGCGTGTCAATCCAATCATAACAAAGTTCTGCTGATTTCCATCAATTTCATATGGTTTTCATCAATTTCAGTGCTTCTGAATGAAGAATATCAAAGCAAGAAGAAATGAATAGTGTAGCTGAATAGTAGCAAAGAGGGAGCAATGGAACAGTTGATGAACAAGGTCGGCAAAATTTCTCGCTATATATATGTAGAAGGGCTCGCTATGGTAGCGAAAATTCGCTATGGTAGCGAAAATTTCGCTATATTCGCTATATAGCGAAATTTTCGCTATCATAGCAAAATTTTTGCTATCATAGCGAATTTTCGCTATATAGTGAAATTTTCAAGATCATAGGCTGGGGTTCTGCGATATAGCTAAATCCCTTTCGCCATGTAAATAAAATTCGCTTTGTACGAAATTCTCCCCGCCTCTTGTCGCTTAGTGTATAATCCACCTCCGCTTTTGGTTAATTTCATTTCTACCCTTGTAATAGATTTTGTTTTATTTGTTTTTTGTAATTTCCCTTGCTTCAACACTATATACTCATTCAAGTTCCCGGTGAAGATCAATCACTTCGCAATACCCTTAGGAGAAGCTTCAAATTTTCTCCCGCTGCTTTTTCTCTCGTCGTCCGTTTCTTCATTTTCCTTTCTATTTTTCTCGGGCAGCCAAACACCCTCCGAGGATGACAACTCGGAGGATGGTTGGCTAAAACCCTTCCCTCCTTGAAGCGGAAGGCTGCTGGGTGCAGGATCTAGGCTACTGAGGGTCCCCTGTTCTTCACGCAGGTATCCACTGCCGTCACTGTGTTCCCTTTCTAACTGTAGGTTTTTATCCCTTCGAATCTCCTTGAATGGCTATTATTTGGTAAGCTTAGGTTCAGTGGATGCTTATCGTTAGATCCATCGATATTCATTAACATACTCCTACGACCTATCAAAGGAGTCCAGAGACTTATTCTTCACTCCGCTTCTGGGTGATCAATGATGTGAGTTTAGATGCCATTTTTCAAAAGGATAAATATTTTCGGGGTTAGGTTTTATAGTTGGGTCGAAGATCCGGCCGTGGGAAACACTATATGTCATCCTCCCAACGCGAGGAATGAACCCGGTGACCCTCGCTGCTCCTGTAATCCTAAGCCCGCATCCCGATACTTCAAGGAGACGCCTTTATTATTTTCTTATTTCACTTCGCCTTATTTTCGCTTTCATCATCAAATCCTCACTGTTTTACAAAAACCCTAAATCCAAATTGAATTCACCAATTTCGCCTTCACCGTTAGTTTATTGTAAGAAGAAACCCATCTCGAGTTCTCGGCTGCACCACTATATCAGCAAAGAGTTTTGTTAACAGCAGAATTTAGATATAAATATCATGATCCTAATCCCTATTGCGCACGAATCACCATCTAATGTTTGAATATGATTCGCTTAAATAAGCAGGTTTCTAATCAACAAAATTTATATCCAGATTCCTACTACCGATTACAAAGAAAGCTTATCAGAGTATAAAGGATCAGGTCGGTCACGTGATGAGTTTTCTTCGTGAGAGAAGAGTTGTAATGTATTGAAAATGGTGGTTTCTCGTTGGATTTTTAAGGGTTTGTGAAAAATAGTGTGGGTGAATGGTTGAAAACTGGAAATAACTTGAAGTAAAAAGTTAAGAGAGAATTCAAGTCTCTGCCACTCGGGGGCTTGTGGTTCTGTGTTAACCGACATGTCCCTGCCTTTTTCCTCACGCTGGTATCATGACATATGTCATTTCACGAACCCGATCTTCATTTAGCTTTAAACATAAACCCTAAAAAGTTTTCCTCAAGATGGCATTTGATCGGGTACGTAATGTCCTTTGACCCAAGTGAGAACATATCTCAAAACCTACCCTACAAAGAACTAATAGAGATTAACTATCCCGGGCATCGCGGGATCTAGTGATAAGTATCCACGAACCCAAAATCTTGCTAAATACACATTAGGAGAGCATGCCTATGAGATTTTAACTTAAGGCGAAGCGGGCACAAATACCTCTTAAATGCTTACATGAAAAGCATGAGAACATGCAAGCCTTGCCTCAAAACTAACACCTGGCCTTCCCCTTCAAGGATAGCGTTTACGAGCATCCTTGATTTTTCATCATCAAGGGGTGTTTGGCTACCAAGAAAATGCAAGAAAATAAGAGAAAGAGAGAAAAAAATCACCAACCAGCAGAGGAAGCTTCGTGCCAAGTTTTATTGACTGATTGATGGACTGAATGTTGATTGATTTACAAACAAGACTGAGCTTATATAGGTGCTCAGAGTAAGGAAATTACAAAAGTGTGCAAATGAACCAAAATTACATCAAGGGCAAACTTGTATAAAACCACAAAAGCGGTCAAAAGCAATTAACTCGTTAGTGGGAGTTGAAGTAGTAGCGAATTTCAACCTCGTGAAATTTCGCAACCTACGAATTTACTGTGCTGCGAATTTTCGCAACCCCCGCAAAATCTCCATTGATCTAATCTTCTCTCTCATTTTTGCTCGGCCTCGGGTTCGATCATGAATCTTCGAATTCAGCCAAAGTTCATCGTGGTTTGAATCATCAAGATAATGAGGTATTGTCTCGCAAAGTACAACAATAAAGCTACAAAATGTGATCGCAGCAAGCCGTGACCTTAATGCATCAATTAGGTTCTTTAAGTTGATTAGTACACAAAAAAGTGCCTAAACCTCGCATTGCATACAAGCTCAAAATAAAGACTATTCGGGGCACTAATCACTTCAACCGACACATCACTAGTCCTCAAAGAATGATAGAAAGAAGGAAGATCATGCAGGCTATACTGTATTTCCAAAAAGTGTGTATATAAGTGAGGCCCTACCTTCCGCATGAAAATCAGACTCGCATAAAAACCATTATGGAGAAAGTTCCATACAGGGACAAGTTTAAAGCAGTGTTCATTCCAAGGAAATCAACCTGAACTTCCACCAAAATCTAAGTGTTTAGGTGATCAGTTTTTACCAATAAGCTGCTAAGCTACTATCCCCCCAACCAAGCTACTGCCAATGCCTTAGATTGCTGACCAACCTAAATAGATTCAGTTCCACTCTTATTTCACACTTCTATTGTACTGTAGGGTGCAATGCTGAAAATTCGACTTCACCAAAGTTCGTGTAACGGGGATCCACCGATGACTCCCCACCAACTAAGGTTTAGGGCATCAAGTCAAAAGGATCTTTCGACCACAAACTCTACAGGTTTCACCCCGGACTTCGAATGATTTCGAGAATCCAGCACCTACAACTCGCTAAATCTCATCCATCCACCCATGTAGCGAGCACTAAGTCGGTGGCTCCAAACCAGTTGGCTTAAGGCACCAGGCTTTAAAGACGCTATAGACCCCTCGGACCGTGCTCGGGTTTCAAGGCAAAGTGCCACGACTTTTCTATTCTATTTTCTTTTTCTTTTTCTTTGTCTTTTCTTTCGTCGGGAAGACTCCACAACTTCTCCATTCACGGGAAATCTAACCTATTATAAAGAACGGCTAAGGCCGATTTTGCAAAGTAAGGGGGTATTGCAGCCTTCTCAAATTTCATTACTAAAACCGATGTGTACTGTGGTAAATAGATAATGGGCGGATGAAAAAGGCTGAATTTCGGGAACTTCAACTAACCATTTACGTAATTAAGCATGGAACTACTCTAGCATTGATGGTATCATACAGTGCTTCAACTTTTCAATTTACAAGAAAGGCAAAACCATTAAAATATAGGGGCAAAATGAGATGCAAAAGTATAGAAAATAGTCAGACATATAAAGGTGTATTTCACAAAATTTTCAGCTTTTGCAAAAAGAAGTAAACAACAAGCCTCTAAATATACAAAAATGGGCTTTGCTGGACATGTGGTACAAGCAAAACTAAAGTCAATAGTATGAACATCACTTCCAACACTAACTCTCCCGGCAATGGAGCTAGAAAGTTAGTGGAGGGAGTGGTACCTCCTCAATCGATGGCTGGAGAAGAATATCCTCACCGACAGCGAGGTGCCGCCGTGAACTCTGGCCGATGCTTCTACAGCTTCCAACACATCCAAGGGATCTGCAGGGGCTGATGGTGAAGGAGCTAATCCTGCTGGGGGAGGGATAGCTAAGGCCTGAGCAGGGGTATGCTGAGAGATAGTAGGGAGGCCCAAGTGGCTCTGGAGCTGCATAAGGATGGCCTGGGATTTATGCTACTTCGCAGCCTTGGCGAGTATCCTCCCTACACCGCGTTCGGGAAGATGCAAATGAAGCCGCTAGCGGGCGAGAACGTGCGCACCGCTCCATGATAATGAAGTCCCTGGGGTGGAGGGTAATACCGCCGAGGCGGCATATGAGGTGCTCGACCCAACTATACCCGACGGTTAATGTATTAAATAGGGCCCTGGAAGGGCAGAGGGCATCGTAGCTCGAGGTACGGAGCCGGGCTACCTGAGTCGTGGCTCATGGAGCCAAGGACTGGTGGAGGAACTGATGAAGCTGGAGTATGAGGCTCCTCAGTGTGCTCAACTAAAGGAGACAGGTCCCCATGTGGAATATCACAAACACTGTCCCTCGCCCGGGTCCTGAGGAAGATGAAAGGCACGAGGCTTAGTCGCCACCGATCGATAAAGCAGTGGTGGCCTCACAAACCAAGCAAAGGACACTCCACCGAGGCCTGGCCAGAACCCGACGGTTTCTAAAGACTGATATAAAGATTCATGGAAATAGGAGAGGCATGAACTCAGCACGGGGCAAACTCCGGCGGTGGACCCTATCCTCGAAGTGAAATAAGGATGTCATAATCAACTCTGCCGGGCTGAACCAGAAGCCCTCTGAAATGCGATATAAAAATTCCAAAATGGCCTCCTCCGAAACTGATATGCCGATAAACATTAGACCTCACATGTGGCTCACCAAAGCATACGCCATGCGGAGGTGCCGAATGAATATGGGTCCCACCAAGAAGATCCATGGAGAGAAGTAGACCATCTCCTCGGTCGAGGATGGGATAATCGCCTATACGGCCGATCGCGTATGAGCGGCCAAGATGTCGAGGCCCGGGCGATCTCGGCCGGCCGGCCGATGGAAAAATGCAGAGCAAAAGAGAGTCAGCCTCATGACTTTAGATGTCATCGTATGATAAAACTCGATGACTACCCAAGGATAATATAATCGATGCGGCGTCATGAACGGCTCCAGATGGTATCTATGCATGAGGAGCATAGATTCTTAAAGCTCCGGGCCCTCGCCAAATGCCATGAGATCGTAGTAAACCTCCTCGTGGGAATCTCTCCCTTTGCAATCAACATTCCCGGACGGGCCGCAGCGGCGGCGTCACCCGAGCACGGATGCAGGGATAGGCCTGGCCCGCAATGCCCATGGCGCCCCGAGGCGGCGATGGGTCTCAAGTGGATGACTTGGCCTGTCCTGCCCCTCAAGCAGGTCTTTCAGCCGGCTGGGGATGCACGGAGCAAAGGAGCGGCCAACCCTGCATGATATCCCTGTGCAAGGGCTGAGGAGGAGGAGCTCCTTAGCATCGCGAATAAGTAAGCCCGATGTTAAACAAGTAGGGAGGCAAATACGGCAGCGGCGGGGCGGAAGGCAATGGACAGGAGGCACCGATGGTGGGAGTCAGTCGACGGGCCGAAAGTGGATAGCTCAAAACGCGATGTGTAAATGTACGCCATGTGCGCAGCGCACGCGTCACCAAGTAATATAAAGGTACTCATGGTACGAATATCGATCCACGTACGTGTACGACTACAAAGGTTCCGCTTTTTAGATAATATCCAACAGACGATTTCTAAGTTAAGAATCGAGTATGTAACTTCGACCAGTTATCGACTTAACAATCTAATGGAGTACTGCGGTTATATCTCCCTCACATGTTCAATGGATTATTTCTACATGCTATTATTCAATATATTTATCATTTGTCGATTACAAGGTGATCTTATCATTTGGTGATATCCTCTCGAAAGTATATCCGCCATCTAGTTTAATAGATTTGAGTATATCTCATCTCAACTCCTCGATATCTCGAATGTTAAATGTTCTAACCCCAGATGCCACCTTCAGATCTAATATCTCATTTGATCGATTCAATCGAAAGCTACTCTACCTGCATCCGATAACCTCATCTCGAATCTCGACCTCCGCAGATTATGCCAATGCTGGCCGACATCACCATATACCAAATCATGCACGCAGAGCAGATGAAAACAAATAGATAAAGACTGAACAATATAAAGTACTAACTTTAATCCATCCACACATGATGTGGTTCAACAAAACGCTAGATATAAATCTAGAACATAACAACACGTAATATGAAAATGTTTAATTCAAAACATCGCTCTAATTTCCAAAATAAATGGAAACAATACAAATCCCCGCACTTCACCAAGTCCGTGGTCACCCCGCTCCGAATTTTGTGCCCTCGCTCGTACCCGATACCCTCGATTTCTCTCGAGCCATTCGCATTTCAAATGGATGGGGTGCAGATCTCGAAATGACGTCGCTGCACGCGCAATCATTTAGCCGAGACGCCGCGACGCTGGCAGGCGCCACGACGCTTTCAATATCGACTCGCGATTGTCGACCCAACGCCAGGACGCTGGATGTCGTGACGTGGGATCGCCGCGACGGGGACGCCAAGCGACGCGGACAACCACTTTCTCGCTTTCGCTCTTCCCATTGCTTCCAAACTCGCCTAACACCGCTCTTTTGCTCCAATGCACTCGCATCCAAACCAAACACTAAATCGAGTTTAGCCACACAAAAACTATGAAATTACTATAAAATAAACTCCGAAACAAACCGACGCGAGTATAATATGAGTGTTTTACACTCATCACACCCTCAGTCTTAGTTTCGTTTGTCCCCAAGCAAGAATGGACTCTAAACCTAACACGAATTTCTACGGACTACGTACTCAACACAAACGTAGTAATGCACATGCCGGCAAGTAGAGGATCAATCGACCAACCCACGCCGCATTGCTACTTCGAGTTCACGTGATGCATACAAGTGTCTCGACTCTTCAGAAACTCAGCTTGAATCAGGAGTGACTAGCTATCAAATTCCATGGTAATCAATAACCTTTCCCAATGACCATGCGCATAATGAATGACCTGCTGTATGCCTAGTCTCACACCCCCAAACTTAGTTCTACACTTATTCGAAGAAGCTAACTAGAAAAGGATAGAACGCACCATTTATTCTTGTCAAAATACCCAAAAACTCCCTAAGTACCTAAAAAGAAAGAAAGACCTAGTGCCAAGAAGTTTTAGTCAGAAGTGTTCCCAGAATGGGGATCCATCAGACTCCCCCACTACTGTTAAGGGCACCGACATTGCTCCTTCAAACTTCACCCCGAACACTCAACCAAACTCAAAGGCCCCAGTCAGGAAAATCCATCTTCTCTGCCCTGCATGTAGCGGGCAAGAGGCAAGCCAATGACTCCTACCATTACTTAGTATTAGGAGCCAAGGCCCTTCTGACTGCATCTGGATTCCGATTGCGGGGATCCACTCTATTCTAACTCACTTGACTTTTTTTACTTTTTCCTTCTTTTTCATTTTATTTTATTTTTATTTATTTTTATTTTCGTCAGCCTCAATGGCAATCCTCTTTGACAAGTCCCATCACTTGGGATGGTTAGGAATCTCCCAAGGTTTGTCGAACTTTGTAGTCGGGTCTCACACCTATGCATACCTCAAGGTTAGTAAAGGTGTGAATGTGATAGATCATCGAGAAATAGTTTCGACTACCCGGATCGTTCACTAAACCTTTCCACCTATTCAACTTAATTACCGAGCATACCGAGCATCCAACAGTGTATGCATCCAATTATCCATGTCAAAAGCGAATTCAGTCCAAAAAATGATCCTCGACTTTCAACATGGCACACATACACGCAATTACTACATATACGAATGACCTAACACATGCAAACAAACTAACACATGACTCAAATGAAATAAATGGAAAAAGTAAACCCGAAACTACAGACACACAATTAATATGCGTCGAACGAAACAAAAACACTACACAAAACACTAAAAACAAAACATAATCAACAAAACAAACCCGACACACTACTCCCCCACTACAAAATATCCAAAGGTCCCCACCGGGCAATAAACAAAAAGTGTGAGGTAAAGGGACTCCCCGGGTGATCACTCGGCGTGGCTAAGTGGTGGTGGCGGTGGAAGGCAAGGAGCCGGGGCGATCCGGGTCCGCAAGGACTTCGCCGAAGAATGATCACTCGATCGCCGTGACAAGGCGCATATCAAAGACGGAGGGCCTCCATATCCCGTGGTGATGAGGACTCTGGGTGTTTCCTAGGTCTCATCCTTAATTCATCAAGCGCCTGCAGTGAGAACACCTGGACCTCGTGGATCCCGGAGACTGACCTGAGGAGCCGCCTCCCGAGGCCGCCGCGATGGTGGTGGGGTGGGGCGGACGAGACCGGCCAATGTCTCTCCTGGACGCTGTAGCCATAACGAGCCCGATACTCCCGAAGCTCGCCCTCGCCCGAGGGCCTGGCGACCGTAACTCATATACCCTCAGTCGTGGGACACTGTGTGTCCCGCTTGATAGATACGGGCTTACGGGTGGAGCCAGCCTCACTTGGCTGCCGAGGGCACCCTACTGCTTCTGCGACAAGCCGAATTTAAGGAAGGGATGCACCCAAATTCATCTCGTGTCTCCGCATGAGGATGGATCTCTATAACCTCGCCTAACATCGAAAGGTATATCCTCGTAAGATACGGCCGGTTGGTGGCATCGCCAAAATACTTCACACACGCTCGGTCGGGCCGAATGAGACGACGCGATGAAGCCGTGCCGACTCAGTACGGCTCAAATGCTTGTCCTCAAGTGTGGACTCGCCGCCCGCACTATTGATTTTCCACTCACCCCGACCATTGGTCACGCCAGATAACCTCTGCAATGGTGCTCGTGGAGCCGATCGAATCGCCCGAAGGACATGCTCTAGATCAGAAACTATTGATCGACCAAGACCGGTCATCAATGCTTCCGACCTCGACTTTCTTCAAGACGCGGAGGCGATCGGGCGTGAACTCTCGCACCACGCCACTGCCGATGAGGTGGTCGCAGACAAAGGCACGCCATCCCTTAGCCACAATGGTCTTGCTGAAAAAGTCATCGGGATGGTGAAACCTCTTCTCCATGATGAACGACGGCTTTTTGCAATGGTGCCAAACCGACGCATGCAGACTGCATTCACAAACCGCAGGACATCGCAGGCGGGTCGAACTCGGGCCGACTGCAGGCACCAGGCCTTTACCGCATATCACCTAGAAGTCACGTGGTAGTGACACTAAAGTAGACACCCACCGACTTGCACCAAAAAACACCTGTGCACTAAAACAAACCAAAACTACTAAGTGTGCTAAACCCTAACTATAACTCAAGACCCTAAAATAAACCTAACAATTCCTAAACGTGAACCTAAAAGATCCCTGCACCAACCGTGGAATGCCGTGGGAAACTAAGACCCATACTAGAGCTAGGAACGAGCATACAGAAAAAAAGGTGGAGAATGCCACGCTGACTAGACCTAGTGTGCGATGTGAACTCTAGGTGCACAGAGGTCAGCGCCTGAGGGCAATGTGACTCTCCCACGGCGTGACAGGAGCTCCTAGGCTGGTGGAGGACAGGTTCGCAAGAGGGCTGTGGTTTCGGTAAAGGGTGTGTGCGAGGTGAAGAGCAAAATGAACTGCTTCTGCCTTAAACTCGGGCAACGCCACGACATACCGGGCAACGCCGCGAAGCATGCGGAGTGGCATCTAATGACGCCGCGACGCTGATAATCAACGCCAGCGACGCGACGCACACCTCGTAATTCACGCCGCGACGCTGAGATCCACGCCGCCGGACGCGACGCATACCAAAATTCACGCCGCCGACATCAGAGATCCACGCCGCCGACGCGACGCAGACACTTAAAATTCACGCCGCCGACGCTGGATCCACGCCACGCACGCGACGCAGAGGGACAAACGGACGCCACGACGCCCAAACGCCGCCGAATACGGAACGTCAGCGACGCCAGCGATCAACGTCGCTGACGTCGCCGACTTAACGTCGCTAATACGCAGAAGGCTCCTCGATCGCGAAAGCCAGCACATCGATGATCTCTCTTGGCCGAAGAAACCCTCCCCATTCCACTGTGACTGACTCAGAATGCACCGTCAACGAATCCTCCCCACTACCCGCCTCTGCGAGTCCCGAAATTAAACAAACAGCGTAAAACACCGACACTTCGGGAAAGCTAGAAACCCAATAGCACTGCACAACAAAGAAAATTAGCACTCTAAAAGGAAGTTTAAGAAAAACTGGGTCAGCTTCCCAAGAAGTGCTATGTTTAATGTCGCATTCGACGACTTTCGACCCCAATGTGCTCTGAACCCAACTCATATGATCGCTACTACACTTCGCTCGCACGTTAAAGGAATGATTTGCTTGTTCGTAGCGAAACCCGCCTCCAGTACGGCTTCAATCGGGCTGGGTGGTGATCAGAATGTGCTCTTCTCGATGTAAATTCGCCCCACCGTAGTTAATTCTCGTCATCGTGGAAAGGCCCCTCACTATCGACATTCTTCAATTTCCTAAAGAGCTTTAGGCGAATTGAACAAAAGAACTCATTACCCCCGCCGTGAACTCTTTTCTCGTAATGTGTTTGTCGTAAGCCGTGCTTTAGTCTTTCCTTATAAATGTGTTTACAAGCTTTCTCGCTTTCGAATTGGGCTCTAGTTCAATCGAAGTCGATACAAGCCGCCGGCCAATGTACTATCCATGTTTAACTCGCTGAGTGACTCCGGGCAGTTCGATGCTCCAATTCGACTGGAAGATGACACGCCTTACCATAAACAACTCGAATCTGAGATATACCCAAAGGAGTTTTAAATGCAAAGGCGATACGCCAGAGCATATTCAATCTTTGTACTAACTTTCCCGTTAGCTGGGTTAATCGGCCTTCTCGAGAATGTACTTGATTTCGCTGGCTTGATACCTCGCTTGTCCGTTTGACTGCGGGTGGCAAGAGATGTAACATGACGTGACTTCATACTTTTTCAAAACTTTATCAATTACCTATCATAAATGAGTACCATTATCCAGGATCAATGCTCGAGGGTTCCAAACGTGAGAATATGTCACAAGGCCAGTAAATCGAGCCACAACCTCGCATCACTGTGCGTGTAGGATCACTTCCACCCACTTCAGATTACAGTCTACCGCCAACAAATGTATAAGTTGCTATATGATGCAGGAAATGGTCCCATGAAATCTATCCCCCATAAATCAAACAATTCTACCTCCAAATAGATCGGTGGTTTCGCCCTTTAGAGATGTTCCCATTCGTTGACATTTGTCACAAGTGGAAACGACCGATGAGCATCTTAAATAAGGTAGCCAAGAAACCCTGATTGAGCACCACGTTGCTCTCCGCCACCAAAGTGTCCACCACACCTAAGAGTGTGACGTTGGTTTAAAATGCCGCATTTCATCTTCTAGCACATCCTTATCACCCGATCGCTAGTGTTGCTCAGAAGAATCGCTCCTCCCAATAATAAGAGCCTGTGTGTGCGAAAAACCCTTTTCTCGCCGGATAGTTAAATTCAGGAGGGACTACTTTAGCCACTAAATAATTCACATAACTGCGAACTAATGGAACTCCGCCTCATTCTCAATAGCTAAGAGTTTCTCGTCTGGGAATTCGTCATTCAATGGGATATCATCTCTGGCCCCTTCTAATCGTGAAAGATGGTCTGCCACTAGGTTTTCAGTGCCTTTCTTGTCTTTAATTTCTACGTTGAATTCTTGCAGCAAAAGGACCCACCGAATTAATCCGGCTTCATGGGCCCTTCTGGTCATCAAGTACTTAACAGCGTATCGATCTGTGCACCACGACCTCGCTGCTAATCAAATAAGTACCCCACTCACAAAGGCAAAAAACGATAGCCAAAAGTTCTTCTCTCAGAGTGGCGTATCCAATTTGCATCATTCAAAGTCTCCGCCAGATAGTAACCACCAAAGATTTTCTCTTTCGCTTCTTAACACGCTCTAATTGCAAAGTCGCCAGACACATAAGTTCAAATGGAAAGGACCAACTGAGCCACGACAATAGGGCCGAGGATCAACTTATCCTTCAACACCGAAAGCATGCAAACATTGTGAATCAAACTCAAATGGATCCCCCGACTAACAAGTTAGATAATCCAGCTTTAAGCGATCCGTGAGAAACTTGATAAACCGCCTATAAATCCAAATACGCCAAGAAAACTTCAATCCCTTTACCGACGAGGGTGGAGGCAATCCTTTTCAATCGCCTAATCTTCGCCCTATCTACCTCATCCCTTTGTCAAACTGGCTGTCCATGACACACTTCAGACTCATAAAATGGCACTTTCCCAATCAGCACTAAGTTGGTTTCTTCACATCTTGCCAGTACAGTTCTCAAATTTTCTAAACAATTGTCAAATGAATTTCCCATTACTGAGAAATCGTCCATGAATATCTCAATTGTCCTTTCAAATCCATGTCGCAGAATACGGCCATCATACATCGTCGAAGGCAATTCGGTGCATTCGTAATACCCAAAGGGCATCCGCCGAAATGCGAATGTACCATAAGGACAAGTGAATTTCGCCTTCTCCCCCCGATCTTCGTGAGCTATGGCAATTTGATCAGAATCTGAGTATCCATCCAAAAGCACAAGATTCATGACAGTTAATCGATTCCAAGATCCGATCTAGAAACTAAGAATGGAAATGATCTTTTCGAGTAGCTTTGTTCAATTTTCGATAGTCAATACAAATCCTCCACCCTGAGAACCGTTCGAAGGCGCAAGATGTTGTTTTCACCCCGATGACGCTTGTTCCTCCTTCTAAGACTAATTCGAACCGCTTACTCCATGCACTGTCTCGAAACTGGGTAAATCACCCCAAGATCTAGCCATTTTAGAATCTCTTTCGACTACTTCCTTCATCATCGGATTTAACCTCCGCCGGCCTAATCGAAGGTTTATGTCCATCTTCTAGTAAAATACGATGCATGCACACATAGAAGGATCGAATCCCTTAGATCCCAGAGACCATCCGGTGCATGCTCGTGGATCTCGGCGACCTCAATAACTTTCCTCTAAGGCGCCAAAGATGCCGAGATAATCACGGGTAGAGTAGATTCGACCCCAAGGTATGCATATTTCAAAATGGCTAGCAGAGGTTTTTTGCTCCATCTCGGGTGGTTGCTCAACCGACGGGACTGCAAGCCGTACTCCTTCCTGAGATTCGCTATTTTCTTCCAGTCCGAAAGAGTCCATCCATTTAACATATTCTTCTCGCTCGTCAGTTCTCGACTCATTCTCCACTAGGCTAGTCTCCAAAGGGTCAAGGAGACCACTTCCACACGCCTATAAATTTCACTATTTCCAAATGCATGAAGCAAGTTTCACTCACTGGGTGTCTCACTCCAAGTTCAAAACACATTGAACTTTACTTCATCTTCTCAGATTCTCGCCGCCTCCCTCCAACATCAATCATCAGCTCGCTGCCGAAACCCGCCTACCCAAGATTATGGGTATTTCTTTATCTTCTTCCATATCTAACACAATGAAATCTGGAAGATAAACTTGTCGACCTTTACTAAGACATCTTCTATTACCCCTCTTGGGTGCTTCAAAGATTTGGTCTAAGTCAAGAAAGGATCAGAGCTGGGCTGCCTTACCTAATCCCAAACGCTTGAAAATGGATAATGGCAAAAGGTTACCGCCGGCACCCAAATCACATGTGGCTCTCTCAAAATAAAGATTTCCAATGGTGCAAGGGATAGTGAAACGTTTCTGATCTCGAGCTTCAGTGTTTTCTCAAGTATGGCACTCCAGATTCCTCGCCAAGTTAATCAAGCCAAATCGCCTAATCTTCTCTTCTCGTAATGTGATGTCCTTCATGAATTTCACGCAATCGGGCATATGTCGGCCAAGACGCCAAACGGATATCGATGTGTAACTTTTCAAGACGTCCATGAATTTAAAGTGGAATTACTTATCCAAGCCTTATGCTTCTCAGACGCTAGGTATGGAACCGGCAGTCGGGCCTTGCTTTAGCAGAGTTCTCGCCGACTGCTTCTCCCGAGGCCGCTTCTGTCTCGCACGCTTCGTCCGGCCGATCGACCTTCTCAACTCCTAATTTCTATAACCGAGGATTTCCTCGCCCCAAGTCTTTACCACTTCTCAGATAACCGCTTGACATGTTCATTACCGGCCTTCGCCCTGGGTTTACTCGAAGGTTCTAAGGAACCCTGCCTTCACAAGAAGTTTGCCATTCGACCCATTTGTGCCTCCAAACTTCTCAAATTGCGGCCATTGATTGTTCAATCAAGGTTTACGCTGCATGTTTTCCTCGGTCTCATTCAGCGAAAGCAGAGCTGAGGTTAAGATTCGCGTAGCCGCTTCTAAGTCTACCTTTTCTTGGGAGGGTGGTTCACTAGTTCGCTTGATGGTGTATTGTTCGATTATTCCTCCATCCATACCCTCGATTATTCGATTGCCTCGTTCTGATTATTGCGCCGCCTCGCCTTGATTTTGATTCGATAACTATTTCCATGTGGTCCTTTGTCGTACTGATTCCGACAATCTCGACACGCACCCGCCTCGCCATCAGAGGGGTTTCCCCGACCGATATTCCGTCCCGTATGGCATTCATTGCTCGCCGCCTATTTAACCGTTTAGTCAATCGTGCCATGATTAACCAAATTGTTGAGGACCTCACTGGTTCGTGCTACCCATCGCTTCCCTAAGTAGCCCTCTCGCCACCGGTTTGTATTGGTTGGGCAAAGATTCTAAGATTTCATACGCTGCTCAGGGTTTTCCATCAATGCCTCCCACCAAGCATCAATCATTGTTCTAGCCAGATTCACCATTATAAAAGTATGGACTCGTGATCCATCCGTCACGGCAGCGGCACTCCGCCAGCACTGTGAAATCTCGTCCCATGCCTCCGCTGTGTTCTCCCCTAGCTTGTCCAAAGTATTGGATCTCGCGACAAGTCAGGCAATTTTCGAAGGTGGAAAGAACTTAGTCAGAAATTTTTGCACTAAATCATTCCATGTACTGACAATCTGGTGGTCAGAATCGTTAACCGTTGTTTCAGTTCTATCTCCAAGTGAAAGTGGGAACAACCGCAACTCTCAGGTTTCTTCAAGAACCCCATCAGATTTCGCTGGATAGTATCGCAACTTCAAGGAAGTTAGTCAAATGCATGTTCCTGTTCTCATTCGGGGTAGTCCATGAAACAAGATATTCAAGCATTCAGACTGCGGATCGACTTCAATTCGAAATTGTTTCGCTTGAATAGGTGGTCGTCTGATAAATTGCCCGAATTGGTCGCTGCGGTAAACTAACTCATCTAGTAGCATGAAAGGATCATCCGCCGTATAAACGTACCGGGTGGCTTCGATTCTTCCATTATTCCCATTTCGACCTCTCTGCGGGCTCGTCTTCAATGTCCGTGCTCGCTTCTTCATCGCTTTCATGGTCGCTCTGGGCTTAACTGCTATGTTCTTTGCTCAAGTAACTGCGCGCAGTTCTTTCGCTCGTGGATCAAACAGGTGTCAAGCTACTTTGATCTCGATGTCGCATGTACTTATTGAAAACTACACTGCAATAACACACGAACCAACAAAACCAAATTACCAGCACTTGTAAAAATAAACAAAAGTAAAGAAAATTTCAGAGTAATATCTAATTGCTTAATTCTTTATATCAATCTAAACCTATCCCCAAGAATCCGCGCAAAAACTTGATAGCCGAAACACGATGTGTAAAATGTACGCCATGCATGCCAAAGTGCACGTAGCCTCAAGTAACATAAAGGTACTCATGGTACGACATCGATCCACAGGATGTGTAACGACTACAAAGGTTCTCGCTTTAGATAATATCCGAATAGACGATTTTTAAGAAGTAAATTGAGTATGTAAATTTCGACTAAGCTTATCGATTCTAATGAATCATTGGGTATTGAGTACTCAGGTTATATCTCCCTGGCCACGCGTTCAAATTCGACATTTCTACGACGCTATTATTCAACATATTTATCATCTGGTCGATCGGGCGAGGTGGATCTTACTTACGAGATACATCCTCCTCAAGGTATATCCGCCATTCTGCGAACAATAGATTTGAGCATATCTCTATCCTAACCCCGATATTCGAATGCTGCAAACGTTCAACCCCATGCCACCTTCGTAGATCTAATATCTCGCATCGATTCAACTCAAAGCTACTCAACCTGAGTCCCCTGACAACCTCATCTCTCGACCTGATCTCCAAAGGTGATTATGCCAATGTCAAGCGACATCACCATATAATTAAATCATAGACGTAGAGCAGATGAAAACAAATAGATAAATACTTGAACAATATAAAGTACTAACTTTAATCCATCAACACATGACAGGGTTCAACAAAACCCTAGATATAAATCTAGAACATACTGAACACGAATATGAAAATGTTTAATCTCAAAAACATCGTTCTAATTTCCAAAATAAATGGAAACAATACAAATCCCTTGCACTTCGCTTAAGTCAGGTCACTCCCGCCTCGAATTCAGGCCCTCGCTCGCAGACGCCTCCCGACATACCCTCGATTTCGAGCCATTCGTATCCTAAATGATAGGTGCAAGATTCGTAGGCCGACAAGCCGCACGCTGAGGCGCCACGACGCTTCGAATATCGACTTATGCATTGAGCACCCAATCGCCGCGGATCGCCGACGTCATGATGCCGTGGGGACGCCGTGACGTGGGACGCCGCGACGTGACGTACCCACTTTCACGGTTCTTATCAAGCTCAAAATCGCCTACAATTTCGCCTTTTTGTTCCAATGCAACTGCATCCAAACCAAACACCAAATCAGAAGTCTAGCCACAAAAACTATGAAATTACTTATAAATAGACTCCAAATGAAAACCGACACAGTATAATATGAGTGTTTTACACTCACCGAAACAATGGGCAAACTGGCGCCTGAGCCGAGGTCCCGGCAGGAGGCCGCACCTATGGCCTAAGGAACGAGCCTCCGCCAGTCTTTTCCATCACGCTCGGAGGAGAGCATAGCGGAGTTTTAAACTAGAGGTGAATCGCGAAATGAAAACGGCGGCAAACGGGTTTTAAATAGTGTTGTGGGCAGCGGAAGATACGGCCACTAATGTCATTAGTGACCATTAATTGATGGTTCAAAAAATATAGAAATTCATCAGAGGAACGTGAAACGAAGAGCTGCGTGGTGCAAACTGAGTCAAGGGCAGACAAACAGGTGACGATGAACAAGAGCTTGTGTCGCTGAATTTCGCAGGGTCGCAATCAAGAACCCGAAATTCTCGTGCAAAATTTGGCTCTCCAACACTAGAACACCTGCAACAGCACAAGATCAAAAATTATGAGAAGATAAGCTTGAAAATGAGGAAATTTACAAATTTTGAAAATTAAAGGATATTAAAGAAAATCCTAATTTAAAACTTGAACTAATATAAAGCAAAAATCTAATCAAAATTTGGAGTGGTTTTCAAGTCCCAACAGGAACCACTCCCTGTTGTACACCCAAGAGATTTCATGGAGGGTCTAGGAGGAGAAGTTCCTCCGCTTACAAAGGTGGTTTGTTACAAGCCTGAGTTCAAATTTTCCGCCTCGGGTGTTAAGCATCCTACCTTCCGTGGTGTCGGGTGGGTCGACATGCAGGAAGGGTGACTCCGATGCAACATCATTCATTAACTACTTCTTTGGTTCTTGTTACTTCTTCCCGCAATTTTGAGTAATCGTGGCTCCCACACCCGTGCCCCTCGTGCGCACTCTTCCGATTTCCGCTCCCATCCTCCGGGCTGGGCTTATCCTTATCGCTTCAAGTGAAAATGTCGGTTCCAATGTCATGTCACGAAGGTGAGCCGCACGACCCTATTCCTAGAGTCGATTATAGCATTAGATGTGACAAAAATGGCTCTCAAAGATGATGGCACTAGGTTAGTGCCCTCGCCACCGCCAGATCAAGAACCACGAAATCCACCTGGATAAAGAGGAATTTGGCTTACCTTCAACCAAGACATCTCAACTATTCCTGTATTTTCACTACGATCCGCTTAAGGATAAGGTGATGTTGGTAGGCTTCAACTCTCCCAAACCTAACTGCTTATACACCGAGTATGGCAAAGAGGTCGACACCGCTCCCGATCCAACAAAGGTGCCTGCCTAGCGCATATCCCTCCAACGCCGACCGCATGCGGATCCCGGATCTTCAGATTTCATTAAGGTTTTCAGACCGGGATGATAGAGCCGGGCTTGTCTCAATGTGAAGCGCTTTCTTGTCACGCCCAACCCTTCTTGACTATGCACAAGTCCTTTAGAAATTTAGCATTGGGTCGAACCGTTTGATCATGCTGCTAGCTGATGTTCACCTTACCTACTTCAAGATTTCCAGATGCCTTTCTTCTAGAGAGGCCTCTTTCGCTCTCGTTCGGGAAACGGAGGAGGCATGCTTTTCTTCACCGAATCCTCTTTAATGAATATGTGTCTGGCCCACTTTGCTCTCCGGCCTTTCCTCGTGCCAGCAACTTGGGCTGCTCAATTTCTTTACCACCTCAAAGTGATAATGGCCTGACTTCATCCATTTTCGTGCGTGCACACTAGCATAGCCCAGCTTCACGACTCCCTAGGATCGGGGAGGCTCGGGAAGGAAATCTCCCTTTCTCCCCGCACCCGCTGGCTGACCGTCAAGCATCATGGATAACTCATGTGGTATCAATTTTTTGATTTAGCCTCGTGGAGCCCATCACCTTTCATTCATGGAGCTTTTACATTTTCTATTCTTCGTTTATCTCGAGCATTGATAGTTTTCGCTTCCTAAGCAAAATTTCCACCACCTTGCTCAAATTCATGATAGTCATTTCAACAAGTGATGAGGCTGTGGTCAAGCAGCCGAGAGGCACCCATACCGTTGTTGCTTCGATGTACCCCTGGGGAACATATACCGAGGTTTGAAGCCTGTGCTAGGTCAGTGGTTTTTCCAACTTGGGATTATAGGTGTCGCTTATCGGGGCATCGCCGCGGCCTATTTTCGCCTTTACAACATCTGCATTTTCAACCATCAAATCCTTTACCGAGGAGAAATCGACAATGTTCTCCTTTATGACTGGTAGATTGACAATTGAAACATGGTTGGCCAGGCATAGATGTCTTAATTACTGCCCGTACCTCCTGCTGGTTTCTCTGTTCAAGTTCTTCCATCCTTCTGTTCAGGGTGGACAACTTAGCCTTTAGTTCCACATCCTCCGTCAGTGAATAAATTCCTCCCCTGGTTTACCGGTGCTTTACTCCCTCTCAACCCCTTTAGGTTCCTGGCCATCCCATCCCTTGGAGGTTTCAGCCACGTAGTTAAGGAAGTCCATAGCTTCATCAAGATTCTTGCTGAGGAAGTCCCCTCCACACATGGTCTCCAAGAGTTGTTTCATGGCAGGGGACATTCCATCGTAGAAGTGGTTTACTAGCATCCATGTGTCAAAGCCATGGTAAGGCATGTACTGATAGTTTCAAGATACCTTTCCCAACACTGATAAAATCTCTCACTGTCATGAGATGCAAAGGTATAAATTTTCCTCTTCAAATTATTGGTCTTATGGGCACTGAAGAACTTCTTCAAAATTCGCTTCCGGCAATTTCACTTTCGCTTCGATGGTCCTCGCCTTAGTAAATTAAGCCAAATTTCGCTTTGTCTGAGGGTCAGGCGGAAGGTCACCTTAAGCAAGTTTATATCAAATGTACCCTCCTTGAAAGTTGTGTTAACTTCCTCAAAATCTCGGATGTGTGTGTATGGATTTTCGTTTTCCATACCATGAAAAGTCGAGGTAAAGCAATGATAAGGCCTCACCGCCACATCCTTAAGGTGGGTATAATGCATGAGGGTGCACTCTACCCTTGTGGGTGAATGTGATCCTCATTGATCTCGTAGGCACAGGGCTCCCTTTAAACCCCATGTCGCTCTATTTGCTTCTTCACAGCGGGTCTCCATTTGTCGATGTATAAATCGATTTCACACCTCGTTTCAATTGGTGCACTTAGCCTTTCCAATCTGCTTGCAGTGTTTCTGTCCCACTGCATAAGCTGCTATGAACACACAACAAGCAAGAAACCAACAATAACAAGGCTACAAAAAGGGTTGATGTTAGTTAAAATCAAAACAGGGAAAACAAATTACAAAGGAATTAAACTCCCCGCAGTTGAAATTTTCAAACTTCAGCAGTTGAACTCCAAGGGGAAATGTAAAATAAAAGAGAAGAGATTTCACCAACACTTGTGATGTGAATCACAAGTTCACAGCTTCTCTTTCTCACTAGGGCACCATCCCCGACAATAGCGCCATTTGATTCATTTAGGCCAAGTAGGTGTTCGGAATCAACAAAATTTATATCCTACGATTCCTACTATCGGACGCAGAAGAAAGCTATCAAGCAAAGATAGTGGCTCTAGGGTCGAACACGGAGATGGGTTTTCTTCGTGAGAGAAGAGTTGCATTGTATTGAAAATGGTGTTTTCTCGTTTGATTTTTAAGGGTTTGTGAAAAACAGTGTGGGTGAATGGTTGAAAATTGGAAATAACTTGAAGTAAAAAGTTAAGAGAGAATTCTCAAGTCTCGGCCACCGGGCTTATAGGTTCTAGGTTAACCGATTACGTCCCCTGGGTCTTTTCCCTCACGTTGGAGATCATGACATATAGTCATTTCGAACCGGCCTCATTTAGCTTTTAAACCTAAACCCTAAAAAGTTTTCCTCTCAAAGATGTCATTTGATTTGGGCATGAATGTCTCAATCTGAGAACATATCACAAAATCCAGCCCTACAAGAACTATCAGACAATCAACGGGCATCGCGGGATCTAAAGGATAAGCATCCATAATCGAACCCAAAAGCTTGCCAAATACACATTAGGGAGAGCATGCCTAAGAATTTTAACCTAAGGTGGTGAAGCAAAGACAAATACCCCCAAATGCTCTTCACATGAAAGCATGAGAACATGCAAATTTTACCTCAAAAACCAACACCCGCTGGCCTTCCTTTCAAGTGATGAAGGGGTTTTGTAGCTCGAAAGCATCCCTTGATTTTTCATCTTCAAGGGGTGTTTGGCTACTAAGAAAATGCAAGAAAATAAGAGAAATAGAGAAAATCACCAACCGCCAGATAAGCCGTACTGTTTTATCGACCGATTGATGGATCGAATGTTGATTGATTTACAAACAAGATCGAGTTTATATAGTGCTTAAGATTAAGGAAATTACAAAAGTGTGTGCAAATGAACCAAAATTACGCTCAAGGGCAAACTTGTATAAAACCACAAAAAGCAAAGGTGCCACTAACACTGTGTGGAGCAAGAAACATGTAAAATTCGCAGTCAGTGATTCAGAACTCCGCTTAAATTTCAGTTGTGAATTTTCGCAAGCCTGCAAAATCTCCACTGATCTCTTCTTCTCTTCAGCATTTTTTCTCCCGTTTCTCTTGCCGACATGACCTTCTTAATTCGGCCAGTTCATCGTGTTCAATCAAATTGAAGATAATGAGGTATTTCGGCCTTGCAAAAACTACAACAGGCAGAGGCCACAAAATGTGATCAAGAAGGCCAGGGACCTCAATGCATCAATTAGGTTATTTAAGTTGATTAGTACACAAAAAGTGCCTAAAACCTGCATTGTACAGGACTCAAAATAGCACTATTTGGGCACTAATCACCTTAGCATTCTGTTTGGTGAGCGATACTTCAATGTTGAGTGATTTGTGAATATGATTATGATTAGTGCCCAAAAAGTGCTATTTTGAGCCCTATTTATTATAGGTTTTGAGTGCTTTTTGTGTACTAATCATTCTAATTTACCCGATTTGCACATTGCTAACCTTACTATTTTAATGATCGTGATTTTGTGGCAAATTTGCGCTACAGCTAATTATGCCAAAATTGTCGAGTCGATCCAAGCACAAAGAATTCAAGTCAAACTCAATATCATAGATCAAAGATCGATGGAAAGAAGAGTTAAAATGTGAAGAAAAACACCACCCAGTGAAAGCTTCTCCCGCGAGCACCGCTCCTACCCAACACCGTTCTCCCGCCGCCCGTTCCGGCTTCACGCTACACCTCGGCTTGCTTGCTTTTGGTTTTTTTCCATTTACTCGTAATAACCTTCCGATTTTGGCTTTTTTTGTAACTTCCCTTTACACCGAAAGCATCTATATAAGTCTCGCCAGGCAAATCACCGTGACTTGACCCTGATACAAGCAGTTATGAGGTCGTTTCCCGCTGCCTTCCTTTTCCCTTTTTCTTTCATTTTCTTTTCCATTTTTCGGCCGCTAAACACTCCTCCGAGGATGACAACTCAGAGGATGTTCTAGCTAGACCTCTTCTCCTTGAAGCAGGACTCCACCATTGCCAGGTGTGGAGGTAACTCACTCGCTCCTGCTTTTAACGCACGTATTTATGGTTGCTCAGGTTCCCGCTTCACTTGTGTTAAAATCTCTTAAGCATGCTCTCTTTAATGTATTCGCAAGCTGGGGTTCAATGGATACTTCACCAGATCCATCGAGGCTCGCATAGTTGTCTCCTCATTTATCGTGGGATTGTGGTTTTGAGATGTGTTTTCACTGTTAGGAACATTTATTCCCATTTAAATGCTATTTTTCAAAAGGGAAAATCATAGGTTTAGTTTTCAAAGCTAAATGAAGATCCTGTCCGGGAAATGACTATATGTCATGCTCCCAACGCGAGGAAAATACTCTGTGGGACATGTGGTTACTCAAGCCCTAAACCAAAGGGCTCAACACTTCAAGGAGTTATATTTTACATTTTATTTTATTTCTTTTCAGCTTGCAACCTACCAACCCAATTATTTTTATCACCACCTTAAATCTAAATTTAATTCACCAGCTTTGTTTTCACTAAATCATTCAGAATAAGAAAAACCCATCCTCAGAAATTCGACCTAGACCGCTTATGTCGCAGTGAGTTTGACTACTGCGAAAGAGGAGGAACTTAGGACTATGTCATTGATTCCGCATCACCCTACCGTGGCATGAATTAAAATGGCTGCTGTTTGGGATGGTGCCTTAGTGCAAGTGACGAGATGTGGAACACTTGTGATCCCTCACTACAAGTCTCGTGAATCTCTTTATCATTTACATCATTTTTTCTTAGTTTTATTTCACTGTTAAAAAAAAAAAAAAAAAAGTGTTGGAGGATTGTTGTTGGTGCTTGTCCCGTCTCATTACAGGAGTTCATTTTCCAAAGGATAGAGTTCTCAATCAAGGTCAATTCAACCCAACTCGAACAGGATAAGATGGTCAAGAAGTGGCGTGGGGTAACCTAGTTCATATATGTCCAAGGGACTACATAAACCAAGCCACGGCAAGGTCAAGTACTCGTGGAAAGGAACCCAAGGAATATAGTCCATGAGGGACTATAGAAACCAATGGATGAGTTCACCATAAGGGTAGTGCTTACAACCATAGTCAGGGAATCACACCAATTCCTCATGGGAACCAAGACCTCCACAATATGCTACTCGAACCCTCCACAATATACCTTCGTCTCATTTCACTCACTACGTACCTAATCTCCCCACTGAAAGGCAAAGCAATTCTAGACCTACCAACCGGTGGGTGATGTTGTGGTAGAACAAAAGGAATTCAATGCCCAATTGAGCGAAAAATCCATACCGAGGGAGAATTCTGACCAAAGGTTAGATGGGCTGAACAATGATTTTGAGCATGAATGGACAACCTGCAAGATTCCATTGAAGACCTAATTGATCTACAGTAATGTCCACCAGAGGAGGAGTGTAAAAGTGGCACCATGGTAGAGGAGTCGTGTCTACAAAGAGCCCACAAAGGCCCAGAAAATTCAATCCTCGCATTGGTGTCACAGATGCTTAAGGAGAAGAAGGAAGTAATCCCCTCATTATTGATCGAGGAAGCAAAGTGGAAGAACACAAAGAGAACAATTTACTTCGCCCACCGATTCAAATTTCATTTCCTTTCCACTCGCACTACAATCCCAACCTAAAACACCCACTGCCAATGCCAAGACCACCTACGCCCCACTACCAAGGTACATATTGCCCACATCCTGTAAAACCCAAACCCACAACACCTCGCTCCCAAACCCATGCCACCATCACTCGTCGTGTGCAAAATTTCAAGAGATTAGTGGCCTTTATACAAGTTCGCTAATTACATCAAAGGCACAAGCAAATTCGCCTATACTAAGATGATAGCCGGGTCGTTCTAAAAGCCGGCTCTGGATTACATCTAACCCCAGACGAGCCCCCCACTTTTGCCTTAATTTTCCTGCTTTTATTTTATTTTATCGCATTTTAATCGATTTCTATAATTTTTCTTTAGCTTTTTCTCTAATTTTTAGTTAATTTATGTTTTAAATTAATTTTTATTTTTATGCAATTTTTTTAATTTTTTTGTTATTTTGTACTTTTCTAATTTTTGAAGCTCGATTGAAGATCGCATACAGCTGAGAGTTTTCGCAAGCTTAGCGAAATAAGTAATCTCAAATAATGGAGAAATTTTCGCTAAGCTTGCATTCGCGAAAATTTGCTCTCAAAAATTTCGCTACTAGCTAAATTTCGCTAAGCTAGCTTAAACTGAGGTTAGGGAATAGTATTTCACATGTGCCAAAATAACAAGACAATGTTCCACTTGTTTTTTTTTATTTTATTTTATTTTATATTTTATATAAAAAAAAAACGTTTGTTTTTCTTTATATATTATTTTTATTTCTAAAAAAAAATTTTATTTTTTATTTTATTTTTTAACTTTTTTTTATTATATATTAAAAAAACGTTTTTAATATATATATATATATATATATATATATATATATATATATATATATATATATATATATATATATATATATATATATATATATATATATATATATATATATATAAAAGTTGAAAAAAGTTTTTTTTATTTTATTATTTTTATTTTTATTTTTAATTATTAATTAATTTATTTGAAAATTTAAAAATCCAAAATTTTCGCTATTGGGACATAAATAAATTCGCAAACATACAAGAATGCTTAATTCGCTTAGCTAGCGGGCCTCACAGCCTGCATTTAAAATTTTCGCATTAGCAAAAAATTTTCGCTACGCCCTACGCTTGACCTCCAATTTGTCACCATAACTTAATCCGAACTCCGTTTTAGGCGTTCTTAGTACCGTTGGAAATATTAGAGAGTGTAGAATCCAAATACGGCTGTAGAAAGAACATTTTTGAGATTATTATGAAGTGTAATTTTAAAATGGTCCAATCCGGTCACTTTTTCCTCTCTTTTCTCTCCTAACTTGTTTATTTGAAGCCCAAACGGAGTGAATAAGGTGTCGATGGAAAGCTTATGGTCACCTATCCATCAATGATCACATCTCATCATGGAGGTGCAACACTTCCTTCTCTAATTTTCCAATCCGAGCCTCATTTCGGACACCGAGATGTTTGGGTTGGGGGGAGAGTTAGCAAAGGAAGTGGCTTTTGTATTTATTCTTTTGTATCATTTTGAGCAAGCCCATTTTGTGATGTTCAGTGGCTTGCTAGGTCCCCTTTCTATAAAGCTGTTATACTTTACAACTTACTTTTTCAAAATTTGGACCCGTTTTGCAACCAAAATTTTTGTGTGTTTTGCCTAACCTGTGGTTTGAAAAATTGAAACTTTGTCCAATTATATTGATGTTAGATTGGTTCCATGCATAATCGAAGTGGAGATTAGTTAAATTCTTGTCGCTTCAACCTTTTCTCTTCCACCCTTTAGCTAACCACACACAATGCACATTAGGTTTCAATAATAGGTCAAACCGCACAACCTCCTTTACTTGCAGATAACTTACCCTAGTTTCATCGACCAATCTTTAATAAAGTTATGGACCCCCTCGTGGAAAAAGAAAAAGAAGAAAAACGAGAAAAAGAAAAGAAAAGAAAATAAAAGAAAAGAAAAGAAAAAGAATAAAATTGCAACACTTCGCTTGAAACCTGAGCATGGTCCGAGGGGTATATGGCGAAAGCCTTTAAAGCCCTAAGGTCTCTAAACCTTCACTGGTCAGGGGAGTCACGCACTTAGTGTTCGCTATACGGGTGGACGTGGGTGGAGCTTAGCAAGTTGTAGGTGCTGGAGTCTCGAAATCATTCAAGTCCGGTGAAACTCAGGAGTTTGTGGTCGTAAAGATCCTATGACTCGTGCCCTAAGCCTTAATCGGTCAGGAGTCATCTATGATCCTCAAGCATGGACTTTGGTGAGGTCGATTCTCGCATTGCACCCTACAACGCAAAAGAATTGTGGAATAAGAGGTGGGTCCTGATCTATTTAGGTTGGTTAGCATGCTAGGTCGTGGTTGTAGCCAGTTGGGGAGAGGCTTTGACAAACTTTATCGTCATGAGCTAATCAAATAAACACTTAGATTTTGGTGGAAGCTTCGTTGAGCTCACGAGAAGGAAGCTCTGACACTTAATTTGTATGGCATTCATTCTCTCATGATAGTTATTGGACACGCTTTTGATGATTTTTCCTTAGTATTAGGGCATTAATTATCTACAACCTTTTGAAATATAATTTCAGAACATTATTTTCGTTATCACAGATAGCTCTTTCTTTCTTTCTTTCTTTCATCGCTAAGGGACTAGCAACGTGTAGGTCAAGTGTGATTAGGCTCAAAAAAGTGCTATTTTGAGCCCTATTTATTATAGGTTTTGAGCAATGTGTAGGTTGGGGGGTGTGACTAATCATTCTAATTTACCCAATTTGCACATTAAGGTCCCTACTATTTTAATGATCGATTTTGTAAGTAAATTTTGCGCTTTTGCGATCTAATTGCGCCAAAATTGTTGAGTCGATCCAAGCACTAAGAATTCAAGTCAAACTCAACATTGCATCAAAGATCGAAGGAAAGAAGAGCAAAATGTGAAGAAACACCACCGCAGAGTGCTTCTCCCGCGAGCACCGTTCCCAGCCCCAAAGACTGCCTCCCCGCTCGTTCCTCGATTTTCACTCTACACCCCGTTTGCTTGCTTTTGGTTTTTTCCATTTTACCCTCGTAATAACTCTTCGATTTTGGTTTTTTTTAGTCTCCCTTACACTGAGAGCATCTATATAAGTCTCGGGCCAGACAAATCCCACTTGACTGATATACGCAGTTCGGAGTGCGCTCTCGCACCCTTTCTTTTTCTTTCCTTTCTTTCCATTTTTCTGGGCCGCAAACACTCCTCCGAGGATGACAACCTGCAGGATGTTCTACTAGACCCTTCTCCTTGAAGAGGACTCCGCCGCTATTAGGCGCCAGGAGGTAACTCACTCGCCCCGTTTTTAACGCACATTTATGGTTGTTCTCAGGTTCCCGCTTCTCACTTAGGTTAAAATCTCTTAAGCATGCTCTCTTTAATGTGCATTCGCAAGCTTTTGTTCAATGGATACTTCACTTTCTAGATCTATTGAGGCTTGAGGCTCGGTCAATTGTCTCACATGGTTATCGTGGATTAGGGTTTTTTGGGATGTGTTTTCCTTTGTTAGGAACATTTATTCCCATTTAAATGCTATTTTTCAAGGAGAAAATCATAGGGTTTAGTTTTCAAAGCTAAGTGAAGGAGTCCCGGTTCGGAAATGACTATATGTCATGCTCCGTGAGGAAAAATGCAGGGACATGTGGTTACCTTGAAGCCCCTAAACCGTTGGCCTAATACTTCAAGGAGTTCTATTTTACATTTATTTTATTTCTTTTCGGTTGCAAACCCACAACCCACTATTTTATCACCACGCTAATCAATTTAATTCACGATTTGTTTTCCTTTCGAATCATTTAATACGAAGAAAACCTATCCACGTGTTCGACCTGAATATTTATCTTTGCGGTAGCTTGACTACGACAGTAGGAGGAACTTAGGACTACAAATATTGTTGATTCCGCATCACCCTACCGTGGCACGAATCAGATTATGATCGACCCAACCAAATAAGCTCGAAACTTATCTAAGGCCTATACCACTGCCAGTAGCTCCTCCTTCTTTGTGGTAGTGTAATTTCTCTGGGCCTCATTCAATGTCTTGCTGGCATAGTAGAGCATATAAGGCTTTCCTTCTTCCCTCTGCCTGAGAATACTCCAATGGCGAGGTCACTTGCGTCACACATTACCTTTAAAGGTAACTTCCAGTTGGGGGCCCTCACTATGGGTACAGTGGTCAAATGAGCCTTGAGCTCCTCAAAGCTCCTCTAGTAGTCATCGTCCCACATAAATTTGGCATCTTTCTCCAATAGCTTATAAAGGGGCTTGGCAATTTTTGAGAAGTCCATGATGAATCTCCTGTAGAAGCCTGCAAGCCCTAAGAAATGCCTCACAGTCTTCACATTTATGGGAGAGGGCAATTTGGAAATCATCTCAATTTTAGCCGTGTCAACTTCAATTCCTTCCTTGGAGATAATATGTCCAAGCACAATTCCGTGGTTGACCATAAAATGGCATTTTTCCCAGTTCAGTACCAAGTTCTTCTCAATACACCTATGAAGTACAGTTTCTAAGTTGATTAAGAATTCTTCAAAGCTCTCTCCATAAACTGTAACATCATCCATGTAAACCTCCATAACGCGCTCCACCAAATTGTTGAAGATACTTAGCATGCAGCATTGGAATGTGGTAGGGGCATTGCACAGGCCAAAGGGCATCCTCTATGGCATATGTGCAGGTGGCGGTGAAGGTGGTCTTTCTCACGGTCTTAACGTGATTTCAATTTGAAAATAGCCTGAATATCCATCCAAGAAGCAGTAGAAGGGGTGGCCGGAAATCCTTTCGAGAAGCTGGTCCATGAAGGGTAGAGGGAAGTGATCCTTTATTGTCACCTCATTTAATGCCTCTAATCCATACACAATTTCTTAAACTTTGTGGTCAGTACTCAAAATTGCTATTTTGAGACCACAATTTATTTTCGAGGTTTTGAAGCGCTTTTATGTACTAATTAAGTAGTCTTAACTTGATTTACACATTAAAATTCTGCTGTCTATTGAGTAACATTTTGCGTGGCATTTGCGAGTTTTTGCGAGCTAGTCGTGCCAAAATTGTCGAGTCAATATAAACACGAAGAACCCGAGTTGAACTCATCGTTGTATATTAGATCCTAGAAGGAAAGAAGAGCAAAAAGTGAAGAACAATGGACCTTTGTGGAATGCTTTCTGTGACATGTTCGCTGCCTCCATTGACACTATTCATCCCGTTCTCCTGCTATTTCACGCTTTTGTTGTTTTTGTTACAATTTTTTGTTTCTTCCCATTTTGTCCTTGTAATAGATTTTAGTTTCAGTTTTTTGGTAATTTCATATACACTGAGCACTTATATAAGCCTCAGTCTATACAAACTTGCAATGACTTCACGTTGGCAATAGACGGTGGGCGGCATTTTCGTTGCTGCTTCCTCCTTTGTAATGCCCCAAAAATACCCTAGAATTTTTATAATAATTTTATTATATATTCTGGGTATGAATTGATTCAAACTTGGGCTTTTCTGGGTAATTTGATAAATTGATAAATTGTGAAATGTAAATTTAAAGTGTGAGCATATAATTGAATGCCATATGCTAAATTGAAAGATTGATTGAACAGGAAATAACCCAGTGAAAAGGGCCGTGTGGAAATTTGTAAAAATGAGGACCTAAGGTCCAATTGGTATAAAGAATAAATGTCTAGGTAGGGAGTATGATGATGAATGGCCAAAGTGAAGAATAGGAGACCTAAATGAAATAATGGGTTTTGAGCCAAACATGGCTAGAGAGAATAAATGATTTAAGACCCAGATAAAAAAAAAAAAAAAAGAAATGATAAAAAGTGTGAGTGACAGGCCTTACACTTAAAGTGGGTTTATAAAGACCAAACATGTGGTCTTAGGGAACAAATGGAGAGCAAATCTCGTTTTGAGGAAGAGAGGAGAAAAGGGAGAAAATCTAGGGTTTGCAGGAGGAACTGCACTTGGGTTGGCTTTGCTTCTCATTCTTGCTCTGGGACGAGCACCATACAAGAAGAGATTTGAAGAGGTTCAAGGTAGAAAAATCAAGCCTAACCTCATATTTTGGTTGGATTTTGGGAAAAGCCTAACTCGAGATAAGAAGAGTTTTATTGATTCCTAAAGCCACTTTTAAGTTGTTTTGAAGGGATTCATAATTGGATTTTGATAGAGTAGTGGAGAGGATTGGTAGATGAAAAATAGGTAAGAAATGCAAAATCCTGCATTTTGGGCAAAACCCGTGGGGTGTCTGGAGTACGGTTGTTTGTCAGTACAGGGATGTAGTGGGCAATCGGTATCGGTACCGCTCAAACCTATACTGGTACCGACTGGAAGTGGATAACCTGTACCGGTATAGGTCAAAGTGGTATTGGTACCGGTTGTTCAAATAGCCTCATTTTTTGCTTATTTTGCACCGTTAAGTCCCATATTCATACACAATAGTTTAGGAACCCTAAGAAATGAATAATGGGGGTTCAAATAAGGATAGGACTAAGGGAAAAATGTACTTTACCTCATCGCCTCGGTGAAGCCCGCCTAGCTTGGCGGATTAAGTCTTCAGGACACTTAGTGTCTTAACTTGAACCAGTTAAGGAAATAAAGCATAAATTCATAAAATTGTTTAGGAGTGATTATCCACAGAGTAGGCGTAATTGTTATTGACTAGGGACGGGTTGATGATCGCCTAACCTAGGATCGAGATCGAAGAGAAGGAAGCTAGATTCGACAACTTCGGTTTGTTCTTTGACTCTATTCTTATTTCAAGTATTTTGGTAGTTTACCAAGTAATTATGAGATGAGTACATTAATGAGTATATGAAATGAGTACGTGAATGAGTACATGAGATAAGTACATAGATTGAGTATATCTTTGAAAGGATAATACGAAAGTGAATATGGAATTGAAATGTGATATTTGAAAATCGAATGAATGTAAATGATGATAAGGACAAGATTCATCAAACGGAATCCGTCATAAATGTGAATACGAAAGTGAATATGGAATTGAAACGTGATATTTGAAAACCGAATGAATGTGAATGATGATAAAGACGAGATTCATTAAACGGAATCCATCATAAAGTATGCGTTGAATTGATATATCGAATGAACCGCTTTGATGGGATGCACCGTCGGCTATCGAATCCGAAGGCACCCGAAATTTTCAATGTGTGCCGCGGCAGGATGCACCAATGGCGTGTCATGGTGGCGTCATGGCATTAATCAACCACTTGGTGGGATGCCTGTCGACATCGATCGCTGATGGCGTATGTCATTAGTGATACCACATGTCGGGTGCGCAGCGGCGACCGTCGCGATGGGAGACCGAATTGTTAAAAGTGATACCACAAGTCGAGATGCATAAGCGGCATCCGTCATGAGTGGGAGACGGTGTTAAATGTGTAACCTGTTTGAATGATAAAAAGGGGCGAGTTCGCCGAAGCGGAATCCGTCGAAATTTGAATTTTATGGTCGAGTGAAATAATAACATTGGCCGTTGTGTGGATTTTAATAATATCTGCTTTAATCTCATAAATTGATTTGTGAATTGAATTAATGCATTGAAATTGCATGTTGTGATATGATAGATGAATTGTAAAAAAATGAAAACATGCAAAATTGAATAGTATGAATATATGTTGATATAATAGGCATGGTTTAATGTTAAATGCATGTCAAGTTAAATTGAATATTGAAATAAAGCGTGTAAGACACCTAAGCATGAAAATGTAGCGTATAGTTTTATCTATGCGCAGGTTTCGAGTAGACGGGAAGGAAGACAAGATCGTGAAGTGCGAGTGCCAAAGCGAGTTGCGGAATATAAATACATACCCCGCCATGCATATAATTTCCTTTTTGAACATGGAAAATTTTGTAAACAAATAGTTGAACTCCAAAAATGTATATCATTTTGAAAGGGCATAGAATGCCTTCATTGTAATTTATTTTCGTGAAAATGTGAATGTTTGTGGGCTTACCATTTGAAAATGCTTCCGTGCAAATCGAAACCTAAATAGAAATAACATAAAGAAAATGTTTTGATCAGATAATTGAAAACGTTCGGAGTAAACCAGGCTCGGTTCGGATCCGCTAACAGGGTCGAGCCGGGGATTCGGGTCACGACACTTCGGAAAAAAGAAAATAAAATAAAATGTAAAATAAAAAAATGAATTAAATGAGCGTTCAGGGTTTCGATTCGGACTACGCAGTAGATTCGAGATAGGACTCGAGGACTCTATCTTCTGCATTTTCTTTCATTTCTCTCCTTTCTCGGCTACAAACACTCCTGGGGATGACAACTCGGAGGATGTAACCTGAACCTCTTTCTCATGAAGGGCTGCTAGCTAGGATTTGAGGTAAACTGACGGTCCTCTGTTTTTAACGTAGGCATTTATTTTCACATATGTTCCTATTTCTCACTCTAGGTTAGAACTCCTTTGATGTGCCTTCTTTGATCAGTATTTGGCAATCTTTTAGGATTCAGTGGATGCTTATTGTTAGATTCACTGAGATTCATTAGTTTCTTTCTATTTATCCTTTGTGAGGTAGATCGAGAGTCATGTTTTTATACGGGAACATTAATGTTCAATAAATCTTTGTTTTTCAAAGGAAAATCATAGGGTTTAGTTTTAAAGCTAAATGAAGATCCGGTTCGAGGAAATGACTATATGTCATCCTCCTTGAGGAAAAGACTTAGAGGACATGTTGGTTGCCTTAAAACCCTAAACCAGTGGCCCGACACTTCAAGGGTTCTATTTTACATTTTTTCTTATTTTAGTTTCGACACGAACAGCACGTCCAACTCCCCTGTTTTACCAAAAACTGAAAATCAAATTAGAAATTCACCATTTTTGAACTCACGTAAATCATTTGTAAGAAGAAAACCCATCCACAGTGTTAGACCCTAGAACGCTATCACTACTTGATAACTTTGCTATGACGGTAGGAGAATTTAAGGATACAAATTTTGTTGATTTTGGATCACCCCTTTGCTATGTACGAATCAACAGCACAGGTTGGACTCACCCAGTCTTTGTGGATATGGGGTAAATGATACCAGCTTGTAGTAACTTTAGGACTCCTGCTCGAACCACTTCCTGCATATGAGGTTTTAGTCTCCTATGTGGCTGCCTTACTGATTTTGCTTCCTCCTCTAAGTAGATGTGATGGGTGCAAACTGCTGGGCTGATACCCTTCAGATCAGTGATTTTCCACCTAATAGCCTGCTTGTCCTTCTTGAGGATGCCCAACAAGCTATTTTCTTGTGAAGCACTAAGCAAGGAGGATATGACAATTGGGCACTGCTCTTGTTCTTCTAAGTAGACATATTTCAATTCCACAGGCAAGGGTTTAAGGTCAAGATTTTGTGGTTCACTGGTTCTTGATTCGCCTGCGAAGTAGGTTGTTCCGGAATCAACAATATTTATAAACCTAAATTCCTCCTACTATCGTAGCAAAGCTACTACAGTATAGTGGCTCTAGAGTCGAACACAGGGATGGGTTTTCTTCGTACAAAATGATTTGCAGTGATTCAAAATGGTGAATTTTCAGTTTGGATTTTAAGGTTTTATAAAAACAGGGGGTTTTGGTTGTTCACATGACGAAACTGAAATAAGAAAAAAAATGTAAAATAGAACCCCTTGAACTGTTAGGCTACTGGATGCGAGTTCTACAAGTCACTGAGAGGTCCTTGGGGTCATTTCCTCGTGTTGGGAGGATGACCTATAGTCATCTCCCGAACCGGATCTTCATTCATTGTGCAAGCTAACCCCGAAATAATTATCCTTTTGAAAATGGCATTCACTTGTCCATTTTATGTTCCTCGATCGAGTTAAACGAGTCTCCTTGATTCACATTACAATGGGTAATAAATGATAAACTAAATCTAACATCACTTAATATCTAGTGGTCATAATCAAGTGAGCACTAAAGATTACTTCAAGTACCCACCATTCAACATGAATCATGACCACACCCGCTTAAAAGGAGAACACGTGAAGAGTTATGTTGACCAACTCGCGTGAAAAACAAGGACCCTCCAAGAGCCTCTAAATCTTGCACCCACACCCTCTACTTCATGAGGAAGGGTTTTAGTTGCTCATCCTCCGAGTTGTCATCCTCGTGAGGGTGTTTGGTCATTTTAAAAGTGCTAAGAAAATGAGAGAAAAGGAGAAAGTGAGAAAGGCTGAGAGCCGAGTTATCCCACACTTAGACATTAAGTGGATTGATTAATTTTACAAACCTTGACTCCAGCTTATATACTACTCAGAGCAAGGGAAGTTACAAAAAAACCAAAACCAAAAGCTATTACAAGGGATAAAATGGGAATAAACCAAAAATATGCAAACAGGGCACAACGTCAAAAGCAGAATAGGCAATAGGATTTAACAATGCAAGCAGATGGTGAACAAGTGTAGCTGGGTAAAGCATTCTGCAAAGGTTTCCATTTTCTTCACATTTTGCTCTTCTTTCCTTTCTAGATCTGATTCAGAATTTGATGAGTTCAACTCCATTTCTTCTGCTGGATTGACTTGATAATTTTGGTCTCGATTATCTTGCAAAACTACAAAAATTAGCTATAAAATGCGATCAAGAGAATAACAACAAGGACCTTAATGTAAAAATCAAGTTAATTAGAATGATTAGTACACAAAAGCAACAAAACCTATAAATAAATAGGGTTCAAATAGAAATTTTTGGGCACTAATCACACCCCCCAACTTACACATTGCTAGTCCTCAGTTAATGAAAGAAAGAAAGAAAGAAAGAGCATACAAAATGATAACAAAATAATGTTCACAAAAATGGTATTTCAAAAAGGTTGTGAATGAGTAATGCCTAACCCTCGATGAGAATCACTGAATCCCTTGCCCAATAACTTTCTCGAGAGAATGAATGTCATACAAAATTGAGTATCAAAAGAGCCTCCTTCTCAAAGACTCAACCAGGAACTTCCACCAAAATCTAAGTGTTTGTTTGATCAGTCCTCAACAATAAACTACCAAATTGCACTCTCCCCCAAACCAAGCTACTGCCTCCGCTTAGGACACCAACCAACCTAAATATATTAGGACCCACTCTTATTCCACAACTCTTTTTGTGTTGTAGGGGTGCAATGCTGAGGAATCGACCTCACCAAAGTCCATGTAACTGTATCTACCGGCTGTGACCTTAACCAATTATGCTTTAGGGAACTGTCATAAGGGTCTTTCGACCACTAACTTCTACAGTGTTTCACCTCGAACTCCGAATGATTTCGAGACTAAAGACCTACAACTTGGCTAAACTCACCTATCCACCCATGTAGCGAGCACTGTCGGGTGGTTCCCAACCAATGGCTTAGTATAATTGTGCTTTAAAGGCTTTCGCCATATACCCCCTGATCGTATGCTCGATTTCAAAAGCGTGGGCAATTTTTCTTTTTCTTTTCTTTTTCTTTGCTTTTCTTTTTCTTCTTTTTATTTTTGGAAGACACATCGCCTTCTATTCACTGGGTCCTTAACCCTATTAAAGGTGGTCAACGAAACTAGGTAGGTTATTGCAAGGCTTAGGAGGCTAGGCAGTTTTTCAAGTTATTGAAGAAACCTGATGTGCACAGTGTGTGGTTAGCTAAAGGTGGAAGAAAATAGTCGAAACAAGAGTTCAACTTATTATCCACTACCAGGCATGGAACCAATCTAACATCAATAGAATTGACAAAATTTCAATTTTCAAACCACAAAGTTGCTAACATAAAAAAATTTTGGGTAGTGTGTTGTCCAATTTTTGAAAAAGTAAGTTGTATAGTATAACAACTTCACAAAAAAGAAAACCAACAAGCCATTGAACATCACAAAATGGGCTTGCTCAAAATAATAACAAAAACATAAATACATGCCACTTCCTTCGCTATAGTATAACAACTTCACAAAAAGGAAAACTAGTAAGCCACTGAACATCACAAAATGAGCTTGCTCAAAATAATAACAAATACATAAATACATGCCACTTCCTTCGCTATAGTATAATAGCTTCACAAAAAGGAAAACCAGCAAGCCACTGAACATCAAAAAATGGGCTTGCTCAAAATAATAACAAAAACATAAATACATGACACTTCCTTCGGCTAACTCTCCCCCAACCAAATGTCTCATTGTCCGCAATGGGGCTCGGATTGGAAATATGAGAAGGAAGTGCTACCTCCTTGATAAGATGTGCCGGTTGTTGGATAGGAGACTTCGCAAGTTTCCATCGAATAATCTTTTCACTGCTTCACTAAATAAACAAGCTAGGAGAAGAAAAGAGAGGAAAAAGTGACCAGTTATAATTTTAAAATTACATCTGATAATACTTGCGTCTTCTATTTGAGATCTCACATCTTCAAGATTTAACAAAATCAAAAACGCCAAAAACGGAGTTCAAAATGAAAAGCAGTGACAAAAACAAATTGATCGGCAATTGTATGTGTTGCGAATTTTTTTATTTTTATTTTTGAAAAATAAATAAAAACATTTTTTTTTGAAGACCAACCAATTTTTTTTTAATATATTATTTGATATATATAATTAAAATTTATATAATAATAATAATAATAACAACATAAAGCACAAAAGATGAACAAAGGTAGGACTTTGAAAACAAAAAGGGGAAGTCGATAAGGTAGATGACCAGAACTCCGCGAAATTTAGCAGTCGCGAAAATTCCCCGCATTCGGACCCAAAAATAAACACAATAAAATTAAGAAAAATTACAGAAAATTGAAAATTAATCTAAAAACAAATATTAACTATAAAGTAGAGAAAATCTAAGAAGAAAAACTAAAGAAATCAAAATAAACTAAAATAAAATAAGATAAATGAAACAAAAGTGGGGAGATCGAGCCGAGCCCCCCAAAACCACCTCAAGCCTTCGAGGTCGCGAACCGCTGAGCTTTCGCGTAAAAGCCGAGGTCCGTGTGCTCTGGCAACCGAACCAAGACCAACCATCCGCCAGGCTATGCAAGCAGAGCACCTGCCATCTTCTTTGAGGTAGTGATGAAGGTTTGAACAATGGCCACTAACTTTCGAGTACTGTAAGGCATGCAAGTAAATGGGATGGCCTTTGTCAGAGTGTTTCGTAAGTTGTACGTGGTGCAGCGTAGGCAGATGACTAGCAAAGGTTATTTTTTGCTTGGGTAGTGGCACTCGATCCAAATTTATGGGGATTGTTGAAGGATTGTGCCCTGGTTTCCTCCCCATTTCTTTTCCTCTCGCTCCTCGCCCTTTGTCGCGCCTCAGAGCCTCTACTAGTCTACATCAATTCCTCCCGGCTAAGCCACTGCACTGAGTCCGCCACCCAAAATAATAATCGCACTCTCTCTTGATTTCCTTCCTCTTGATGATCATGCTGCTGGGCAAGCCTTGAAATTGATTTCTGCAGGTTGTCAAATTTTTGACCAATTTCCCTTTGAAGGCCATTTGCTTTTTGGTTCAGAGATTTCTCCACAGTATGAATTTTTTTACTTAATTGGGCATTGAATTTCTTGTTCTTCCTGGCGTCACCCACCCAGAGCTTGGTAAAGGTTCAGTATTGCTTGCTTTCAGTGAAGAAATTGGCTGTAATTGGCTGAGGAATTGAAGCATAGATGACAGGAGGTACATAAGTTGGGGGAACAACTGCGAGAAAGGTGCACTCATCCGTGGAGGTTTATAGTCCCTATGGGCTATATGCGTTTGGATTTCTCTTCACGAGGTTCTTTTGCCATGGAAGGTTTACGTAATCCCTCGGTGACATGTATGCTAGGGTTTCTCTCACCTTTTGTATTACTTTCTTCATGTGGGTGTTCCATTTATCACAATTCAAGCTTAGATTCGGGTTAATGGGAGATTGACTTTGACGACTTTCATCTGGATTTCTAATCCTTTAGAAATTCTGCAATAAAAGCAGGCGAGCCTTGGCGACAAAGAAACAATCCTACCTAAAAGGTTAGAGATACCTAAAATAAAAAATAAAAAAATAAATTGTGAACTAATGCTAAGAAGAATAACAGTACAGTATATACAGGAAAAAAATTCACCAAGACATGTGATGAGGATCACAAGTGTTCATCAGGTCATCAAATGCACTTAGGCACCATCCCCGGCAACGGCGCCATTTGATTCGCATGCGAAGTAGGTTGTTCCGGAATCAACAATATTTATAAACCTAAATTCCTCCTACTTCCATAGGAAAACTACTACAGTATAGTGGCTCTAGGGTCGAACATAGGGATGGGTTTTCTTCGTACAAAATGATTTGCAGTGATTCAAAATGGTGAATTTTCAGTTTGGATTTTAAGGTTTTGTAAAAACAAGGGGTGTTGGTTGTTCACAGGCTGAAACTGAAATTAAAAAAAAAATGTAAAATAGAACCTCTTGAACTGTCAGACTCTTTGGATGAGAGTTCCATAGTCGAGAGATCCTCGGGGTCATTTCACTCGTATTTGGGGAGGATGACTATAGTCATCTCGACCGGATCGTCATTTAGCTATAAACCTAACCCAGAAAATAATTATCCTTTTGAGTGGCATTCCTTGCATCATTTATGTTTCTTAGTCGGTTCAAGCAGAGTCTCCTTGATTCACATTACAATGAATAAATGATAATTAATGAACATCCACGAATCGGAGTCATAAGCATCAAGTGAGCACTAAAGATTGCAAGTGCGACCATTCAACATGAATGAAGGATCTACGGTTAAAAGGAGAACACAGGCAGCAGTGACTATGCGTGAAAACAGGGGGACCTCCATTAGCCTCCGGATCCTGCACCGGCGTCAACTTTGGCCCCGAGGAGGAAGGTTTGTAAGCTCATCCTCCGAGTTATCATCCTCGGAGGGTGTTTGGTTGCCCAGAAAGTGCCAAGAAAATGAGAAAAAAGGGAGAGAAAGTGAGAAAGGCGGGAGAGCTGAAAGCTTCTCCAGTTAATTTTATTGATTAAGTGATTGATTCATTTACGAGGACCTTGACTCCGGCTTATATCTTACTTTCAGGCAAGGGAAGTTGCAAAAAACAAAACCAAAATCTATTACAAGGGATAAAATGGGAAGAGGAAACCAAAAAAGGCCAAACCAGGGGCCTGTATCGAGGCGAGGCAGGCGCGGGATGAACAATGCGCGGGATGGTGAATAGTGACGATGTGAAGCATTCCTCTGAGTGCTCCATTTTCTTCATTTTCTCTTCTTTCATGCAGGATCTGATGCACCTTGATGAGTTCAACTGAGTTCTTAGGTATTTGAATTGACTTGTGTTTGGCACGATTATCTTGCAAAACTTCTGAAAATTAGCCACAAAATGCGATCGAGTAGAATAGCGGGGACCTTAATGTGCGAATCGGGTTAATTAGAATGAATTGATGCAGCCTCGAAACTATAACAAATAGGGTTGAATAGCACTTTTACGGGCAGCAATAAGTTCCTTCCTCGATCAATAAGGTGAAGATTTCTTCTTTTTCTCGATGCACCGCATGATATTCATGTGCCGACCTCTGCTCTTGAGCAATCAACTAGTTCCTCAGTTAACACATCCTGTATTTGTTTTTGATTAGCCTATTCTTCTAGGATTGTATCAATTATGCAGATTTCTTATAGGCCATCTTCCACTAGTTGCATGTGCTTTTTACTTAAGTGGAAGATGTTGAGTTCTAAGGTCATGTTAGAATGTGGTTTGCATAAACCCATTTATTGATTGATAATAGCATTAGAAGTGGCGAATAGTCTCTTTAGGATGATAGGCACATAATTAGCCTCTTGCGTAGGTTGCATCGAGTGCGACAAAATCCTCTTTGGATAGTAGGAATTTGTCCACATGATAGAACATCTTCTCTTGTCCCCTTTGGAATCTTTATGGATCTATCTGCGAGAGACAAACCTCAGTGCGAGTGGAGCTTTAATTCTCCCGGCCAGGTTGTATACATGAATGAGACGGGTTTACCATAGCACCAGGTCGGCGGTGCTTTTTCTACGCAGGGTGCCTCCGATGTGCCGTGAGATGGTGAGATGACCGGATCTTTGTACTTAAATGGATTTTTGCACTGGATGATAACACGGACTTGTTCAGTCAGGAAGGCCTTCTTGTCAACATTTAACCCTCTCTTCACTATGCCTGAGTCAGCAAAGGTAGCATATATGGAACTTGTTTAATCATATCAAGCGGGGATGTTGACTTTCACTTGCCTTAGCACTTCCTAGTATTCCAACTTTGGTTGATGGCCTTTTCTTGGCTTTCGGTGCTTGCGGAAAGGTGGGGTGTGTTATTTTCTTGTAGTCTCTTTAGTCACCACCTCTTACGGTTGGCTTCTTTAACTATCTGGCACTGCATTGATTTAGTTCTTGGTTGTTTAAGCTCTTTACCACTTCTCAATGTGATAATTGCTTTGACTTCATCCATCTTGGGATTTGGCTCACTAGAATAGCTCACTTCATGCACTCCCCTTGAATTGGGTAGTGTCTGGGATGGAAATTTCCCCTTTTCACACTCTTCTTTGGTTGAAGATTTAACCCTTGAAGTTGAATCACTGAGGTTGTCATAATTTTGGGAGATCTCAGTCTGTAGGTTATCTATCTTTTTGTTGAGGGTGATTTCCACTGTGTCGGTTCTCTGATTAGCCTGGGCATTCACTGCCTTGAGTTGTCATCCTCAAGGAGTGTTTGGATGGTGAGAAAGTGAGAGAAAGGGAGAGAAAATGAGAGAAAATCACAAAGGCGGGAGAGTTGAAAGCTTTCGTGCCAAAATTATTGCATAAAAATGACCATCTTGTACAGAGCCTTGACTGAGGCTTATATAGTGCTCAGAGTCAAGGGAAATTACAAAAATGTCTAAACTATCAACAACACATAAGGAAGCGATTTAGGAAAGCGCAGGTGGTGATGGAGTCGAAGTGGAAGCTGAAGCGGGTTCGCAATTTATGACTTGCAAAAAATTCTACAGTTCGCGAAAGGTCGCAGCCTGCCAAGTACGTAGTGGTCCAATTTTCTTCAGTTTGTGGCTTCCATTTCCATCCAACTTATGACACGCATCTCCAAGTTTGGCTTGGATTCTTCGTGTTTGAGTTGGCTTGATGACGTTGGAGTATTTAGCTTGTATAACTACAAAAATAGCCAAAAAATGCGATAAGTAGTAAAGCTGGGACCTTAATGTGCTAATTGGGTTATTTAAGTTGATTAGTACACAAAAAGTGCTCAAAACCTACTATAAACAGGGTTCAAAATAGCACTATTTGAGCACTAATCAAGAAGAAAGACCAGTAGTAAATTTCAATCCTAAAACAGTGACAATTTTCTAGGCAACAGTGTTGTTTGGCATTTTCAGTAAAAACTAAGAAGAAAAATAGCTGAGAATTTCGATTTATGTAAAATCAATTGATCGATCCTCTTTGAAGTCGTGTGCGAAACCGCAAGGATGAGAGGGCGAAAATAGGCATGACCTATAATAGCCGCGATAGGATCAATCATGTTAAGCTATGTAATGTACTGGAGCGATGCCTCATATACTCACGAGAGTCACGAGCATATACAGTTTACAGAGTAAAAGTCGTTGGGTATTTGTCGAGAATATCATATTACTTAAGAATGACTAAGGAAATATTCTTGATTAAAGAAGATGGAAATCTTATAGTAAGGTACCGAATGTTGATATGATGGAGATTACTTCAAATCTCAATCAGGTTATATGCTCACGTTCAATGATGACACAGTTGGTTTGAAGAGTTCTAAGTAGGAGATGACTGTGGATTCTATAACTGAATTAGTGTACATCGTTGCTTCCGATGGAAGCTTTAGGAAGCGATTTGGAAAAGTTAGTTCATTTATGAACTAGGAGTGGTCTCTTACATTGTTGATCCGATATTGAAGTATTGGGATAACGATGGAGCCATTACAAAAGCACAAGGAACCACGATCTCATCAATAGTGCAAACACGTACTCAGGAGATACCATTTGATCATGAGATCATTGAAAAAAATGATGTAAAGATAGAGAAAATACCGACTGATCATAATATTGTTGATCCTTTGGCCAGAAGCCCTTCCCCCGAAATAGGAAGTCACGAATCACACGTTCTTGCCTATGGTATGAGATATAAGGGTGATTGGATTTAGTACTAGTAGGAGTTTGTTAGAGAAGTGCTCTAAAGGAAATCACCATTAGCACTTATTGTATGCACAACATATTATTTAATATGAAAGGTGATGAGTCTTAAACTCATCTATTTTTAATCCATTTTTCTATCTTGCTTTATTTTCAGAGCTGTTTTTAATGCCAAATTATGGAATATTTACAAACTTTGTGTTTTGTAGGTATTAATTCAAAAATGAGAGATTTCCAACAAGAAATATGAGAAAAATAGAAATTGCAGCAGTCTATCTGCTTGAAATTTATTAATCGCAACAAACTTCCCGACAATTACGAAGAAGCCCTAGTGTCACAACAACATTTCTGTGTCATGACACCATAATCCGAATGTTGTGATTGGTATGTCTTGTGAGGAAGAGCCGACCAAGTCATGACGGAGAATGCGAAAAACATATCTGAAGTCGATTGGGAACAAGATTGTTTTATTATTTGTAGATATAATCTTTGAAGCGAAGATTAAAATATCAGTTTAACGTTAGGACCATGCATGCGTCATAACCATAACCTGATGGAAAGTTTGTTGTGATAGAAAAGATGCTGAAGAAGAAGTTTTAGTCGCGACAAAGGGTGCTTAATGAATGAACTGACTTGGTTGCAACAAGGAGAGTCAATGTTGCGACATACTTCAAGTTGAAAAGGTGTTTTAATGCCGTGACATAGATCTTTAGGTGGCGACACAGAAATCATCTGAACACAAAAAAGTCCTATCACGACATAAAATATGGGTCACGACACGAAGACAGGTTGAAGGCAGAAAAGATATGTCACGACCAGAAAAACTAGGTCGCTGACGGAAAATATCTTTTCGCATCTTTGAAAAGTGTTAATCATGACATAACATATTAGGGTCGCGACATACCAAAACATCCCAACCACAAGTCTAAATTACGCAACATAAAAAATGAAGCTGCAGCGAGAAGCGAGGCTAGAGTGGCTGACGAGAACTTTGTCGCAGCAGGCTTTTTAGAGTCTGGCAGAGATGATGATAATCTGAAGGCGGTGTTGCGGCATAAGCGAGCAAATGTTGTCATGATAAGAAAATTTGGGTTGTGACACCAATTTGAAGAAGTAGCTCAGCATCCTTTGTCGCGACGAAAACAACATCCGCGACTTAAAATCAAAGGAAGAACATAGAAAGCAGTCGACCTTATGATACGCTTCTTCTTGATAGAAACATGCCGAAACAAAATTCAAAATTTTGTCACGACAAAACTTTTAGGTTTTAACTAAGAAGACAATTTGGGCCTAAAAATTAGGGATTCATAAAAAAATATTGAAGTTAGGGCCTAAACTTTTAAGGCTCTGTAAATAGAAACGACTGCGGAAAGCGAGGCAGTCAGTCAGCAACGACGAACCATAGTACCTGGGGAGCTGAGGACTCTTTTGTATTATATTTTTCTTTATTTTTATTCTATTTTTATTTTTGTATTAGATTATCTTAGCATGAGATTTTGATTCATTACTGGATCTGAAATAGTTATTTGTTTTGAAGTTTTGAAGTTGAAATTCATTTACGATTACTGTTTGAATTCAATGAACTCCAGACAAATGCTGGAACTCATTTCTTCAGTTGATTGCAGTTACAGTTGGATTTTCCTTATCAGTATCTCAATGTATGTTGTAATCCAGTTTTCGAGAACACAACTTCCACTAGGAAAGATTTGATGTTAGTTATGGTCTTTTACATGAGGAAGAAATTTCGAGTTGAATTTTGGGTTTATTTGGATGGTGTTGATCTTGATATTAATTGTTCTCAATTTTAGTAGCACACTTATGAAAAGGACTATTGTCTAGCTGATTTCGGAGGCCCTGCGGAGTGACATGAGATGGAGATTCCCGAGAGCTTAGATCGGTTGCGGGGTATGCTAGACTAATATTGAAGAACTAATGAGCTGCGAAGGTTACTTAGATAAATCCTCCAGTTTGCTCGAGTTTGAGAATGGATTGAGTGATATATCAATTTAATCAATTAGAGATATCTCCTTGGTTTGGAAGAATGATCTTGATCCCGTGTTAGCATGAGATCTAATCAAGGAAAGAGAAAACTCTTTCAGATCTTAAGGATGAGACATCATTCTTGTTGTAAAAATCTTACAACTGCCTTGTCTTTCAGGCAATACGTAGTCATAAGAAATGGGTATGAAGTATTGGAAAAGAAAAATACCCAGATCTTATAGAGAAATTCTATTTACAAGTAATTGACTAGAATCATGTTTCATAAATGAACATGAACCTCTACTCAGTGAAAAGTATGGTTAGAGGAGGAATCAAAACTATACTACCTTTCCTCTTGACAAATTCAGATTCCAACTCGGGGAAATAGAAAGAGATTAGGATGCGGTGATAATTTCATCGGTGAAATCACAGGTGTTTCTTGACAATGTCCCAGTTGAGTCCAGTTTACATTTAGGATTTAATTTTTTTTTCCTTTTATATTAAGTGTAGGATTCTAGTGATTTAAATTCTTATTAGGGTACTAAATTTTCATCTAAACTAGACGTTCAAATAGTGTAGAACTTGAGTAGTTGGGTTAGTTGAAGTTTAATTTCTTTCAATCTCGGTGGGAACAATGTCCGGACTTATAGGTCCACTTTATTACTTGTACGACCTATGCACTTGCAGTTTTTAAGACCAAAGTAAATTTTTAATTGAGTTTAGTGACAAAATTATTCTTCTTATGAGAATACAAGTTATTTTTGGTTATAGTAAGTTTTTGGCGCCCTTACTGAGTATTAGGTACAATCCTCTGGTGACAGTGTCTTAAATTTTATCTATGTGCAACTTATGGTATGATTCACGTGCGCGTAGGTGGTCCGGAATCAACAAAATTTATAAACCTAGTTCCTCCTACTGTTGTAGTCTAGCTACTACAACATAGTGGCTCTAGGGTCGAACACAGGATGGATTTTCTTCGTGTAGGTGACTTACAGTTGGTTCAAAATGGTGAATTCATTTTGGATTTGAGGCTTTAACAAAAACGGTGGATTTTTGGTGGTGGAAAACTAGAAATAAAATGAAGCAAAAATATAAAAGAAATCTCCTTGAAGTATCAGGATACTGGGTTTGGTTCTAAGGGTGACTGAGGGGTTCTCGGGTCCATTTCCTTGTGTTGAAGAGGATGACCTATAGTCATTTCCTGAACTGGATCTTCATTTAGCTATAAAACCTAAACCCTAATAATTTTCCTTTTGAGATATGGCATTTATTGAGCATTAATGCTCTCAGACAATGAAAACCTAACTCCCCGACCTATCTTATAGTGACTAATAAATGGCAACTAACGAATCTCAGTGGATCTAGCAATAAGCATCTACTGAACCCTATAAGATTCTAATCTTAATTCGTTTCAGGTGCATACAAAGGGTTGAACCTAGTGTGAAAAATAGAGAGACATAAATGTCTAATAAATGTCACGTTAAAACATAGAAAACCTTATTTACCTCCCGAGATACGTAACCCGGTAGCCCTCTCTTCCAGAGATAAGGGTTAGCCACTAAATCCTACGAGTTTTCATCTTAGAGGTGTTGCGATGAAAGTGAAAATGAGAAAATGATAGAAACTAGGAAAGTGGAAAAATTCGGCTCGAAAAATGTGATCATGTGATTATGCAGTTCACAGTGTAGCGGAGCTTATATCTTGCCACAATCATGAGAAATTACAAAAAATATATTAACTACCTACTATTACATTAAGGGTAATTCGGGAAAATAAAGTTGGCTCGACAAAAGAAGTGACAGGGACAAAAATTGGGACAGATTCGCATCAACATGAAAATTCGAGTGGGCAGGAAGTTTGCAGTGGCTGCAAACCTTCTGCTCTTTATGCTTGCTCTTCTTCTAGTCTCTAAACTACAACTCTGAATTCAACTTGACTTCTTCGTGCTAGAGCTGACTTAATCCACTTGGCATGAAAAGCTTGTGAAAACTACAAAATTGTCCACAAAATGTGATTAATAGTAAAGCTAGGACCTTAATGTGCCAACTGAGTTAATTAAGGCGATTAGTATACAAAAAGTGCTCAAAACCTGTATTAGTAAGGGTGTAAAATAACACTATTTGGGTAGTAATCACACCCCCCAACCGACACATTGCCAGTCCCTTAGTAATGAAAGAAAGAGAAAGCAAAAAAAAAAAAAATCAAAATCAAAATTATGTTCACAAAATGTGATATTTAAAAAAGAATATGAATGAATACTGCCCAATCCTTAATAAGAATCATTAAAACCCCGCCCAAAAACCATCTTGAGAGAGTGAATGCCATGCAGAATCAAGTATCAAAAGGGCTTCCTTCTCAAGAGGATCAACCTAGAACTTCCACCAAAACCTAGGTGTTAGTTTGATCAGCTTTTTGCAATAGTTTGCTAAACTGCACTCTCCCCCAACCTAGCTAGTGCTAAAACCTAGCAAACTAACCAACCTAAATAGATCAAGACCCACTCTTATTTCAGCACTCTTTTTCGCGTTGTAGGGGTGCAATGCTGAGTCATCGACTTCACATATGTCTAAGTAGCGGGGATCCACCAATGACTCCCAACCAATTAAGGCTTAGGGCATTAAGTCATAAGGATTTTCATCCATAAACTCTTCAGGTTTCCTGAACCCAATGAATTGAGACTCGGCTTCTGACTTGCTAAGCACATTACATTAACCCGTGTCGCGAGCACAAAGTTAGTGACTCCCAACCAGTTGGCTTAGGGCACCAGGCTTTAAAGACTTTCGCCATATACCCCTTTGGACCTTGCTCGGGTTTCAAGGCAAAGCGTCACAAATTTTCTTTTCTTTTCTTTTCTTTTTCTTTTTCTTTTTCTTTTTGAAAGACTCATTGGTCTTTTTATTCAGGGGTCCCAACCTATTAAAGGTGGTCGAAATCTGGCTAGGGCATTTGCGGGGTTTAGGAGGCTAAGCAGTTTTCAGCATATTGTTGAAACCTGATGTGCATAGTGTGTAGTTGAATTAGAGAATTGGAAGAGTGATTCGTGGCTCGTAAGTAGAGTCTTTGGAATCATGAGATTTGTAAACCCTAAATTCCTCCTCACTACTTAGTAGCAAAGCTCTTTAACGTATAGTGGCTCTAAATTCGAACATGGGGATGGGTTTCTTCGTGAGAAAGGGTGCGGTGTATTGAAAATAGTGTTTCTCTTTGGATTTTAGGATTTGTAACAATTATACGGTGAATGGTTGAAAGTGGAAATGAATTAAAATAAAAAGTTAAAGAGAACTCCTTGGAGTCTCGGGCCCTTTGAGCTTAGGATTCTAAGTTAGCAGAGCATGTCCTCGAGGTCTTTCCTCGCATTAGGGAGGATGACATATAGTCATTTCACAGAGCAGGATCTTCATTGCTTTAAAACCTAAACCACAAAGTTTTCCTCTTGAATAATAGTTTTATGAGCCTGTCTCCAGGCGGTGAGAACACACCTCCTAAACCTACCTATGGCTAACTAATAGAAGACAACTAGCGGGCATCAATGGATCTAGTGAAAGGCATCCAGACAGATTGCGAATACGTTGAGTAGGGGCATTCCTAGGAGATTTTAACTGGGTGGGAAAGCGAGAACTATGAAACACCGTAAATGCTTACATGAAAAGCATGAGAACATGCAGCTTTCTTCAAAACTAACACCTAGTGGCCTTCCCCTTCAAGGATGAGGGGGGTTTAGCCGAGCATCCCTTGATTTGTCATCATCAAGGGGTGTTTGGCTGAGTGAAAAGTACGAAAGTGAAGGAAAGGGAGAGAAAATCATAAACCCGGCTAGGGAGAGAGGAAGCAGTGCCCTTAACATTGATTGATTGATGGACTCCCAGTTGATTGAAGTTACAAGCTTGGTAGGCTTATAGGTGCTGAAGTAAAAATTACAAAATGTGCTAATGAACGAAAATTACATCAAGGAAAACTTGTATAAAACCCGCAAGGCGGGTCAAGCGGTCAGCGGAGTGCGAGAAGGCGATATTAAAAATTGCGGGTTGCGAATTTTGCTGACCGCAATTTTCGCGATCCTTCCTTTCTTCAGCATTTTTGCTCCAAATTTCCTCTAGTTTGATCATGCATCTTCGAATTCGACTCAGGTTCATCTTGTTTGAATCGGATTCAAGATAATGAGGTATTTGCCTGTAAAACTCTGTGAGGCTTCTGACATGTGATCAGTAGCAAAGCTGGGACCTCAATGTATCAATTGGGTTATCTAAGTTGATTAGTACACAAAAAATGCTTAAAACATGCTATAAACGAGGAACTCAAAAATAGCTAACTATTTGAGGTGCTAATTAAGAAGAAAAGGTTAAAAACAATAAGAATTCAGCGATCATCGACAACTAAGCATGGAACGATTACAGCGTCAACGAAATTGTGATGTTTTGATTTTCAGCTAAGCAAAGGCGAAAAAAAAAAAAAGGGTGCAATTTTGAGCCTAAAACTACAATGTGTATAGTATATGATATTAAAATATGACTATATTTTCGACTTTACAAAAGAAACAAAAAGCTCCTGGAGTGCTGTGAAGCCAGACAACACAAATAAGGCTTGCCTCAAAATAGTAGTAAAAACATAAATGTAAAAGCCACTTCTTTACGCTAACTCTCTGACCAAATGTCACATTATGCAACGGTAGGCTTGGATTGAAAAGTTAGAAGGAAATCTTGCCTCCTCGGTGGTGGGCGGCTGGTGGGATGTCATCCTCATCACAGGTGGTGAAGGGGCTGCGATGGCTGGAGGGTATGCACTGCACATTCTTGCTAAAAGCAAGTCAATGAGGTTCTTTGGGAGAAGCGGGATGGGTGGCTTTCTGCGACTCACGGGAGGAGGATGGGCTGAAGATTCACAGGCGAGCATAGTGGAGAGATCGAGTAAGCTGGGGTGACTCTAAGTCTGCCTTTAGGAGGCGTGGTTCTATGCGAGCAAGGCGGTGGCCTGAGTGACGACGACCTCTGTGCGTGTCATCATCTAAGCTAAGGCTGTATGGGCAGCAACAAAAGATGTTGATGTAATGACTAAAAAGTTGTTTGCATCCGCAATAGTCGGGGAAATCCACTAGGAGATATAGAGATATACTCAGAGTGGTGGGGCTGGCATCTTGGAAGCTTGATTGAGTCTAAAGGAATTGGGCGTTTGGAGGTGCGATTAGGCGGAGGTAGAGTGGGCGTGTGGTAGTGACTAATGGAGTTGTTGATTCATGCGCAAGTAGGTGGGTTGGTCCGGAATCAACAAAATTTATAAACCTATTTCTCTTCTTAGATTGCATAAATTCTTTAGCAGTATAATAGTTCTAGGTGAACCTGAGGATTGGTTTTCTTCGCCTGAATGATTAATAGTTGGCTCGAAATGGTGATTTCGATTTGGATTTGGGGTTGGATCTGAGTAAGGGTAATGTTCAGAGCGAAAACAACGTGAAGAAAAGTATAAAAGAACTCCTTGGAAGCACTTCGAGTACACGGGGTTTGAAATCTAAGGTAGCGGCGAAGTCCCTCGGGTCCACTTTCCCTCACGTTAGCGAGGATGACCTATAGTCATTTCCCAAACTGGGATCTTCATTTGGCTATAAAAACTAAACCACACAATAAATTTCCAGCACAGGGAAATATAGCATTTATTGGACATAAATGTTCCCAAACAGTGAAAATTTATCTGCTTGATCCACCTTGCAGTAGCAAATAAATGGAAACTAACCGATTCTCAATGGATCTATCAATAAGCATCCACTGAACCCTAAATGATTGCCATGTACTAGTCAATCAAGGTACATCTAAAGGATTTAAACCTAGAGTGAGAGATAGAAACATAAATGCCAATAAATGCTTGCGTTAAAAACATGAGATCCATTAGATTACCTTAAAGCGGTAGCCTATAGCCACTCCTCTTTAAGGAGAAAAGGAGTTTAGCAACCAGCCCGCTTGAGTTGTCATCCATGAGAGTATTTGGCGGCTTAGAAAAATGATAGAAAATGAGAGAAAGAAAAGCGTGGAAAACTCCTGCCCGGTCTTTGTATGTGTGATGTAGAATAGAAAAGATGCCTTTTACGATGAAATGCAAATAGACATATGGCCCCAAGCAAACAAAATTACCAAAATACATGGAATACCACTATTACATGAAGGGTATTTTAGGAAAAATCACAAAAAGAGGTCAAACGGGGTTAACTGGGTCAAAATTTTGCAGTGGCCCATTTTCTTCTGTTTTCTGCTCCTCTTTCCTTTGGTTTATGATATGCAATATTGAGTTCAATTGGATTCTTCGTGCTTGAGTTGACTCAATAATTTTTGCGATTTTAGCTTATAAGAACTACAAAAATAGCCACAAAATGCAATCACTAGCTTTGCTAGGTCCTTAACATGCCAATTAGGTTAATTAGGCTTATTTGTACACAAAAAGTGCTCAAAACCTATATTAATAAGGGTGTAAAATAGCACTTTTTGGGTAGTAATCAGTTGTGGATACTGGAATCTGAGGCTCCTTAGTATGCAATGTAGGAGGTGGTTGATCCTTTGTATGATGGTCATCTGCTGGATGATCCTCGATTGGGTCCTGGAGTGAGAGGTAAGGAGTACCAGGAATAGTCTGCCATTTCTTGACAGTAAAAGTGGCCTCTCGAACCTGACGACACTCTAACCGGGGCTTCGCAGGAAAACCAAGGTGCTCCAACACCTGCGATAGCAGCCTCAGAAATAGGAGGGCTATGGACTCAGCCCAGCTAAGGTTCCTACAGTGGACCTGGTCCTCGAAGTGGAATAAGGAGGTCATGATAAGCTCAGCAGGCCTGAACCAAAAACCCTCAGAGATACTGTGGACCCTACCCGATCCATGGGCCGGCGTAACTCGCTTTTAAATGAAAAGAAAATGTGGGTTTATTTTCGAGTTTTGGAAAATCTGTCCTCGAGGAGGAACGATTTTGCTTTGGAGTCGCTACTTACTTTTTATTTTATTTTATAAAGGGGAAAATCAAGTAAGAACAAAAAACCCCTAAGGACTCCAGTATGAAAAACAAAAGGGTCTACGAAAACTAGATTTTGCGTATGGGGATCAGATTACTGATGAGTATCTTAAATACTCATTTTATCCCTATGCTTTAGTTAGTTTTTCTAGTGTTTTTATGTTAAATAAGTTCCCTAATGCTCTAAAAGTTCACACTTATGATCAGGTCATCCATTTGGTGGAATTGTGCAAAATTGGTGGAAAAACTGCTACGGAAGCAACAGGAGAGGCTGCGGAATTTTGATGTTTTCAAATATTATATGAGCTCCTATTGGATCAAGCCATATATGGCTGGATTCTACACTTCAATAGATTTCCAGGGATACAAAGAACACCAAAATTGGAGTTCGAACAAAGAAGTTATGCAAGTTCCAAAACTTGAAGAAAATCAGCAAACATTGCAGCACCTTCAGCAGGAGAGGCTTCTATATTTTGAACTTTTAAGACAACATATGAGCTCTTATTTCTTCAATCAATATATGGATGGATTATACACTTCAATATATTTCCAACGGTACCAAGAACACCGAAATCGGAGTTCGGATGACAAAGTTATGGCCTTGCGAATTTGGAGCAAAAATAGAGGACTGCAGCAACGTCGCGACGTTGTAGAAATAGAGCATCTCGATGTCGCGACGTTCGGGGTCAGTTTTGGGTGGATTGTTAGCCCATTTTGAGCCCATAATAGAGGGTTTTAAAGCTCAAACCCGAAAGAGACGAAAAGGAGGCGGCTAGGGCTCGGAGGAGGGGACTTTGTCCACACTTTGGGACCAAGGAGGAGGTTGGGAGTTGTTTTTGAAGATTTGAGAAGATCATGAGATTTGTGGAAGAAAATCCGAGACTCACCATCATTTGATCATTATAGTTTCTTCTTCCTCTTTTCTCATGTTTTATCCTAAGTTTATGATGTATCAAACCTCTATCATGCTTTAAATTCGTAGATCTAAGGTTTTGGTTGTATATTGAACATGGGTTTTTTATCTATTTATTAATGTTCCATTTTCTATTGTTTCTTGTGAAAGTACCTCTATTGATTCATACTTGGTTCTATTTACATATTGATTTTTGGCTAATCTCAATGTGGTGAGTGGTTCTTTGCAAGATTTGAAAAGGGAGTAAAGAACTAGACATAGATGAATCAACCCTAGTGCTTTGGTAGTGTAGAAATTATCGATAATTAGGAGCGTGTGAACACTAGATCTTAAAGCATCTCTAATGCTTGGGGTTGGTACAGAAGCAAAAGACCTAGTGTTAGTTGGTAGGATTTATTCGACCTCGAGAGAGGCTTATAATTAAATTAGTGAGTTGCCTTGGAAAGCATTTTCATGAAACAATAGAATAGAATTTTGACTTAGATCTAAGAGGATTGTCCAATTGCCCAGAACAAATTCTCCTCTCTTGGTTTCATGAATTCATATTCATTAGTTAGATTTAGAAATTTCATTAGTTTAGTTTTAAATTCTATTTTACTATCACAATTGTTAGTTTTGATATTAGAAGTATTATAATTTTGGTACTTAGCATCCCATTTTCCCTGTGGATCGATATTCGTACTTAGGTACACTGTATTACTTAATAGCGTATACTTACTTGTGGAATAGGTCTTACTTTTCATATTTTCTACATAATTGTATATACACATCACAACGACTATCAAGTTTTGGCGTCGTTCTTAGGGAAAATCGGTGTTTATGCTAATATCGATACTAAGTGCTTCTTTAATACTTCAAACATGTTTTATGTATATATTTATTATTGGTTTTGAGTTTTGATATTTTTTTGTTTTTTCATTTTGCATTAATTTTTAGGTTAAAATCACAATGGATCCTATCATCGAGTTGTGATGCATTGGCTTACCTTGACGACTGACTAAGGATGCGGCGATTGGTGTGAACATCGAGAAAGTGACAACTCAAGTCACGAGAAGTCAGTGTGGCAACCATATGCATCGATGGATTATGCTCGATATGGAGGTACCCGTGCTTGGCGACAAACCCTTGGATGGAACCACCGCTGAGCACCTCATGGAATCTGAAGCTATACCGTGCGCACCTCCTGAGTCAGATCGAGCTGAAAGAGCTATGGATGAATTAAGAAGAGCTTCAGTGAGATCTACCATGACATAACACAGATTTTCCAAGATCCAATGGTTGAAATGAACCACTCTCGAGTTGGGTTACTGGGTTTCTTGATCTAGATGAGATAAGTCAACCTCCATAAGAGGAATGACAATGTTCTGGCCGACCTGTAATTTGAATTGAAAGAGTTCATCTTAGAGATATGCGACATCTGAGGATTCGATTCATGGAATTGACAAATTTAATGTTCAAATTCGACCTACACCATTCAAGAGCAGAAAGAAGAAGATAAACAACTAGCTATGCTCCCAATTTTCAACTTACATTCGAAAAGAACAACCTAAAGAAGAGGAGATAGGCCTAGAAGCTAGTATAAAAAATACATAGAAAAACAAGAAGAATAAGGTTCACGATATTATTGAAGGACAACTTGTGAGAGTTCCGTCATCTACTCTTGTGGTGAATTTAGAAAAACTTGAGGCTACAATGAAGAAATCACCTCGAGAAAGGTAATAAAGAACTAGAGAGAAGCTTCAAGAGCGGAGAATGATGTAAAAACTTTGAAAGACTTAGTTACTTGAAAGGGAGAGGAAAAGAGCAAACTTCTCCGGAATCACATGAAAGACAAATGATGAGTTGGAAGAGCATGGAGATGACTCTATGGGGTGAGATGCATGAGGATTGAAAAATGAAAAGATATTTGACTTAGAGGTAGATGAGTCACATTCATTCGATTGAACAAATGAAGAAAGGAATCTTTGTGAAGAAAAAAAATATATATATAAAATAAAAGATCTTGGAAGACTATGTGCTCGAGTTGCTAATTGAGCCTGACTCTGATTCTTAGGAATGGATGGAGGAGGGCATCATCATTGTTTTACGTAGTTACATGAGTCAATTTGGACTCTAGAAAATGGAAGCGGCTTCTTGGGAGGCGACCCGAGTTTAATAAGTTTCCTTTCCTTTTAACTTTTTAACTTACTTTTGAGTTTGTTTGAATAAATTTTTCTTATTTGATCTTGTGTTTCTTAGTGTTGTTTTTCGGGTTTTTTGGACTTGATTGGCTATGGAGGTGGGAATCTTAGAAAAGTGGAAGTTTATATAGTGTCTTGGAGGTTGAAGAACAAAAATTGAAAATCGAGTTTCAACATCCTCCCTCATTTCATTCCATATATGCCTTCCTATTTCCAAGCCTCACTCTCATTTTAGACTTAAGGTCTAACCCTCTTAAGATCGCTTAGGTCCAAAGCGAGCCATATTCATTGGAGCAACTTCCGAGAGACTTGATGACCTCGAGGAGTACTCATTATCACCATTATTTCTTTTGTTTCACATTGAGGACAATGTTCATTTCAAGTTTGGGGTGGTCGAAATCATTAAAAAAAAAAATAAAAATTCCAAATCCAACTTTCGTAACTCCTTGCACATTTTAGTTCGTTGTTTCGTTGTTAGTTGCATTTGCTTTTCATTCTTTATTTTATTTATTTTGTGTCTCATATGAGTGAGTTTGATGCCTTGTTGGCTAATAGAAGGTCATTTTGAACACAACTATTCAAAAATGCCAAGTGCAAGAGGAATAGGACCATAGGTTTTAAATGATCTAAATTGTGTACTTGTAGTATGAGTGACTCAACTTAGTCACCTTCATTGTGCTCTAGTTTGTTATCAAGGAATCTATCACACACAAAATTTTGGTCTCCCTTCTATACCTTGGTCACGGACCTTTTGCCTTGAATTCAACTAACTTTGGGATTCTAGCCTAAGTGGGACACTGAACAAGAGGATTGCCATCAATTACAGCAAAAAAAAAAAAAAAAAAAAAACAAAAAACAATAGAAAAATTGATGAAGAAAAGAAAACAAAAGAAAAAAAGTAAAAAAATAGGCTTATGAATTAGATAAGTGGATCATCGTCGAATCAGTGCAGTCAGAGGGCCTTTCAAAGCCTAATGCCCTAAACTTGATTGGATGGGAGTCGGTGGCTTCTTCTTGGCTACATGGGACCGGAAAATGGATGTTCCTGACCTAGGGCCTTTGAGTTTGGTTGAGTGTTTTAGGTGAAGTTTGAAGGGAATTTAAGGCTGGTGCCCTTAACAGCTGGGCAGGGGAGTCACGATGGATCCAGCTGCGAGACACTCATCTAAAACTTCTTGGCACTAGTTCTCCTTCATTTTTAGGTATTTAGGAAATTTTAGGTATTTTGGTATGAATAAAAGGGTGCATTCTTATCCTTTCTTAATTAGCTTCTTCGAATAGGTGAGTTGAGCTTAAGTTTAGGGGGTCTTTGGGACCTTGCTATGCCCCGAAGATCATCTTTATCACCTACACTTAGTTTCTTTGGGAGAAAGTCTTTGCGGACTTGGGGAGTTGATTTGCTTTGCTGCGTACTTTGCTTTATATGTTCCTTAGAAAGTTTAAAAGTTTGGGATCTAAATTTTGGTTGAAAAGGCTAATATTGCTAAATTGTGTTCATAGTGATTCTTCCATTTGGAATCATGTTATCATACTCATCTCATTATTTTTAGTTCATGTCATTTTCAATTTTTGTTTTGGTTTTGAGTCGATCTCTTGCTTAGGGGCAAGTAAGAATTTAAGTTTGGGGGTGTGATGAGTATCTTAAATACTCATTTTATCCCTATGATTTAGTTAGTTTTTCTAGTTTTTTTATTTTAAATAAGTTCCCTAATGCTTTAAAAGTTCACACTTATGATCAAGTCATCCATTTGGTGGAATTGTGCAAAATTGGTGGAAAAAGCGCTGCAGACGACGGGAGGGAGGCTCACTGCATTTTGATGTTTTCAGATATTATATGATCTCCTATTGAATCAAGCCATATATGGATGGATTATACCTTGATAGATTTCCGGGGGATCTGAAGAACACCAAAATTGAGTTGAACAAAGTTATGCAAGTTCCAAAACTTGAAGAAAATTAGCAAACATTGCAGCACTTTCAGCAGGAGAGGCTACTGTATTTTGACCTTTTTAGACATCATATGAGCTCCTATTTATTCAATAAATATACAGATTCTACACTTCAAGAGCTTTCCAACAGTACCAAGAACACCCAAATCGGAGTTTGGATGACAAAGTTATGGCCTTACGAAGTTGGAGGCCAACGGGGGATTAGCGGCGTCGCGGCGTTGAAAGCGTCGCTGACGTTGTAGAAACAGAGCATCTCGACATCGCGACGTCGCTGCTCGACATCGCGACGTCGCGACTTTCAGGGTCGGTTTTGGGTGGATTTTGAGCCCATAATAGAGGGTTTTAAAGCTTAAACCCGAAAGAGACGAAAAGGAGGCGGCTAGGGCTAGGAGGAGGAGACTTTGTCCACACTTTGGGACCAAGGAGGAGGTTGGGAGCTCTTTTTGAAGATTTGAGAGAAGATCATGAGATTTGTGGAAGAAAATCCGAGACTCACCATCATTTGATCATTATAGTTTCTTCTTCCTCTTTTCTCATGTTTTTTATCTGAAGTTCTGATGTATCGAGCCTCTTATCATGCTTTAAATTCGTAGATCTAGAGTTTTGGTTGTATATTGAACATGGGTTTTATATCTATTTGTTAATGTTCCATTTTCTGTTGTTTCTTGTGAATGCACCTCTATTGATTCATATTTGGTTCTATTTACATAATGAATTTTGGCTAATCTCAATGTGGTGAGTGGTTCTTTGCAAGATTTGAGAAGGGAGTAAAGAACTAGACATAGATGAATCAACCTAATTAGCCTGGTAGTGTAGAAATTATCGGTAATTAGGAGGCGTGTGAGACTTTTGGATCTTAAAGCATCTCTAATGCTTGGGGTTGAAATTTGAGAAAACAGACTAGTGTTAGTTGGTAGTTAATGACCTCGAGAGGCTTATAATTAAATTATACAAGAGTTGCCTTGGAAAGCATTTTCATGGAACAATGAGTAAATTTTGACTTAGATCTAAAGTTGTCTGATTGCACCAAGTACCCTAGGAATTTATCATCTCTTAGTAGTATCCCTTAGTTCTGCGAACTTCATTAGTTAGATTTAGAAATTTCATTAGTTTTAGTTTTAAATTCTATTTTACTATCCTGATTGTTAGTTTGGATATTAGAAGTATTATAATTTTGGTGCTTAGCATCCCCATTTTCTGTGGATCGATATCAGGTATAGGTACACTTTATTACTTATTGACGTATACTTGTCGGAATAGAGCCTTTTTATATTTTGTTGCATAATTTTATTTACACATCACAAAAAACGCCTATGAATTACCTATCGGGAAGGTACCTCATATGAGGTAGTACCCCTCTGGGCCCGAAACTTGGTCTCTACTAGTGAATTGGGTATGTGGGAGAATATGGGTCAAAGATCCTTACTCGTCTCTAGAGTGAAACATACAGCTTGGATCACACCTGACCTAAATGGTATCTAGCATGCTTAAGAACACTCAGCAAGGCGGAAATAGAGCTGCGTGCACAGTGGTCGCCCGACCCGTCTACATCGAGAGGTTAGTCAACAAGCTCAATTGCGCAACAAATGTCAAAATCCAAACACCATGTAGGCATATAAATACAAATACCAACGCCCAAGCATGTACCTGAGGTCCCTAGCCATGCATAGTAGGAATAGGTAGGGCAAATAATACATCATACATCATGCGATTAAAACGAATGTCGGATCCCATACCAAAAGAGGGAAATAAAATTTGAAATGAGGTAAAGTGGTTTGCTTGCTTTAGCACACATTCCTTTAAAATCCCTTAAACGAAACCATATTTACTAATCTCACATTTGCCCATTTACTACTTTGTTCGAATCAAGCGAGCTCAAACCACTAAAGGCGGCCTACGGGTTCCTTTGACGAATAGGAATACGTACATAATAGATTCGGGCTTGAAACATGCTAAAATAGGGGTTGCTTGATGCAGAAAGCCCCATTTTGCAATAGGTTGAGCCGTTATCCAACAAGTCGAACAATTGAGAAAAATTCTAAAACTTTGTCAGAAAAGTCCTCATACAGTAAGGAATCTAACAAAATTAATTATGCATGATTCCAAGCCCGGATGAGTGAGAACCAACTGAAACACGACAAAGTGTTCTAAAATGGGGCTGTAACCAAGCCACCCCATTTTATTGAAATGAAGACCATGGGACTCACTAATTTACAAACAATGCAGCCAACTAGATCCCTAGAACCAAATTGAAATTTAGCTACCTAAATCCCATGAACTTTGCTACAAATTCAACTACATAAAGCCTCCACATCTGATGCGTGCCCTTGACTCTAGAAAGTCATGCCGTGCAGCGTCCCAACCCACCGCAGGCTTACGGGAATGAACCCAGTAACCGTCGCGAGTCACAATGCCAAAACTCAAACCAAACCCGAGGAGATAGAGAGACAACCTTGCAATCCACATACCACATTGACCAAATAATCAGAACTTGCTCATCTAACTCGATACACAACTTGGCAGTACATTTGGGCTTGAACTAATTAACCAGTTGGTCCGGTTTCCTAACCGGTTCATCCGGTTGAGAGAAGTTCTCAAAATTCATCAGAACCTTCCTCATAGAGTTAGGAATCTATGAAAACAAACAGAGTGCAATTCTGACTCCGAATGAGTTAGAATTGACATAAACAAAGCAAAGTACTCAAAGCGCTGTTCGAAAAACTAAACACAATAGGCAGAAGTAAGTCAGGAGCTGACAGTTCATCGGTTGAGAGAATTTTTAAAAATTGGTCAACACCTTCCTTAAGGAGTCACAAAACTAAAAAAACAATCAATGATTGATTCTCAGCTATGATGAGTAAGAAGCAAAAGCGAAACAATCAGTTGTTTTCCTAAAAGCTGAGGCTACTTGGCCCGGCTTCTTTGAGCCCAGAAGCTCTCACGTATGGCGGCGTGAGCAGTTCAAATGGATTGAGAAAAACCTCAAATTTGGTTAGAATATCCCTTAAATAATATGAAAACTAAAACAACAAATGGTGCATGATTCTCAGCTCGGATGGTGAACTAGCAAAACAATCAGTTGTTTTTCTAAATTAGGACTACCAGACAAGCTGTTGACGGCTCTCACGTATGAGTGAGAAAACTGGTCCAAATGGTTGAGGAAAAACCTCAAATTTGGTCAGAATATCCCTTAAAGAATAAGGAATCTAAAAAACCAAGTGATTCATGATTCTCCGCTCTGATGAGTGAGAACCAACCAAAACAGTCCGTTGTCTTCTAAAACCATGACTGCCCAGCAAAAACAGTTGAACTGACTCTCAAGTATGAGCGTGAAAACCTGTTCAAATGGTTAAGGAAAAACCTCAAATTTGGTCAGAATATCCCTTAAAAAATAGAGTGGAGCAAGGGTCTATTTCTTACCTCTTCCACCAAGCGCAAGAAAAAAAATCCAAGCTAAGCATAAGAAAAAATCAGCAAATGTGCATCCAGGCTAACGGAATGAGTCACCCTATTTGAAGTACTTAGAAAAACACAGGGCACAATGCACGGAAAGATAGTGATCCGGGCACAATGCGAAGATAATGAAATCGGGCGATCTTAGAAGAAGATGAGGAATCAGGACATGATGCTAGGAAAAGATAGTGGGAAATACGGAAGCTCAGAGACGAATCTCTAGAAAAGGTTGGATCAGGGTGATCTTAGAAAAGGTAGAATCTAGGTGCGTGTCGAAAAAGGTGGAATCAGGAGTCTTAGAATGAAATTACAGAGTGAGTACACGATATAAATGGTAGGATCAGAAGCGAGTCTGAAAAGTAGAAATCTTGGCGGTATTGAAAGGTAAATTAGCCAGTACCAGGAAAAGTAATCAGAATGATCTTGAAAGGTGGAATCAGGCGAGTACTAGAAAGGTGGAAATCGTTGAGTACGGAAGGTGGAATCAGGGCGAGTCACGAAATGTGGAATGCGCAGAATGAGGAGTTCAGGAAAGATTGGAATCTGGCGAGTCTTAGAAAAATTGGAAATCAGGCGTCTTAGAATGTAGGTCAGGTGAGTCTGGGAGAAAGGTGGGTTGATGTCGAGAAATTGGTAGGGTCGGACAAGTGCCAAAAAGGTGGAATCAGGGTTAGTCAGCTTTGGAGTGTGGGATCAGATTGGTGTCGAAGGGGCAGGGTGAGTCTGGAGGGCTAGGAGAAGGGGTAGAATCCGAGCGAGTACCGGAGAACCACCAAACTAAAAGGGGATAGGGGATGCCAAAACTAAGGCTCTAGACGCCTAAATTGAATGGGGATGCCCTAAAATGAAACCTAGAGCAAAATGGGAAGACTCAAGATGCAACCGCTAAGATACTGACCTTGATGACAAAAAGGGTATGCCCTAGTGTGACGTCAGAAAGTGCCAATAAATACGGTTGAAAATCACAAACACCACTAACGACGTGGAAAGAATAGGTATGCCCCTGTAGGACAATCTCACAATGTGACCAAATGTGAAATGAAAGGGCTATGCCCTAGTCTAGGGTATCAATGCCATGTCAAAATCCCATAACTGCACATGTGGTCAAAGTAAGAGAGCTGAAAACATCACAATCATTCATTCATGAAAAATCATCCATTTTATTCCACAAAGTCTAATATCCACAAAACTGATATAGGGTATGCAAGTGCACATCTGATATGCAAGTGCCTAGATGAAAAGACTTTGAAATAAATTTCTGAAGACCCAATCGTCCGAACAAGTGAACAAGACAACATATGGGGTGTGCGCCAGCGTGCACCCCTACTGAGTTGACGAATATGCTTGAATCTGACCCCAGGCTAGCCCTTAGAAGCACTCTAACAGATAAAGAAACCCTAGCTACATGTGGAGATACCTAAACTTTGATGCCAAAATATCTCAGCGAAATGGGCTTCCTGTACATGTAAGAGACAAAGACAACATGAAAGGATTCGGGGTATGCCCCAAATGTGAATCGTGTCAAAGATCGTTAACGGGCTATTAATGGTCCCAATTTCAGATCATCCGGCATCTGATCATGGACCTAATGCAAGCAAACTGAATGGAGAAGCAATATGTGACCCTCGATACTCCCCAAGACCAGAGACCTGTCGACATTCCATACTCAATTAGTAGACAGGACCTGTCCATATAAAATGCTTCGAAGCAAACACGAGATCTCATGGTCTCAGTGTGGTCTCGCAACTCGACCGTGAATGTAGCCAAGGGCGGTGCTGGTGAATGACATGATGGGAAACAAAGGCCCAAATACCCAATAAATGTTGCCAAACCCCTGTACGCGCAATGTCAAATATCAAAGAATCATGTGAGCAAGGTGACTCAACCAACATCTTAATGAACAATGTTAAAAGACAAGTGAAGTGCACCGAAGGACACGTCGCTTAAGAAGCGAGACGACGATCTATAAAGGTAGAAGAAGATTGAAGGGGTGTTGACTCTCACCGAAAACACCTTTACAAATTTATATGTCGTTATGACCAGAGGACTATTGTCTAATCCCTGGAAACTTCGCCATAAAACTTGTTGAGACCCAAGGATCTCCTATTATCTATCATTTCCAATTTTGGTTTCGGCAAGATACACTGCAAGTGCACAGGTCGACAAGTAATAAAATGGATTTAAGTCCAGATATCGATCCCACAGAGATCTCAAGAATTTTTCATCAACTACCCTATTCATACTATTTGGACCATGGAGTTGATAATGGTGTTCGACGTAAAGGCAGGAATTAAACTAATCGCAAGAAAAATGAAATGAAAATAAGCTGTGAAATAAAATGAATGAAGAAGTAAAACTAAGTTCTATAACGAAATGATCTTTTGAATAATTATCTTAAAGAGAGACACATAAAGAGAAAGCAGTGTGAGTGACGATCAATTCTGTAGTGAGTATTGATTGAATTTCTTGATTATCTCGATTTCAAAATCACAATAAAGAGGCAAATGTAGTGCATTGGATTTCTCCCACACTCTCACATTTTAAGACATCTAATTTTTTCCTGATTCTCTCGAATTCTGAGGATTTAGATAGCTAACTATGAAACCACGAATGCAGATTTTCTTTGCAATGCTTCCCTTACCCATTTTATGAATTTGCATGCACTTAGGCTTGAGTTATTGGTGACGAGGATATACAACTTAAAATTATCTTCTCGAAATTAGAATGAATCCTTGCTTTCCTTGATTAGATCTCGAAGCTAACACGGGATTAGCGCCAGCTATCAGAGATTGAGGTGAAATGCTGCCTTGTTCAAATAGATAAGTCGTTGACTCAGATTCTTGACTTCAAAGTGAAGAGGAGTTTATCTAAGTGAACTTGCAAAGCGCAAAGGATCCACTAATAGTGGGGTTAAGTATCTTGGCAAAGGCTAGGCGTTGCCCCGAGTTGTCTTCAGCTGTGTGGCTCAGGAGGACTGCTTGAAGTCCCGGAGATAATGGCGCAGTGTAGAGATTGTAGGAAGCGATATTCAGATCCAAAATCAATAAACCCATAATCTGAGCATAAATTCATAAATTGAAATGAGCGAATCTTGGAAGAATACACTACGGGGAAAGATCAATTCTAACTAAAAACGTTCTCTAAATGGAACAGGTCCTTAATTCTTGAATTCGCACTACAGCATTCCAACGATCAATGAAACTGTTTCAAATGCATTAGAACAGTAGATTCAGAATTTGTACGAAATTCCATACGATCAGTAATAGTGAAAATTGAGGAGAGTTTCGTGTTTCGGCTTATTTCAGCGATAACATTCGAGATCGAACAAAGCGAAAAGGAAAAAGCGAGAAACATTAATTGCAAAAATGGCGAAAGAAAATAAAGAAAAAGAAAGAAAGAAAATAAAAGTGAAGCCTAGGCTACGGATCTCTCCTGCGTGCGCACAAGAAGCACATGTTCGTCTGAGTGCTCTTATTTATAGGGTTTCTCGGTTGGGCCACAAGCCAAATGTGACTTCGCGTGGTTTCAGGTAGCGGGCGCGTTCTTTGCTCGGTTGCGACCTCAATTTCTGCTTGTGGCGACGCCAATTCATGCCGGCGACATTACGACGCAAGTTACGCATCCTACACCAGACTGGTCGTTCGAGTTGTCGCGACACCGTCGATGCGCTTTGCGGAGTTTAGGTTGATTGCTTGTGATATTAGCGACATCGCCCAGCGCTGTCGTGGCGCCGTTTGGTCATGCGGTCTTCCGCTGGTTGTTTCACGATGTCGCGACAGCCGAGGATATTTATCGTGACATAGGCTCAGTCTGTACGACCGCTTCTTTGTTTATGCATTGATATCGCGACATCGTATCTTAACCAGCGACATAAAGCTCGTCTTCATTTTCACTTGGAAGGAGGGTTTCCGCTGATGTCGTGACATCATACCTCATGGTTTTCAAGATCTCGCCGGATGTTCTCTTTGTGATGTCTTGACTTGTCACAATTCTCTGCCGGTATCAATTAGTTTGTACTTGGTATCGCGACGCGGTTAATCTTCTTTGGAAGTTGCCCAGTTGTTTATGATGTCGCGACTTCATACTTTCCTATCCACGACATCACTTCTTTAATTTGCTCTTTCCTCGGTACGCCTCTTATTTGTGTTCCTATCGCGACCTGCATCAAATTCTCTTCAATCTTCTTGATATCGCAACTCTAAGTGGGTGTGCGGACCCACAAGCGCATCAATAGCTGGCAGTTGCTTCCATTGCTACGCCATTCATTGCATTTTCCTTCCACTTATTTCTGCATTTTTCTACTGCTTTTCTTCTTTCTTCCATTCTACCTGCTAATGACAAATTGGTGAGTTTCTTCATAATTCTGTATATTAGTGTTCAATTTTAAAATTAAACGGAAAAATGGACTAAAGAGATGACTTTTAAGCTCATCAAGCTCCCCAAACTTAAAGTTTCTTGTCCTCGAAGCAAGAAAAAGAAAGAGTGTTTGTCCTCGAAGCAGAAGGACATTTTATGTTTTATTTTGGAAGTGGCATTCAATTTAATTGCAATTCAAGGTATGCAAAATTTTCTGTACATTTAACTTCCAGTCCAATTCAAAGTTGGTCTCACTGCATACACAAAACTAAAATGTTGAAATTGTTTTAAACAATATACTCATTGGATCGGTTAGTGTAAGATTGTTTTCCTTTCTGCTTTCATACGGGAATCATTCAACTCCCTAAAGTTCTTCACACTTTGCTTGTTTCCATTCTTCCAAATTCATACAAGCTTGTTTTTCATATTGATCTCTCCACACTAATGCTTAGGTGATTTCATTATTCAGATCAATCAGTCTTTTGAAAAACATATTGTTGGAAAGCTTGGGCAATGGTAGGATGAAAGGAAATTTTTTTTTTGGTTAAGATTACCCTGAACATTTTCTCTTCTTTTCTACCCTTTCCTTCTCATAGCTTCTCTAATAAACTCCCCTAAACTTCATGTTTGGGACATCTCTTTGATTTCTTCAATTCAGAACTTTGTATGCCCCCTATTTCACACTTGTAATTTCACTGGGGAATTCTCTTAGTTTGCTACCATTCAGGGATAGTGCTATGTTTTAACTTTTTAGGCTTTCTAACACCCTTAGCGAACTTTGGGTTAGTAGCTCCCATACCAGATGGCATTAGGGTACTAGGTGTTGAAACACCTCGAGGAACTTAATTGTTCAAGAGTTAGGCCACGAGATAAAACTTATCCTAGAAGCCTTAACTTCCGTTGCATTTTCTGCTCTTTGCCCTTTCTTTTCCCATTCCGCACTGAGTTCCTCGGAAACATATGATCCCAAACTTCATTTCCTTCTTCCTTCTTGAATACAGGTAATCATTGGTTCTTTCTTGAAAGGATTGAATTTTACACGGATGGATTGGGGTTTCCATTGGTTTATTTTGAGAAAAAAATCAGTCGAGTTTAGCTCGATTCATGGAACTAAGGTGTATGCATCGGCATGTGTATGGGATGGGACTAAATGGCTCAGACTAATCAAAGGTGGCCTGCATCATTTCTTTTTCGATTTGTATGACTGATTTCGCCTTAATCGATAATCTAACAAATTCTAGAATCTGGATTGAGCAATTTATGACTAACTATAAGAATTATCTTGACTCATTTTATTGATGGAACTGGATTCAGATGATGGGATATTCAGAAGCGGGATACTGATGTTGTTTATAAACTCAAAGTCTGACGTGGTATTAACTGCATTATATCAGTATTGTGGACTTCAGATTGGAGTATCATTATTAATTTATGTTTGATAATATTGTGATCTTATTAACTGTTCATCGTTGTTATAAACATGCTTTGGCTGTTATTAACAGTGAACTCTGGGCGGGACGCATTGGAGCTGAACTCTGTGTTTGAATAATTCAAACGACGGAGGGGATTTTAACATATAAAACTAACAGTCAAATCTGAAATGATGGGTGAGTTCAATTTAGTTTGTGTGTTTTTTGGATTTTCTTTAATTGGGAGTGATGAGTGGGAGGAGTGAGAAGAAGATTGTTAACAACTTATAAGATCAGATCTATTCTTCTTCTTATGATGATCTTGTAGATCATGATGACATCAATGTTGAAATCAGACTTGACTGTTCTTTCTGTTCTCTTCTTGTTCATACTATTTTGGGTTTTGGTATGTAGCTGATGAGTTGGATTGGAATGATCTTATGTTACCGGAGTTGAATCTTATACGCGGACGGACATTATGTTGATGTACTCATCTCATCAGTGTTTCTGAAGTTTGTGATGTGAAAGTTTGTGTTTATGATCAGTTTTCTGTGATATTCTGCGAAAGATGATTACCTCATTTGGTTCTTTTCAAAGTATTCAGATTTGTGGATGAAGCAGGGTTTTGTAGGCACGGATCATTGATCCCAGTCAGTCCCATTTGGTGGCATGTTTTCTTCTTTCTCCTTCATGATGGTTAAGAGTGGGAATCGTCTAAAGCGGTGTTATAGAATGTCTCATGAATCGGCTTGAGTTTACGCGAAGTTTGCTGTCTATTTCTTCCATTTCATTTCTTGAGGAAATCTTCCGCTGGCTGCTTAAATATCCCTTTTCATTTGTTCTTCTCTCTTTTAACTCACCTTCTCTTTCTTGTTCTCTTCTCTACGAAATTCTTTTCAAACCTTTCTTCTCTTCTCTTGTAGTTAGTTCAAACCTTTCTTAACTTTCTGCACGTTCTGTTTTATTCTTGATCTCTTCTTTTCATTCTTTTCATAAACTTCTTTACACAGAACTCTTGTTGCAACCTAAATCTTTTCTGCTTCATCTTGTTTTGCATAGAAGCATTTCATAGTGTCTTGTTTCTCTTGTAACCCCACAGAACTTTCACATTTCTGCAGATGTTGCACCATGGAGGAATGGCTAAAGGAAGGAAGGGAAATCCATGAGCTTCTGTCATCCTGCGCGCGAGTGTGCGCAATGTAGAGTATGACTATCTGGAGGATTTACATGTTCCACTATTTTTCTCTTCTTTGTTTGAAGCTTCTTCTCTGTCTTAATCGGTACCTTTTCTTCTGGTTTACGGGTCCTTTGCTCATCTGTCAATAGAGTGGTGATGTCGGAGAACTTCTTCTTAAATTTATTCCCTCTAACTCCGACCTTGAAGCATAAGATTATAGCGTTGCTGAGTGAGGGATCAATCTCTCCATTTCATGTGGCCCCTGAACCACTGAATTTTCTGTGTGTCCCTATGTTGATCTTGTACCCCTTCAGAATGGCGTATAACATCACTGCTTCCTGTTCTCTCACCGTGCTCAGGTGTCTGGTTGGAACCAAAACAGAGGCTAAGAAATAAAACCATACCTTGGCCTCCTCAGTGAGGCTTCCCCTGTTTAGGATTTTGGTCCTCCTTTCTCTGCGCATGAGTTAGCCTTCCATCGGGTGAGTTTGTGATCTTCTTCAAATGCGGTTTTTTCTATAGGCTTTTGAATTTAGTCCCATGTTTGTGTCCTGCCATTTCATAGACAGTTGTGGCTGTGCTCCACTTGGTACCCACATTCCTCTGACGTAGAGGCGTATTGTCCTTCACACTTTGCAGTTGAGTAGAACTCCCACCACTATTGCTGCATATCCTGCTCTTCGATGTGCACAGAGGGTTTCCCATCCTCTTTTTCAATCTGTTTCCTTGAAGGGGTGATAGGGTTTTTGAATCGTCTTTACGCTGCAAAACCCTTTCGGCGTAATCTTTCCTCCGGGTTAAAGTAGGCTTCCTCGACACGAAAATCTTCGATTTCCTCTTACGCTACTTTCTCTTTGCCCTTTTTAGTGTTTCCTTGAGGCCCCATTAGTCCCTCAGCGCTTATTGATCATTCCTTCATTACATTCTTCACATTGGTTTCTTACAACTGGTTGCACGTTTTCCTCTGTATTCTTCTTGATTGGGTGTCTTTGTCGAGGTTCATCCATTTGAGAAGAAGGAAAGTTTTAAGAGATTTCGAAACTAGGGTTTTCGGGCTTAGAATCGGAGGCGGAGGAAGCGATTGGAGATACGGAATTTGGAGTGGAAGTTGGAAAAGTTCTGTCGTTGCAATTGAATCAAAATTTATGAGCTCTAATGATTATGTCATTAAATTTCACATGTCATGACTTTAATGCCCACGGGGAAACAAGATCTTGTCATTTAAGAATTAGGGCAAACTTTAAATTTGCGGTGGCATCAATGTCGCGACAACATTTCTTGTCAAACATTCTCAAGCTGCTGGTAGGACCAGTCATCCCTTAGTTTGTGATACCAAGTATTTCAGTGAGTGTTATGATGTCGCGTGACTTCCCTTTGGAGGAAGTTCTCTTGTCGCGACTTCATCTTCAACTGTGTCTGAAAGAGCTTTTCATTCTTTACTTCTCTAACATCTTGACATCACAATAATCAATTTCACACAACAATTCATTCCTTATATTCAATTCACTTTTCATAAAATTCGAGGAGATAGAAAGGATGCTTCCCTTTTCTGTATTCTCTCTGTGGAGTTCTTTGAAGTTGTCCATCGGTTACTCTCTTTTTTTTTTTCCTTGCATTTTGCTCCATATGACTGCAATAATGCAAATTGATTACATCAAACTAAGAAAAGTCTTGTATTAATTGCTAATAAATCAACACGAATTCTAACTAAAATTCATATAGAAAGTGCCAAAAATTAGATTTCTATGGGTTGCCTCTACTTCCAGTACGCTCCGTTTGAGTCCTTGTTTGGACTTCTAGATTTGTGTGCCTTCTTCTTTCTCAGAACCGGGTTGGAGTTCTTCACTTTCCTCTTCTTTGTTGAGATAATGCTTTAACGCTTTGTCCGTTGACCTTGGAATTCTTCCCGTACTCCCGGACTTTAATATTCTTTTGCTCAAATGTAGTACTACCGATACTGCATGTGGCCACTCGGTTGGATTTTAATTTCCACGGAAACGACTTGATGCAGAATTAAAAAGTAGCACTGTTCCCACTGTTTTGAACTCTTTCCTCGGGATTTTCACAATCATGCCATTTCTTTGTCTTGTCTTTGTATGTTCTATATTATCATAGGCTTCATTTCTTGATTCTTCGATTCGAGCAGGTTAGGCAAATCTTTCTTCCTTGCGACCTTAAATCAAAGTTACTTCTTGATGGCCACATTTGCCTTGTATTCTAATTCAAGAAGAGTAGATGACATGGTTTGCCAAAAACAACTTCGGTGTGAGGACATTCCAATGGGAGTTTTGTATGCGATCTGTAAGCCCAAAGTCATCATCAAGTTTGGAAGACCCGATCCTTCACTGCTTGAGCTCACGGAGTCTTTTCAAGTATTCTTTTGATCTCACGTTGGAAATTTACCTTGTCCATTGGTTTGGGGATGATAGGCTAAGCTCATAACATGCTTGATCTTATGCTTGCTCATGAGTTTTGCAAATATTTTGTTTGCAAATAGAACCATCACTAATGATGGTTACAGGGTTCGAGCACACTCAAATGTTCTCTTTTGCAAGAAACTGGCTTGTATTAGCATCATTCAGCCAGACCAGGCTACACTGCACCGTTTAGACGTAATCTACTGCTAGTAGTATGTATATGTTTCCAAATGATGGTGGGAAAGGTCCCATAAAATCTATTCCCCAAACATCAAAAATTTGTATCACCATAATACCTTTTAGGGGCATTTCATTTCTGCTGTTGATATTTCCAATCCTTTGGCATCGATCACACATATTTACCCACTGCACAATCTACGAAGAAAGTGGGCGATAAATACTGATTGGAGTATCTTAAGTGTTCTTTCTCGGAAAAATGTCCCCCATATGGTGATGCATGGCATTCATTTAAAATGTTGCCTTGTTCACCTTACAGGTACACATCTTCTTATTATCATGTCGGCTACCTCTCTTGGAATAATAGTGGGTCATCCCGAATATAATATCTAATCGGGTTAAGGTTTCCTTTTAATTGTTAGCTGAGTGCGAAGGCATTATTCCTGACAGATGTTCTAATATCGGCCTTAATACCATGGAGAATTTGTAAGAAGCACTTCAGATAATTAACTAATACTTAGGTTCTCTGTTATTTGCACATTTTCTTCTTCTTCACCTTCTTTCTACTCTTGTAGTGATCAGCTATCACATTGTCTTACATCCCTTTATCTTTGATTTCCAAATCAAACTCCGCATGACGTACCCACCTTATCAATCTTGGCAGCTTCCTTTTTTGACATCAAATGGCCCGATTCTTTGCGTGATCGGTGTGAATTACCACATGGGATCTAAAAATGTGTGTCTAAATTTTCTGAAGCAAATACTATGGCGGCCATCTCCTTTTAGGTTGTTGAGTAGATTCTCTTGTGCCTCATTGAAGTGCTACTAGCATAGTATATGGCCTTGAATACTTTCTCTTTTCTTTGCTGACACGGCTCCATAGCAAAATCAACTGGCATCACCGCATTATTTGAATCCACGATTCCATTACAGTGCGGCCATTATGAAGTGCACATGCTAATGCACTCTTGATTTCATGAAAGCCTTCTTGCGGGAGTCATCAAAAATTGAACCTTGTATCCTTTTCGATGTCACATAGTAGTGCGGCTATTTTGAAAAGTCTTTGATGAATCTCTTGTAAAATCCGGCATGCGAAACTTCTTACTCCTTTTCTTTATGGTAGGTGGTGCGAGAGTCTTGATAATGAATACTTTGAATTTCAGTCAACCACAATCGATGCTTGAAATTTTATGCTGAGAACAATTCATACATTTACCATAAAATGGCATTTTCCCAATTCGGTGCTAATTTGTTTGTCTTGGCATCTTTAGTCTTTGTTTTAGTTGTTTAAACAACGATCAATTTGGATCCATACACGATGGAAACATCCATGAAAATTTCCATCCCACTTCTTGACCAAATCTGAGAATATAGACATCATGCATCTACCGGAATGTATGGCTGAGCATTACATAGCAAGCGGCATCCTTGAATGCAAAGGTACCATAGGGGCATGTAGATGTGGTCTTCTCTTGATCCTCTGGTGCAATAGCAATCTGATTATATCAGGAATTGCCCGTCCGAAAAAACGAAGTGTAGATTGTCTGCTAACCTATCCGACTATCCCGATCAATGAAGGCAAAGAGAAGAAATGATCCTTCACGGTTCTTTGTATTCAACTTCACGTAATCAATACATACCCTCCATCACATCCTTTGTTCTTGTTGGAATTAATTCATTTCTTTCATTTACGATCACGGTAAGCCCCCGCTGCTGGAACCGCATGTTGGGCTCACGAGGGTATCGATATTGCATAGATAAAACCGGCATTTAACCAGTTCATACCTCCTTCCTGACTACTTCCTTCATCTTGGATTCAGCCTCCTCTGGTGTTCTACAGATGGTTTTGAAGTCTCTTCTAAGCGAGAATCTTATGCATGTCGATGGGTGATACCCTTGACTCTTGATGGACGAGCTAAGCGATTCCTTATGCTTCCTTAATATTTCCGGCAACCTTTGTTCCTCATTCTCCGCCCATTTCTTGAAATGATCAACTGGTTTTTCTTTGGTAATTCCTAAGTGGAAGGCATACTTTAGAGTGACATGGCAACTCTTTCAAAACTAAACCTTACGTCTTTGGTCTCTTGATGATTCTCTTTTCCTATCTTCCCCATTATCTTTTCTGTTTTTGTTTCAAGCTCAACCAGTTTCTATAACATGAAGCCCATTGTATGGAAATTCGGAATAGACATCTTCGATTATCTTTAGGAATTCATCTGCATTTCATTGATAAAGCTGAGTGTTACAATCATTATTAACATCGAGTTGGAAATAGAGACAAAATGACTACATTGTAGCCTTCCGCTTTCCTGTCTATATTTTCATACTTTTAATCAGTTAAACACCATGACTTCTTCTCGACCCTTAAGATGAGAACTCCTTTTGCATATCAATCAAAGTTTTGCTCGATGCTAGGAATAGTCTTTCTAATAGTAGGGGTACTTGTGAATCTTCTTCCATGTCGAATGATGATCCCTCTTGAATACAAACTTCGACGGTAATGACACATCTTCAATGACCCTTCGGGTTTCACCATCGATGCATGCGCCGTTTGAAGTAACGGAGTTGTGAGATAAGCTCCCCGACATGAATTTCTTGTATGAGAAAGAGGCTATCGGTGTCTAGCTCTGAGTCACATAGAGGCTTCATAGATTCCATTCCTCACAATACAAGGAATCTGTGAAGCCTCGGTCCTTCACGACCGGTAGCTTCCTTTCACACGCATTGCAGCGGCAAAGTGAGATTCACTATTCCTCTTCTACTATTTTTCTCTTTCTCGTCGCATGTCCTTCGTAGTTCTCAGATAAAGTGGCATCCGAGTCACCACTTCAAGAAAGGCATACCGATCTCCAGCCTTCCTGAAAGTTTTCGCAACCTTGCAACCGCTCCATCTTGATTTCGCAGCCTTTGTGGGAATGGGACTCCACAGCTTGCTCTGGATGTTCTTCTTTATACCCTTTGTCATTCTCCAAGATTCTTTCCTTTCTCGGTCTTGCTACTTGTCTGGCCGCCACCTTTTCTTTCTTTTCCTTCTAATTCTTCCCACTCCTTCGCCTCCGCATGTTCATGCGCCTGTCTCTTCCGTGTCACTCGGGAAGGTATCTTTCCTCCTGGCCATAGTGGTTGGGGCTAGCCGCCCTACTTGTGCTCTGTGTTCTTCAGTGGATGCATTTGCAGGTTGTTCTAAAAATTTCAGAATTAGTGCACTGCCTAATTCTCCAAACTTTTGTTCACGGAGGTTCAACAAGCCTTTTTATTATCCCCATAAACTCGCAAGATCTGCTCCTCAAAGGACGGGGCTCTCTCGACCTCGATATTCGCTCAGGCTCATTTTTGTCATTTGCCGCTGGAACCTCGTGGTTGCCGACAATTTTAATGAGGGTTCGCCCCCCGCCTCAGCTCGGTGAAGCCCCCTCCACCATACGAAGTTCTCGTGGCTCCCGAAGCGCCGGGTGATAATGTGCTGGAAGGTTAGGATTGGGTTTGAAATGGTAAGCCCTTGGCTCACCCAAATAATTAACCTCTTCAGCATCATAAGGTCCTTCAGTTACTCTTTCAGCACTCCCCTTCATTAGCTCCCTTTCAATTGCTCCTATTTCATGAGCAGTGTGTGTCTTTCTTCTTCGTTGGCCTAACCCGTGTGCATAATGGCATCCAACTCGCCTCCATGGCTGGGCCATCTGGCTTCGCCTCCATAATCCTTTTCCTCTGGGCCAAGCTCCTCTTGAAATCTCGTATGAGTCATGTTACATTTAGCCAGATCTTCAATCAGCTAATTAACCTCTTCAGCACTTTTTCGTTCAATGTCTTACGCGATGAAGCATCACGATCCCTTGATATCATTCATGGCATGATAATGTCCATCCGAAGTCTTCGTGATCTATCCCATAATGGACATCTTCTCAAAGAACCGTTTGAATCTCCTTTCCTGTGCTACACTGTGCTTTCATCTTCCCCTTGCTGGAACACGATGATCTCTCTTCTTCTTTCTCGTGGCTAGGGTCGGGGAAAGAATTCGGCTTAGAAGGCCTCAACTACCCTTTTCCCAAGTATCACGTAACCATATGGTACTGATCATACCATGTAGTCGGGCCAGATTTTCCTTAGTGGAGAATGGGAATAGATGCAGCTTTTATAACTTCCGGTCTCACCATTCAACCAATGAGATAAATGCATCCCAGGAATCTTCCTAGGTGCTCTGCTTCGATCTTCTATGGATTTACCAAAGAACTACGTCGCCGACCATCACCGCGCCGGGTTTCAATTCAAAATTATTAGCATCAACTACAGTCATTCGACACGAGTATTCTTCCTCAGATAATGGGTCTCCGTAAATCCTCCATCGTATTAGTGACCTGGAGGGCCTCTAGCTTCCTTACATGTATTTCAACCTGATCCCGCCTTTCTTCCATGGTCGAAGTTTTCACCTTCTCGTCTCTTCTCAAGCTTCAGCGCCTTCTCTATTTCTCGTGTCACTGAATCAGACGGTTCCGTTTCCTATGCATCAAAGTTTTTCTGGAAAAGCAAAACACACTCCCATTAATGTGATTAGTCAAATCAACAAACATTTTCAATATGTTGTTAAAGTTAGTGGCCAAATTGAATCACCGCTGAATCATTTATTTTGTTTCTTTTTTCTAAAAAAAAACTAAATTAGTATTTCCTTCTTTCATCCTGAATATTGATTTATAAAATTCTTTTCGATCACTGCAAGAACGGGCGCCATAAAACTTTGGCTGACTCACCGAAACACTTACAAATTTATATGTCGCTATGACCAGAGGACTATTGTCAACTCGAAACTTCGCGATAACTGGTCGAGACCCAAGGATCTCCTATTATCTATCATTTCCAATTTTGGTTTCTGCAAGATACACCGCAAGTGCACAGTCGACAAGTAATAAACGGATTTAAGTCCGTATATCGATCCCACGTAGATCTCAAGAATTTTCATCAATTCTTCCGACTACTTTGAGATTCATACTATTCCGACCATCATGATAATTTGTGTTCTGTGAAAGCCGAATTAAACTAATCGCAAGAAATGAAAATGAGAAATAACCGAAATAAATGAATGAAAGTAAAACTAAGTTCTATAACGAAATGAATAACAATAATTATCATAAAAGAGACACATAAAGAGAAACAGCTGTAGTGAACGATCAATCTCATAGTGAGTATCGACAGAATTTCGACATCTCAATTTCAAAATCTAAGGCAAATGTAAAGGTGTACCGGATTTCTCCATCTCCACATTTATATTCAATTTTTCCGATTCTCTCATTTTCACAGATTTAGATAACTACTTTTAACAAGAACTTCCCGAACTGGGCATTTTTCGCAATACTTCTCATGGGCTCCATTCATACCAGACACTCCTAGCTTCCAAGTTATTATCAAGCAAGGATATACAATTTCCAAATTACTCTTCTCGAAATTAATAGATCAACCTTCCTTGATTAGATTCCCGCCTAACACCTGATTACCTCATCATCCGAATTGAGGTGAAATCTCCGCTTGTTCAAATAGATAAGTCGCTCAACCCGCTTCGACTTCAAGTATAAGATTTGACGGCGGAATCCTGTTAAAGCGCAGCAGATCCCTAATAGCGGTGTTAGTATACCTTCAAAGAACTAGACGCTACCCTGTGATTGTCTTCCCTGTGTCACTCAGAGGACTTCCTTGAAATCAGGGTAATGACGCAATTCTTAACGGGTATAGGAAACTGATATTAAGATCCAAAATCAATAAACCCATAATCTGAAGTAAATTCATAAATTGAAATGAACAAGATAATCGGGAAAAAGATTGGCAGAAAGATCAATTCTAACTAAACGCTCTCTAAATGAGGCCGAGTTCCCAATCATCGACCACGCACCACAAAGATTCCACTCGATCAATAACGATCGCAATGGAAATCGAACAATCGACTCACTAATCAAATTCCATAATGCTCCGTAATAATTTGAAAGAAATTGATTTCAAAGATTCGCCTTCAAACAACGATAACATTCGTGATCCAAACAAACGAAAAAGGAAAAACGGTGAAACAACTGCTCTAAAATGACGAAAAGAAAATAAAAGAAAAGAAAAAGAAAATAAAATAAAAGTGAAGTTTCAGGCTACCAGATCTCCTCCGATGCGCCCGCGACTTACGCTTCGAGTCCGGCAATTTCTATTTTATATGGTTTCTGGGCCCTAAACCCAATGTGACTTGTCGATTTCGTGAGTAGCCGTGCCCAAGTTAATGCCTCTGGGCCAGGACTACTTTGTCGACATCGACCATGTCGCGACATTGACTTAAAGTTCTCGCGATCCTATGAACTCGGTCGCCTGTGCCGTCACGACACCTCAACTGATGCCCTTGCAGGTTTCGCTTGATCGCTTCAGGATGTCACACATCATGGCCTTGTCGCGACATCCATTCTGGGCCTTGCGCCTTTCATCAGCAGCCCCGATGTCGCCGACATCGTGATGCCACTGACATGGGCCTGCCCCGCACCTTCCTTTGTTTGTCGCGGATGTCGCGTATCAATATCTCGCCACATACGCCCCGGTAATCGCTTCTTGAAGCGGTTTCCACCGACATGTCGCGGGATATCAACTCTATGGTTTCAAAGTCTTCGCATGTTCTCTTCGCGGGATGTCTTGACTTCATCCATACTCACGCAGATCAATTGGTTGCATTGCGTCGCTGACATCGCTGATACCGCGGAAGTCAGATCGAAAGAATGGCGATGTCGCGACTTCATACTTCCCGTCGCGACATCACTTTAATTTCGCTTCCTCACCGCCACGCCAGGTTCCCGTCACACTGCATCAAATTCTCTTCAATCTTCTTGATATTCAACTCTAGAACTCGGATCGTATGCACTCCACAATCGCATCAATGACTCACCGGCCATTTCCATTTCTCGCTTCCGCCATTCGGAATCGCATTTTTATTCCACTTATTTCTCGCATTTTCTACTCGCTTTTTCTTCTTTCTTCCATTCTACCTGCTAATGACAAATTGGTGAGTTTCTTCATAATTCTGTATATTAATTATTCAATTTTAACTGAAAATTAAACAGAAAAATGGACTAAAAAGAGATGACTTTTAAGCTCATCAAGGGGATAAGATAAATGATGAATGGATAAAGCAAAAAAATAGAGAAACAAGTTGGGATACAAATCTGGCAATGTGTGACCATGACGAACAACTCATCCCAGGAACGCCAAGTCGAAGCAAGTCATTATAAGATGGGAGTAGTGATGCAAGTAATGATCAAGGGACCAAGTGCGAAGCAATCCAAACTCATTCCTAATGTGTTACCTAGAGTCATGGAGAAAGGTCGTACAATCATCTCACCCAACTTTCAGAGGAATAATAAATCTCTCGAACCCAAATTACCTTTGATAATCCCAAGTATATTAACGAATACCAAACAAACAAAAAAAATTATTTATTTATTTATTTTATTTTATTTTTTTGCGCCTCGAACCACCAATGCAGGCCAAATTCCATACTAACACAATCTAACCAAAAGAACCTCAAACCTCTAATCCCAAATGGTCCCCTCAACCTAAGAATCCCATATCAAAACCTATAGGAGAACGAAGGGTGTGACAAACCTGACTGGTAGCTCTGGGATGAGAGCACGTCATTATCACACAAAAGGAGATAAAAGTGAAACAAATAGAGATGATTGAAACTAGACTCGAAGGCAGACGGTGTGAAGATGCAAAATGGAGAAGAAAAGAAATAGGCAATGATGCGAGAAAGAATAAACAAAGAATGACACAATGCTCATAATGCTCACATATCCAATTAATAAATAAAGTACCGGTGGGCAGCCCCCAACCCAGTCGAAAAAAAGTATGCAAGGCTGAATGAAAGAATAGGCCATAATAAACCGTGTGAGGCTCAAAGGGCTAGCAATAGGATATATCAATGTATGGGTGTGCAATAGGGAATATGGCTACTCAAAATGATGGTCACCCATCCTCTAAGCATAATCTCACGCGTAAAACCTCTTCAATCCATCCATATCGATCGCTCTTATGAACCGATTTTCACCCAAGTTTGTCACCCAGCCGCTCCTTTGGGTCATCAAATTCAAATGACATAAGGCCCACTCCAAGTCGGCCCAAACTTGTCTCAGTGGTCACCAATCAACTCTAAGGGCTTTCAAGACTAGGTTGCCTTTTTGAAACTTCCTGGGCTTTACCCTTTTTCTAAATGCACAGGTCATTTTCCTTTGATAGGCATGAACATGATTTGCTACCCTCAATCTCCTCTCATCCAAGAGGCTAAGCTAGTCATAATGAGACTGGACCCACTCGACCTCAGATATCTGCTGCTCTAGTGCCACTCTCAAAGATCCCATCTCAATCTCAAATGGTAGCACTGCCTCCATACCATACACCAAAGAAAATAGGGTAGCTCCAACAGAGGTTTGAAAAGATGTACGATAAGCCCACAATGCAAAAGGGAGCTTCTCTGACCAATCTCTAGAAGTCTTAACCATCTTTCTCAAAATCCTTTGAGGTCTTTTTATTTACAATTTCAACCGCACCATTAGTCTCGCGGCCTATACGCAGATGACTCCATGATGCCGAATACCATACTTCGACTGTATCCACCCTTCTACCTCTCTAAATGCGCTTCTCTATCTGAGATCAACTCATGAGGGACCCCATATCGGTAGATAATGTGAGATCTGATGAATTTGGCCACCTTGGTCGTTGTCAATTTAGCGTAAGAAGCGCCCACCCACTCATAATTCAATCAATGAAAACAGATACCATGCATCCCGCACAGACTGGCAGATCTTCCACAATATCAACAATCCCATAACAAACCACCATGTAATGTGGAGCGTACGCAGGCCCGGCTGCGGCACATGCATCAAGTCCTATGCATCTGACGCCGGGTGTTTCACATGACAAAACTAATAAATATCATGATACCCATGGTAGCTCTGGCCCCGATTCTCAATATCTTCAATCAAACAACAGAAAGCGGGTGTGGACCTGGTCCCAATCGTGCCAGCTGGTCGCACAATCACCCCGTAGGTCTCAACCATAGAATGCGGTTAAATACATTAGCAAACCCACATTCACCTTGTGCAGATGGATATATCTCAACTCGTCAAATCCGCAACCGCAGGGTCTACGTAAGCATGGTAAATAAATTCTTCTCATCTCGAGTCCTCCAGATACTTGACCTGTTTCAGATAACTAAGTTTGAACCCCATGGATCTCCAACTGTCTAATGCCAAAATCCAGCATACCCAGACCAGAATGCATGCCTCAGACTCAACAATGTCCTTCGCCAACTATGATGATTAGAAAAATACTAACCTAATCGATTCGGGAATATGATCACCCCGTGGTGATATCAATAAGATACTAATACCAAACCCCGATCGATTAGCAAAGACTATCAAAGTAATAATCGCTTAACCTGCGATGTCGGGCTTCAATGAAACAAATTACTCATCGTGAAAATCATCGCCAATCGTCTATCATCGATACCGACAAAGAAGCTGGGGATGATCTACAACAATGCTTCCCTTTACCGATTCAGGTGACATAATCGAATACTCGAACTCTATCAATAATACCAACCATCTCATGAGTCTACCAATCAGAACAGCTCGGTCAAACAAATATCTAAATGGATCCAATCGAGAGACTAAAAGTATGGAATACTGGTCACATAAGTACAAGTCTCCCAGCTCCAACTAACGCTAAATGCAGGCGCCCAATCATAATGTATTTGCACTCATATTTCAAAGATCCTCTTACCGATAATAAATGGATCTCCTTTCGAATCATCGAAACAGCCAACATAATCCCAAAGCTACGCCTAAAATCGATAAATATAACTGGGGCCTCCCTGCATGGGAGGCACTAAAAATCGGGGTGAAAGTAAACACCTTTAATCTTCTCAAAAGCACACTGAAATCATTATTCCGCATCAGGCCGGTTCTTCCTCGAAGACGAAAGATAGGCCGCATATGTCCGTTAATTTAGCAATGAAATGATTACATTGTATATGCCTAAAAGACCGATCTCTTCTCAATCCTTGAAGTAGCATGCTGGGCATGGCCTTGATCTTTTCCGGATCAACCTCTATACCGCGCCACTAACAATGTGACCTAAAATCTCCAGTATAAGTTACCCCTAAAGGTGCACTCTAGATCTCAACCCAACCGAACTATCTGATCCTCTCAAAGAACCTCTATAAGGCTACTAAGTGATCTACCCTGTCTCAAGACTTCACTATCATGTCGTCCACATATACCTCGACATCTTTATGCATCATATCTTAGAATAAAGTAGTAGCAGCTCTCTGATAAGTGGCTCTTGCATTCTTCAACCTAAATGGTATGACCCGATAGCAGTAAGTACCCCACTCAGTGATGAAAGAAGTCTTCTTCATATTCTCTAGAGCCATAAAAATATGATTATACCTAGAAAACCCATCCATGAAGGGACAAATATATAGGGTGCCCTGAAAGGTCAACTAACATATCGATGTAATGGAGGGAAAATCATCCTGGGTGGCTAAATTTTTATTTAAATCTCTCAAGTCAACACAAACTTTAACCTTGCCGTCCTTTTTGGGAACAAGGACAACATTAGCTAACCACTCAGATACTCAACTATCGACAGAAGCCACACCGAAGGCTTCTGAATCTCCTTAACCTGCAAAATCCATCGAGGGTGCAGTCTCCTTGATTTATGCTTGACTATGTGGCGTAATAGGCGTGACGAATATAGTGGGTTATATCTGCATGTCCTCATACGATCATGCAAATACATCCAAGCATGACCTGAGTAGGTCAAACAATCCACCTCTCACTGCAGATAAATATTTCAACTTAATCTCCTCGCTGATCTAATGCCCCAAAATCTATCAACTCTAAGCTACCAGAAATGGGGTGTAACTTTCCTACCCTCTGTATCAGAATCACACTCTGACTTACGTCCTAGTGGGTCATCTGTGTCTCCCACATCATCAACATCGCATACATGTGATATGGGTGCTGGTGATGTAATTAAAGGAAAATGTTGTGACACAAGCAAATACTAAAAAATACTCATGTCATTATTACCATAAAAAATGTCATCAAAGCAGGTGACAAACCCATAAGTGGTTAAAAGAAAAAGGCGGGTCCACGTAGCCTGGGACGCCTCCCTAACGTAAAAATGATTGCGGAGTACATCAAAGAGCAACAAGTCCATCACCATTAAACTCAAGCATCGAATCCCAAACACATCGTGCTGATCGGCTCAGAGGAAGCATCTAGAATGCGATCAGTGCCGATCATGTCCATCGCATCAATGCAAGCGTCATAAAGTATCTATCATCAATATTAATCATAGAAACTCCAAACATGTCAAAAGCATTGGGCCTATGTGGGGTCGCGGTCAAGGATACTCGGGCCATGTCGATCACTTCCTCATCTCGCCCATGGGGCATCACGTCAGTTACTCCACCGCATCATCCCCCCAAATCCATAGGTAGATCACAGTCGACCTCCCCGTGAGCACACTGAAAACACACTGTTCGATCCCGTGACGGGTGCAACTATCACAACTTCGAGTGGCTCCGTGGTCTTAGAACTCAAACACATCTTTCCTAAAATCTGGACGCCCCGACCTCAACCATCCTCGAAACACTAGCCAACCTTTTGTGTGGGGTGCATGCTCTGATCCTCTAGTAAAATAGCCAACCAACTGAAAAGTGTATGAGCGAAGGGGGTAATCGAATGGGACCTCGGACAAGCAAGCTCTCACCCTATCTCTGCAAAGACGCTTACGTGTCGTGCATTACCTCGGCGAGGTAACCTAATCCATATTGTATGTTGTGATCAATTGTGAAAGAAAATTCATGTGGCTCTTATTGGCAGCTACCCAATCCTAAGCCAAGCATATAGGACATGCCTTTCATCATACTGAGTACCAAAGTGTTTATGTGCTAATCAAAAGACATATGTACCATGTCTCTATCGTCATCCTCTAAACTTGCAACCTGGACCTCGTCAAAAACAAACTCGGTCAAGTGCAAGTCGTCCTCACTGTGACTAATTTGTAACACTGGCTCAGAAGAGGTAACAACATCTTTGTCAGATTGTATCTTGATAATGCACCCCTCGTGTATGAACTTCACCTTCTAATGAAGTGAAGATGGTATAGCACCCACCTCATGAATCCAAGGGTGGCCCAAAAGTAGGTTAAAGGATCACTGAATCCTCAAAATCTGGAAAAACACAGAATATCTGACTGGCTCTATCGTGACATGTGTAGTAAGAGTACCCATAACTGTCCTCTGAGTCCCGTCATAAGCTTTGAAGGTCTCTGTGGATGGCCCAAAATCGGATGGTGAAAATCCCAAAGCAATGGAAGTAACCAATAGACAAACATTTAAGGCGGAGCCGTTGTCTAGCAAGACAGACGACACCCTATTACCTAAACAAGCAACATCAATAAACAAAGGATGAACTTGGTCTAATTCCTCATGTGGTAAATCATCGTTAGAAAACACTATGCATGTAGCCCTATCCGCTGTTAAAAAGTGGATCAGTCCTCTTGGGGTGGTAGAAGTATCAACTCTAATTTAACTTAGAGCACTGATCAATGCGTCTCCATGTGTGTTGGATGAGGCCAATAAGCTCTAAATGGAATGCGGCCCGAGCGGAAGCAAGAGTCAAGAACCATCATCCGCCTAATCTCATCTCTAAAGATCGGTGTCAACAAAAGGTTCGGTACCGTGGGGGCCGAGCTACCCTCCCACCTCATAACAATATGAGCATCTTATGTATCGCCCACACTTCTCCGGAATGTAACGGCGGTGTCAGCGGACGAAACATGCTGCAAGTATACTAGCGATACTGTTGTCTGTCGGGGAACATCATCTAGAATCAATCTAAATGGCCTGGAGACCTACTGACCATGGGTGTATCCACTAAAGTCTGAGTCTGCATACAAATAGATTGGTTGAGGAGCCTCTCCATCCCATCCCATCATTAATATCTCATCTCCCGAAAACTCAATCGAATGTATGCCACCCGGGGGTGAAGGTACAACTCTAGTGTCATGAGTGGGGAGCAGGTCTGTAGTCACTCCAGGGCGTCCCAAATCAACCAAACCCTAACCAAGTCTTGAATAGCATGCCTCAATGCTCTGGCTAACCATCTCAGATCATGACCTCTCCATGATAAGCATAAGCACATATGTTTTGAATCGGTGTGGTAAGCCGTAGGTGGTCTGGGTGGTAGTAGAACAATCAAACCCCCTTCAACCAATCTGTGAAATGCTTGATTAGTGCCCAAATAGTTCTGTTTTGAGCCCTGTTCATTGTAGGTTTTGAGCACTTTTTGTGTACTAATCAACTTAAATAACCCAATTGACACACTAAGGTCCCGACTATACTACTATTCATATTTTGTGGATATTTTTATAGTTTTGCAAGCCAATTATACCATTATCTTCAAGCCAATTCAAATGCGAAGAACCCGAGCCGAACTCAAAGTTGCATGAACAAAGCAGAAGGCAATTGGAGCTAAATACAGAGGGAGAGTGAACATTGCAAAGATTTTCAGTTGTTACAGGGAATTTTTCGCAGTTACAATTTTCACTCATTCCTCGCTTTTGCTATGTTGACCACTTTTCACTACTTTCATGGTTTTTGCATCAAACTTCCTCATTGTATTTTATGTTGTTTCATATTTTTTTGTAATTTCCTTGACTCTAAGCAGTATATAAGCCTCGCCAAGCTCAGAAAATCAATCAACCACTACCTACAAAATTTGGGGCTGCTACTACGGCAGATTTTTCAACTTTCTCCCCTTTCGCATTTTCTACCTCAGCCAAACACCCTTGGAGGATGAAAACTCAGGGATGCTTTAGCAAACCCTCATCCTTGAAGATGAGGGTCACTGGGTGAAGTTTGAGAAGCATTGTCCTCCATCGTCAACCTAGGCATTTATATTCTCATTTATGCTTCTCCATCTCAATGCTAGGTTTTAACTCGTGATTTGCACTCGAGTGGCCACATTTCGCAAGTTTTTAAAGGATTAGTGGACACTTATTGCTAGATCCACTTATGCTAACCTAGTTGCCATTTATTTGCCCTGCATGTTAGATCCAAGGGCCAGTTTTAACTGCTTCAAAACATTAATGGTGAATAAATGTCGTATAATAGGAGCAGAAACTCTAGTGGTCTGGGGTTTTTATGGCTAAACATAGATCCGGTTCGGGAAACGACTATAGATCATCCTCCCCAATGCAAGGAAAAGGACCCGAGGACATTATATTTGCCTTAGAACTATAAGCCTAGTGGCCCGAAACTTCAAGGATTTCTTTTACACTTTATTTCCCTTTAGTAAGGGTTTTTCAAGCCATCAACCTCACTATTTTTACAAGAAACCTCAAATCCAAAGTGGAAACACCATTTTCAGTCAACTATGACTCACTTCGCATGAAGAAAACCCATCCCTGAGTTCGACCCTAGACCATTATATAGTTCGCAAGAGCTTCTTGCTACAGCTGAACTTGTGATATAATATTGCTGATCCAGACACCTACTATGGAACGAATCAAATGGCGTCATTGCCGGGATGGTGCCGTATTGTGAGTGAGAAGTTGTTTAACTTGTGATTCACATCACAAGTATTGGTGAATTCTCATTCATTTTTTATTTTACCATTATTCCCCATTTGGCGCTTCACTCGCAGGGAAATTGACGTTTATAACTGCAGATACTCATTTTTCTTCGTTTTAAGTTTAACCCACCACAACCTTTTTGGAAGCCTTGTTTTGGTTTCTTCTGTTTGTGTCAGGTTCCTCAGGACTTTATGTAACACCGGGATAGGAACACCGCAAAGTGCCAGAGAGAACCACCGCACCACAAGAACAAGCGTGTAAGTCACATAAGAATCGATGGAGCCCACCCGAGGAGCAACAGAGTCAATGTAGGGATACCAAGAAACCCCAATGCCTACATGTCAATGAGGGACTATATACACTCCACCAAGGTGAGTGCACCTCATACATTATACCTCCCATTTAAGATGTAGTTGTTCCGCCTGGCTTAGTGTCCGTTCTAACCTTCCATGGTATGGAAATGAATCCATACACAGTCATTGATCCGAGTTCGAGGAAGTTTGCACAACTTTAAGGAAGGTGCAATCGATATGGACCGCTTAAGTCAAGGCCTTCCCTTGTCCCCAAAGACAGCCAAATTTGATTTTGCACTTTCTAAGGCCAAGAACCATCCCATCGCGTAACCCAGTGTAGTTTTTGAAAACGCTCTTCAAGGCACAATACGTAACTACCGCTTGAAGAGGCAAATTTATACATTTGCAGCCTATGATAATGAGAAGTTCTACCAATGTTGGGAGAGATATATGGAAACCATCAGTGCATGCCCACACCATGGCTTTGATACATGGATGTTGGTCAACCATTTCTATGATGGAATGTCTTCTGCCATGCAGCAATTATTGGAGACCATGTATGGAGGGGACTTCCTAAGCAAAAATCTAGATGAAGCCATGGACTTCCTCAACTATGTAGCTGAAACCTCCAAGGCTTGGGATGAGCCAAATCCTAGGGAGATGATTCGTGCCACATAGTGTGATCCGAAGTCAACAAAATTTGTATCCTAAATTCCTCCAACTGCCGTAGCAAAGCACTACAGTATAGCGGTTCTAAGGTCGAACTCAGGGATGGGTTTTCTTTGCACAAATGACTAACAAAGGAGGTTAAATTTAATTAAATTTGGATTTTCAGGTTTGGTAAAAACAGTGAGGTTTGGGGTTTAAAACTGAAAATAAAAACAAGTTAAATGTAAAAGAAATCCTTGAAGTGTTGGACCGCTTAGGTCGTAGCTGATAAGGTTACAAAGAGGTTATCTGTCTATTTCTCAGAGGATGACTATAGTCAATTCCCAAACCAAATCTTCATTTAGTTTAAAATCAACTTAATAATTCTTCTTTCGATAGTGCTACCTATTTAGCATTTATGGTTCCTACAATGAAAATCACCTTTAATCATCCTACAATGGACTGTAAAGGGCAAATAATGAATCTCAGTGGATCTAATAATAACCATCCACTAAACCCTAAAAGATTACCAAGTATTGATCAATTAGGATGCATCAATAGTGAAAATATGACCCCTTAACCTACCTCCGCTGTCAGAAGAGCAATTAGATTTGGATATCGTGCATCTAAAGCTAAGAATACCGAACCCTGGGGCTGCTGTTGTTGGCCAAAGAAAGTACATCAAAGAGCTTTAAACTGAGGGCTGCAAAATTTGGGAACCAAAATGCCAAACCTCGTTTGATGAAAATTAGAACAAAATGCAAACCTTATTCTCAAGCCTAGCAAACCCTCTTCTTCTGTTGATAAGGGAGGAGATAAATAAACATCCTCTCGAGTTGTCATCCCCAGAGGAGTGTTTGGTAGCCGAAAGGGCGAGAAAGAGGAGAGAGAGAACAGAGAAAATGAGGGGCCAAAACAGTCTGTGACAGAGATTGCTTCAAATGAAAGTTAGGTTACAAAATGTTCATAAATGGCTTATATAGCCTTACAACCATGTGAAATACCAAATTAACCAAACTAGAAATATTACAGTGAGGGTAGAAAGGAGAAAAACCAAAACGGAGTCGTTTGAACACCAAAAACATGAAGCAGGCATTTCGCTTTGGTGGTGAATTTCGCTGTATAGCGAAATTCGCTATATAGCAAAATTGCAAGCTTGTAGTGAAATTTTGATATTCCTCACGCACTCGTCTCATCTCCCGCCTATCAATGCTCCACGTCCCCGCGCTATTCAACTAATTCTATTTTTGCTTTTCCTTTTCATATTCTTCTTCCTCGATGACCAGAATGCTGGGTGCCCGACCAGAATTCTGGCGCTTGAACACTCACAAACCGCATTGGGTGTTTGCAAAAACTACAAAATTAGTCACAAAATATGATCGTATACAACAGTGGACCTAACATGTCAATTAGTACTATAACACTAGTACACAAAAGCGCTCAAAACCTATTAAAATAGGGGAATAAATAAGACTTTTAAATTCCCTCCCACCACACTTCAACTCACATTGCTAGTCCTTAGTAAATTAATAAAGAAAGAGCAATGAGGGAGCATACAAAAAACAATAAAATAATGTTCACAAAATGGTATTTCAAAAAAGGTGAATGAGAATGAGTAATGCCTAACCCTAAGTAAGAATCACTTCGTGTCTGTCTATAATAACTATCTCAGAGAATGAATGCCATACAAAATTGAGTATCAAAAGAGTCTCCTCACAATCACAAGACTTAATTAAAAAAACATAAGTGTTTGTTTGATCGATCTCAACAATAAAACCGGCAAACCGCACTTCAAACTGTGCCATGCCAATCCTAGCATACTAACCGACCCAAATAGATCAGACCCACTTATTCCACAACTCTTTATCGCTGTAGGTGTAATGTCAAGGTTCGATCACCAAAGTCCTGGTAATCTGGATTAACCGAATAAGACTCCCAACCAAATGGTTTAGGCATCAAGTCATGAGGATCTTTCGGACCATCAACTCACAGTGTTTCTCCCTGACCAATGATTTCGAGATCAGAAAGCACCTACAAATTACAAACCCACCTATCCACCCATGTAGGAGCACTAAGCTCCGGGCTCCCAACCGCTGAAGGTTGAGGCACCGGCCGCAAAGCGCCGCCATACAATTTCCTGATCGTGTTTCTGCTGTGGTGCCAAGGTAATTTTCTTTCTCTTTTCTTTTTCTTTTCTTATTTTTATTTTCTGGGAACATTGGCCTTCTATTCATGGGGGGTCCTTAACCCATTAAAGGTGGTCAACAATTAGGGTAGGTTATTGCAAGGCTTAGGAGGTTGTGCGCTTTTCGTGTTATTGAAGAACCTATGGCCAAGGTGTGGTTAGCTAAAGGTGGAAGAAAATAATAAAGCAACAAGAGTTCAACTTATTATCCACTCATCCAGTCATGGAGCCAATCTAACATCAATAGAATTGGACAAAGTTTCAATTTTTCAAACTACAAGCTAGGCAAAACACAAAAAAATTGGGTGCAGTTTTTAAAAAAAAAAAAAAAGTTGTATAGTATAACAGCTTCACAAAAAGGAAAACCAGAAATCCACTGAACATCACAAAATGGGCTTGCTCAAAATAGTAATAAAAACATAAGTGCAAAAGCCACTTCCTTCGCTAACTCTCGCACCCCCCAACCGAATGTCTCATTGTCCGCAATGGGGCTCGGATTGGAAAGTTAGGGAAGGAAGTGTTACCTCCTTGATGAGATGTGATCGTTGTTGATGTGAGATTTCATAAATCTTCCACTGATACCTATTCACCCGCTCGGGCTTCAAATGAACAAGTTGGAAGAAGAAAAGAGAGAAGGTGCGACTAGTTGAGTATTTGAAATTTTCACTTTCATAAAAATTCAAAAGTGTTCTTTCTGGGTTAGATTTAGACTTACACTCTAAGCTTTCCAACTAAGACTAAAAAGCCTGCAAACTGAGTTCTGATGAAAGTTATGAGCCAAACAAAATCCCGGTACTTCAATTATACAAGAAATTTCATCATTATATTAAAAATCATATAGCGAAATTTCGCTATAAATAGAATTTTTTTATTTTTTTATTTTTGAGACAATTTTTTTTAATAAAAAATTAAATTAAATTTTTTTATAAAATAAAATAAAGTAATAATAATAAAATAAAAATAAACAGCAAATAATTTTTTTTTTCACTTACTGTTCAAAATTTGTCTTTATCTGAGGGGACATCCGTACATAATTTTCGCTACATAGCGAAATTTCGCTATGTAGCGAAAATTCCACTGTGAAATTTCGCTATTATTGCGAAATTTTCTCGTCGCTCCCGTTTGTTATCGACTATTCGTCTAAAATTCACTCAAACTGCAAAATTAATACAAAGAAAAATGAAAATTTAAAAGTGAAAAACAAGCTAGAACAAAGATTAACTTAAAATTTTGAGAAAATCTAAGAAGAAAAATTATAGAAATCCAAATAAAATAAAATAAAATGAAATAAAACAAGAAAAATTAAAACAAAAAGTGGGGGAGACTGTGGTCCCCCCAAACCAATTCCTTAAGCCTCTGGAGGCTGCTGGAACCGGCAGAGCTTAGAAATGCCGGGGTTCGAGTGCTCCAAATCCGAACCAGCACCCGAACAATCCGTTGTGCCATGCGATATGTGTAGCTACCATTGTTTTTGATGTAGTGGAAAAGACTTGCACAGTGGCCACTAATTTCTAGTTTTCAAAGATGTGCAAGGATGGGGACCTTTTCGTCAAAGCCTGTGGGTTATCAGGCCAGAGGCAGAGTATACTAGGTCAGAGAGGGTGCTTCGCAAAGGAGTCGCTTATGGCTCGCGTTGGACTCAGCTTTTCTTTCTATTTCTTCCTTTCCACTACCCTCGCCAAGATTGGGAGGCTTCTTCTTTCTCCCATGGACAATCGTAGCACAACATACAGGATTCTCGATAACCTCATTGCCACCGCTCCTCCACCATGGTGTCACTCAAGCACTCTCCTTCTGGATTTTCTCCCTCTTGATGAGCATGTTGCTGATTAGCAAGATTTGAAATGGAGTACTGCAATCCATCAATTCTGTGGTTCAGAGAGTTCTCCACAGTGTGAATTTTTACCCACCTGGTATCAATCTCCTTCTGCTCTTCCACAACGCCACCCACCAGCCAGGAGGTTTAGGATGGCTTGCTCACTGGGAGATATTGATCAGGATGTGATGGTGCATACCGTGGGAGGCACTATGAAAGAGGGGGTGCACTCGCCCATGAAGGGATTCCTATAGTCCCCGCTTGACATGTACGCCAGCATTTCTCCACAAAGGTATTGATTGCATCAGTTCTCCTTCTAGTGTGTTCCATTTTATCACAATTCAAGCTTTCCGCCTAGATTCTGCGGGAGATTGAATTTGACCACTTCGATTTCTAATCCACTGAACGTGTTCTCAGAGTAAGAACAGGCAACTCCAAGATAACACTAAAAAATCCCGCAAAGAATTCCTTTTTTTTTTTTTCCATTGAATTGAAAATAAAAATAACCGACAAGAATATAAAAGAAATTACCAATACTTCATGATGAGGATCACAAGTTTTCCACAACCATCAATGCACTAGTACCATCCCCAAGAACGACGCCATTTGATTTGTGCCACGCAGGGTGCCGACCAACAAAATTTATACTTGTTGTCTTATCGAGCTTGCACCACGCAGATAAATGATTTAGATCGAACACTGTGGACGGGTTTTCGTCTTAAAAATGACTTGTATAATGATTCAAAATGGTGACGCTTTCATTTGGATTTTCGGATTTGCATAAAAAGTGTGGTTGTTGTTGTCACTAAGCTAACTGAAATCAGTTTAAAATAAGATGTAAAAAGAAGACCTTGAAGTTTTAGGTCACTAGTTTGGTATGATGGGGTCGTAGAGGTGTCCTGGGTTATTTCGCATTACGGTAAATGATATATAGTCATTTCCTAAACCCGGATCTTTTTAACTTTAAAAACCAACCCTTAGTAATATTCTATTTAAACCATAAGATTATTTACATTTAATGTTCGTTAGCTTGAAAATAAAGTATTTAACCTACTTTCAAAGGGGTTCTAATGATTATTCATTTATTTGCTACACTATAATGAATGACACCGGCTGCAGAGGCATAATGACTCAAGAAATGATAATGAAAGAGCATTTAAACCTAGGTTTGAAAGTTTGAAACACAAATACGCAGCACTGCCTTACGAAAATAGAGGAACACCTGCAAACCCACATCAACCAACCTAGCAACCCTCCTCTTCAAGGTTTTGAGGCTTAGCCGAACATCCTTTGAGTTGTCATCCTCAAAGGGGTGTTTGGTAGCCGAGAAAGGGAGAGAAAGAGGAGAGAGAACATAGAAAAATGACGGCCAAAACAGGTGCCCGTATTGGAGATTGCTTCAAATGAAAGTTAGGTTACAAAATGTTCATAAAGTGGCTTATATAGCCTTACAAACATGTGAAATACCAAATTAACCAAACTAGAAATATTACAGTGAGGGTAGAAAGGAGAAAAACCAAAACGGAGTCATTTGAACACCAAAAACACGAAGCAAGCATTTCGTTATGGTGGTGAATTTCGCTATAATTCGCTATATAGCGAAATTGCAAGCTTGTAGTGAAATTTTGATATTCACGCACTGTTCATCTCATGTTCACTGCTCCATCAGCTTCCCTCACGCATTCAACTTATTCATGCTATTTTTGCTTTCTTTCCTTTTTCTCGATATTCTTTCATTTCGATCCTGTATCGAAGTTCGACCAAAATTCTTCATGCTTGGAATGACTCACAAACTTGGCATTAAAGCTTGCAAAACTACAAAATTAGTCACAAAATATGACTGGGAGGCTAACAGGACCCGAACATGTCAATCAAGACTATAAATACTAGTACATAAAAAGCGCTCAAAACCTATTAAAAATAGGGTTCAAAATAGCACTTTTTGGGCACTAATCAGGAGACAGATAGGATGAGGCCACCACCAAATCAAAGGGGAGGCATATACTCGCTCTCAGAGGACATGGAGACAAAAGCAAAGCTGTCCACCTTGACTAGGAGGTAGGAAGAGCTTGAAATGAGAATCGCACGAGAAGGAGGCAGTGGGATCGAGGCATCTATGCCCTAACCAACCATGCTTCAACTATCAGTCCACTGAGCACCAAGGAGAGCATTGCCCAAGTGTACCTTCAGTAAGAGACTTTGTGGCTGAACAAGCTAATGTAGTGAGCCAATACAAGCCACCATCCACAACCCCATACAGCAATACCTACTGATGAGCTTAAAAGTCATCCATTTTCAGTCCATTTTTCTGATTGATTTCTATCTAAAAAAGAACTGACTGGTATGCGTAAATGTGGACCCCACCAAACCGCGCAAAGAGGGAAATTCAAGAGAAAGAGGATATCAAGAAGAGTAGCTGGCGTAAAGTGGATGAGCAGAGTCAACACACCGTCGAATACGATGTCGCAATGAGGTGCACGGTGGAAGAGATCTGAGTGTCGCGACGCCACAAACGAAGATCACATCGAGGTCGTGAATTCATAAAGCTCCGGGGCCATGGCATAAGGGAAATCATAAGAAACGAAAGAGTTCACTAAACTCCAAGTCGCAACCATAAATTAATTAAGAACAAGACATAATGTCGCACACCATTTCGAGGTCGCATGTAATCAAGGCCGAAAGCAAAGAGACATGGAGGTCATGACATATCGTAATGTGGTCGCAACATAAGATTTTCAAGAGACTGAACATTGAAGTCGCGACATTTAAAAGAGGTTGCGACATCAACTCTGAATAAGGAATTATTCCTAGAGTGGGTATCAGAGACAACTTGCAAGGAATTAAGGTCGCGACATCATTTAGAAGAGGTCGCGACCAGAGGAAGAACCTTCTTTGGGAAGAATAGATGAGTGTTGAGACAACTGATGTCGCGACAACATATAAGCTTTTGCGACGTATGTTGAGACAACTGATGTCGCGACAACATATAAGCTTCTGCGATGTATGTTGAGACAACTGATGTCGCGACAACATATAAGCTTCTGCGACGTATGCTGAGACAACTGATGTCACGACAACATATAAGCTTCTGCGACGTATGCTGAACAACTGATGTCGTGACCACATAAAAGCTTCTGCGACGTATGCTGAGACAACTGAGGTCGCGACAATGACTCCGTCACGTACAAAGCGAAGAAACAAGGGATGTTAAAGGCATGTCGCACCATATGCTTCCGCGACAAATACTTAGGACAATCGATGTCGCGACAAAAGAATCGAGGTCACGACATTAACAACCAAATGGGCCGCTTAACTAAATCCACAAAGAGGCTTATCTAAGTTAGGCACAACTTAGAACCCTATAAATAAGCAAATACACGTGGCTGAAAGCATCTCTCGCGCTTTTAACGAGAGATCCGGTAGCCTAAGGCTCATGTATTTTAATTTTCTTTTCCTTGTTTTGTTGTTTTGTACTAGATTGTTATTTCTTTCAAATTGATCCGGATCGCAATGTTAAAGTAGAAGCTGAATGAAGAAATCTATTTCTTTCAAATTACTGTCTGGATCGTCTAAATTCCAAACAAATTTTGGAATTCGGATTTCCAGTTTCCGATCTACAGTGGTTCTCTTGATTAGAAAGCCAGTATAGTAAAGTAATTTAGAAACCCAGCTTCCATTGAATAGACTCATGAAAGGAATTTATCTTCTGTAGAAATTTATCGGTTAACAACTTCAGTTTATAACTCTATTCATGCAATTTAAATATTCTGTTTCGATATCAAGATCGTTGTCCTATACCCGTAATAGGATTGTTTCATGCCTCGATTTGTGGAGGCCCTCTGAGGATGATTAGAAGGCATACCTGAGAGTAGTGAACAATTTCTCTAAGGTATGCGAACCTGACATTGGGGATCTAATGAGCTCTGTGAATTTTAATCGATAAATCTTTTTCTAACTTGAAACCGAGAGGAGTTGAATGACTTATCAATTTAAAACAAGTAGAGAGTCCACCTCGATTCGAACAGTAAGTTCAATCCCGTGTTAGCAAGGATCTAATCAAGAAAAGGATGAACTGTTCCAATTTTGAGGAAGAGAAACCAGTAAAGTGTAAACCCATGTTATACCCAGTATGTCTTGTGGAGCTAAGGTTTATGTTCATGTCTGGCAAGAAGTATTGAAAAAGAAAAAATATCCAATTGGCGCAACCTGTATTAAAAGTAGGTTATCTAACCCTGTCAAAGAATCGAGAAGATTAGAGGATGAATAAAGTATTAAGGAATCCATCCGCACTATCCTATTCCTCGATGTGTTTTAAACTGTGGGTTCATGGCTAAAGTTACGTGAGTATTACGCAGAATCGATGTTCATAATAAATAGATTTTCAATGCCTTTAAAGAGAAATCACCATTCCTCGAATTTGTTATTTTAGATTTTCAATTTTAATTCCATTTTGTTAAGTCACTTCTTCTTAGTTTTTATTATTTTGTTGCTCATATACTTAATTGCCTATCAAAGTCCAAAATAGTATAGAGTTCGAAAGAGTCAAGGTAGTTGATCGAGAATTCTCGAGATCTCTGTAAGTACGATATCCTGGACTTAAATCCAATTTACTTGTTCGACCCGCATACTCGCAAGATCCTAGATCAAACCAAAGAAAATGATTTAATTTTTATGAAACCACTTTTAAATCGTAAGATAATAGATAAGGAACACAACAAACAAGTTTCATGGCATTATTGGGTTAGATTGGAGCAATAGTCCTTGCAATAACGTTATAAATTTGTATAGGTGTTTCACCATCATCGAAAGAGGTAAACAAGCTGCGCCGTTGTCGGATTAGATAATAGTCCTTTGGTAATAATGTCATAAATTTGTATATGTCTTTTGTCACGAACAAGTTTTGCGCCGTCATCGGGGATCTAGCACCTGTGAATTAATATCTCGTGATCAAAAGCGAAATACTAATTTGGATAGACTATAAAAAAGAAAATATAAAATTGGTAAAATATAGATTCAAACAGCGTATTTAGCAAACCACCGAAATTTTTATAGAGTTTCATCTTAAATACAATTTATGATATCATCGACTCCATTCGATCTCAGATATTATAATTTCGTGAGTTAATCTACGCATGAAGCAAGAGCCAATTTGTTGCCACTAGACACCTAGATCAAAGAACACTTAGAGGCTAAGAAAGGTTATGAGTGCAAAACAGCGCACGGCGATCGACCGAGGCAGCTTAACTGTGAATTCGCAATAAGTACATCAAGAGCAGAAACCATGGAGGACTTCTCCGAGACTATGATCCAAGATGAACAAGAGAGCTGAGACAACGATAGATGCTAACAATTTTTGAGCTCAAGCTACCGATCACCATGGTTCAACAACCACCCACGTGTCACTCCTCCGAAGATCCCAATGAACACTGGGAAGGTTTCTTTGTGAACGGGCCAATACGCTTAAATTTAATAGAAAATGGCATCTGCTTATAATGCAAGAGTCATTCTTCTTGGTGATATAGTCGCATCGCTGTCAATTCACTACCATATGGATCCATATCACATGGAAGATCGATGGAAGCTTACTGAAGTGGTTTTCTCCCATTCCTCACTTCCTTTAATCTAAGAGGGGAAATTACTACTTTCTTAAATGTGTGGAGACTGGGTAGAGCCCCATGACCGCTGAGAGATACAAGAGGTCGCCAAGAGATGTCCCATGCACTGATAGACCTCAAGACACAAATGGACATCTTCTACCACTTCATGAATTATACCTCGCAAGGTATATTAGACGCAACTTTTGCATGGAGCATTCGTACAGTTAAGAGCGTAAGAAGCAGTCAACTGATCGAGACTCGTTAGGTGCAACATGAGACCTCCCTTCTGAATCCTCAGGAGCAACAAATAGAGCTAAAGGAAATGGAATGATCGAGTCGAACAAGATGTCTGCCATGAGGCCGTCGGATGCATTGATGCATCTACCGGATAAAGAATGCACTCAAATGAGATAGAGCAAATGGTTATAGCGGAAGAGTAAATAATGCTGAGTGGCGCGCTGAAGAGGTTTCCTATGCGGTGGAGGAGGCTAACTATTCGAACGAGCAAAGAGCATATCATTTCAAGCCTAACCCCAACCTGCCAACCCATTATACCCCAGCATTAAGGAACCATGAGAATTTCTCTTATGGTGGAGGAAAGCAATAACACGTCCCAAGACATCGGCAAAACTTTCAAGAAGGGTATGTTCCACCAAGGTTCCAAAGAAGAAAGAATAGTGGAGAGGGCGGAATTGAATATCATAGTCAAAAAAGGACTCGTGACCTCAAGACCAGGCCGCCGCAGCTCACTGGGGAAATAAAAGTCGTTAAACTTCCATGAACAAAGGTCTAATCGAAGCTTCAAAAACCACCTCAATTTCTTTTTCAGACAACCACCAATGCCTCTCTCAAGAACCCGAAACGCAAATGGGGGGCAACAACCGCCCTAACCCTATTAATCGATTAAAGCATGCTTTTCCTGTTGGACACGAAGAAAATCCGAAAGATCGTGATGGTTGCGTGCTAGAAGTGGAAAAGAATTAGAGAAGGAAAAGTCAGAGAAAGATGAAAGCGACAAGGGAGAAGAGATCCTGGAAAATGCTGAGTCACCAGAGAGAGAAAGAAAGAAAGAGCAGCAGCAAGAAGAAGAAAGAAGCAAGAAAAAAGCCCATAACTCTATGCCTGCAGTTCCATTCCTGCAGAGACTGCAAAAGTCCAGGATAGAGGAGCAGTTCGCAAAGTTTTTGAAAACTTTCCAGAAGTTGGAGATAAGTATGTCATTCACAGAAGTGGTAACTCAAATGCCACTTTATGCCAAATTCTTGAAAGAAATTTTAAGCAAGAAGAGAAGAATTGTAGAGAAAGGAGTAGTGAATCTGATTATACTATGAAGGCTGATAAAGAAGAATTCCGCAGAAGATGAAAGACCCGTGAAGTTTCACCCATTCCTTACACCATCGAGGATTTGAAATTAAAAAGGCTCTTGCGATCCCTGGTGGTAAGAACAACTTTAATACATTATCTCTGTAAGGAAATTAAGTTTGAGGAGCGATCCCACCATCAAGCATTTCCAAATGGTAGACAGAATGGCAAAACCCAAGGCCATTGAAGATGTGCTTGTTAAGGCCGGGAAATTTGTTTTCCCGTCACTTATCAGTCCCTGATATGGAAGAAGATTCACAAGTCCCTCCTCATTGCTAGGAAGGCCATTCCTGAGCAACAGAGCCGCTTAATAGATACGCGCAGAAGGAGTTCTCACTCGTGGTCGAGGTTAAGTACGACTCAACTGCCCAAACTTTTGGAAGAATCTGGCCACGTATAGGGAAGATTATAAGTTAGTAGATTTATGCCCATCCTCAACAACTCGATTACATAAGTGATTTGCAATGCTCAACTTCCCATCAATGAAAATGAGATGAATTTCCAAAGATCTTGATGATGTTAATTCTGAATTTCGCACACGCCTTGCACCTACCGAATGTGTATCGAGTCTAAAACAAACAAGACGGACAATGGAGAAAAATAATGAAGAGAAGGAATTTACTCAAGAGACCAGTGTAGAAGGGCTAGTTTTAAAAGAGTTGCCAAGTTTCATTAAGTATGCTTGGTACTTTTGGAGCTACCAAAGAGTAAGCTGATTATCTCTCAAGTAGACTCGTTGATGTCAAGAACGTATCGCTGAAAATTTTAAAGAATTATCAAGAGTCGATTGCTTGGTCTATAGATGAATTAAAGGGTATCAGTCCGTCAATATGCATGCACAAAATACTGCTGGAGGAAAATGCAAAACCATCAGTTGAACATCAAAGAAGACTGAACCCAGTCATGAAAGAAGTAGTCGAAGCGAAGTGCTCGAATGGTCAATGTCGGTTTTATATATGCAATCTCGCATACCCTCGGGTTAGCCTACCCATGTGGTTCCTAAGAAAGGAGGGTTCACCGTGATCGAAATGAAAAAAATGAGTTAATTCTAACAAGAACGTGACGTGATGGAGAGTATGTATCGACACGGCCGAACACAAGAACCAAGAAGGATCATTTCCCATCGCCTCTTCATTGATCGGGATGTCGATGTGTTAGCAGACACCTCATTTTGTTTCTCGATGGATATTCCGGCCATAACTAGATTGGGTTATCGCGACCCGAGAACCAGAGAAAACACATTCACATGCCCTTATGGAACCTTTGCCTTCAGAAGGATGCCATTTAGGTCAGGCAATGATCCCGCGGCTCTTCGGGGAGGTGTATGATGTCCATGTTCTCGCATTTGGTTGAGGAGGTCATGGAGATTTGCGGATGAATTCACAAGATATGGATCCAAGCTTTTGAGCATTGTCTAAACAACTGAAATGCACTTCAAAGATGCAAGAACAAACAGCTAGCATTAAACTAGGAAAAGTGCCATTTCATGGTAACAGAAGGTATTGTTCTCTGTCATAAATTTCGCTTACGGACTAGAAGTGTACTCAAGCAAAGGTTTCCGATTATCAAGACTCTTGCACCGCCACAACAAAGAAAAGGGATAAGGAGTTTCTTGGGACATGTCAGATTCTTTAGAGATTCATCAAAGACTTCAAAAATAAAGAAGACCATTATGCGTATTAACGGAGAAAGACACTGTGTTTAATTTTGATGACTCCCGCAACTTTGAAGAAATCAAGATCGATAGTTCAAGCACCTATCATAGCTGCACCGTATCGGGGACTGTGGATTCAAATAATGTGTGATGCCTGATTTCGCAATGGGAGTCAGATTGGGCAAAGAAAAGCAGAAGATATTTAAAATATATAATTATGCTAGCAGTAACCTTCAATGAAGCCTAAGAAAACTATTCAACTAATTAAAAGGAAATGCTAGCCATAGTTTTGGTTTATGGAGAAATTCAAAGCATACATTTTGGGGATCCTACATATTTATTCACACTGACCATGCAACAATCAAATATCTGATGTCGAAAAAGGAAGCCAAACCAAGACTGATAAGGTGGGTGTTGTTACTACAAGAGTTTGATCTGGAAATTAAAGATAAGAAGGGTAGCGACAATGTGATAGTTGATCACTTGTCCAGAGTAGAAAAAAACAAAGTAGAAGAGGAGGAGGCAGAATTAACAGAGAATTTTCCGGGATGAGTACCGCTTAAATTGTCATTCCAATCTCCATGGCGGCGTCGATATCGCGGAATTAGTCAGGCTTATGGAGTAGTGCCCTAATTCAGCTACCAACAGAAAAGAAAGCTCAAAACTGACAGCAGGTATTACATCTGGGATGACCCATTGCTATTTAAAAAAGGTGCCGACATGATTATAAGAAGATGTGTGCTAGAGCGAACAATGCAAATTTTGAATGAATGCCATGCATCACTATACGGGGACATTTTTCCTGAGAAAAACTAGCCATAAGATAATCTAATATGGATTTTTCGCCCATTATCTTGGGGAGATCAGGCTGAATGGGTCAAATTATGATAGATGCCAAAAGATCGAAATATCGCCATAGAAAGAAACCGCCCTCGCAAGGCATATCAGCGGTGCAAATTTCATGTGCTGGGAATAGATTTAAGGACCCTTCCCACCATCATTTGAAACTTCAGACATACCGGCTCGCGCGTGATTATGTGTCCAAGTGGGTGGAAGCAATAGCTTGTCCAAAGAATGACGCTAACACAGTAGTGAGTTTTGCAAAGGAACATTTTCGAGTGTATCTTAACACCTGCACTATCATCGCTGATCTGGGAAGCCACTTTGCAAACAAATATTTGCAAAGCTCATGAGCAAGTATGGGATCAAACATAATGAGCCTAGCTTATCACCCCGCACTAATGGGATGCTGCAAATTTCCAATAGAGAGATTAAAAGGATCCCGAAAAGACTCAAGTTCAAGCAGTGAAAGATTGGTCTTCCAAACTTGATGACGTGACTCTCTGGGCTTACAGACGCATTCAAACCCCCATCGAGATGTCCCCATACAGAGTGGTCTTTGGCAAACCATGTCACCTCCCTCTTGAATTGGAATACAAAGCAATGTGGGCCATCAAGAAGCTGAACTTCGATTTCAAAATTGCAAAGGAAGAGAGATTGCTCTAATTGAATGAACTAGAAGAACTGAGAAATGAAGCCTATGATAATGCTAGAATATACAAGGACAAGACAAAGAAATGGCATGATCAAAGGATTCTGAGGAAAGAGTTCAGAGTTAGGATCAGTTCTCGTTATTTAACTCCCGCATTAAGATTATTTCCAAGGAAGTTGAAAATCAAATGGAGTGGACCAGGATACGTGGTGTCAAGTAATACCTTGGAGCAAGAACACTCAGACCCGATGTCAGAAGAATTCAAGGTTAATGGTCAAAGACTCAAGCATTATCTCAGCAGGAGAAAGAAAGGAAGAACTCTAATCGTGAATCGAGAGAGAGAAGGTTTAAACAAATCTAGTCCATTTAAGGACTCAAAACAGAGCAAATTTCGCTGGAGGCAAACTCATATAGATTTTTTTTCTTTATATAGATTTTGGATTTTTAATTACTTGATTTGATTTTTTTAATGATTTGTTGTGACTTGCTAAGTTAGTATTCGATCAATTAAACCCTTTGAAATCACATAAGCAGGTTATGTAGAACCGCAAGGCTCGTGTGAGAGAACCAACTCTAGGATCTACTTCAGTGACTTCACAGATAGGCAACTTGAAAAAGGGGAGTATTTTTCTTCCTAAACAAATTCTGTGGAAAATAAATAGAATGCATGCTTGAATTGTTGTTTGGGAGTACTTTCTTGGATGTTAAGGATTTGCTAAACTAATAAGGAGTGCAAAGTCAGCTCGATCATCAATTTAGGGTAGTATTGCACTAAGTCATGACCAGATCATTAAATTACTTTATTGGTTGCAACTTAGTAAGTACTGAGGGGAGAACAATAACAAAGGTCGCAACAAAAATTTATGTCGCGACAGAACATTTGAGGTAGCGACAGAACATTTGAGGTCGCGACAAGAACAATTCCTTTAAAAGAATAGTGAAGGTCGCGACAACTCAACCATGTCATGAAATTATTTGTTGACCAAAAGGGGGTAGAAATGCCAGATGTCGCAACCTGATGATATATTGTCCTCCCACAACTTACTGATGTCGCGATAAACACACCGGGCCGTGGACATAAGAGAAAAGGTGAGACAAATAGTGGCAACTTTAAATCAGCTTTATTTAATGACAAAGACACAATTGGTGTACCGAATTTAAGTCGATGCCGAATTAAATATAAAAAAGAGTCCACAATAATGATTGAATCGCAAAGTTGTGAAATTCCTCCATCACTATTTCATTCTCAAGAAAGACAACTCTTCACTGCTTACCGTTTTTCAATTCCTTGTAAACCCTAGATCCAAAATTCTTCGTAAAAACATTCCCATTTCTCAAATGGCTAACTGGCCAACCTCGTCCCAAATCTAAGCAGATCATGGAAGAATATACTCACCAAGTGGGAAGTTTGTCAGAACTCAACAGCAGAGAACTGGCCTAACCATCGGTTCAACCAGCTTCAAGCAACGTATAAAAGGGGAAAAGAAAAGCAAAAGAAGGAGAAGAGGAAGACGACCAGACGGTTGAAGCCCATCCTCTGGAAGAAGTACTATGCCGGTAAGGGTTTGTCTGAGAAAGAGGTCAAAGAAACTTATCTCCCCTTCAAGTGAACTAATAGAACAAAGAGGTCGGGAAACTTCCCGCAAGCATCAAAGTCCGGATAATGCAAGAGTAGTTCGCGAATTCTACTCCAACCTAGTGGGAAGGAAGGATAACTTTTGTTTATGTCGAGGAGCTCGGGGTGCCGTATGGAGCGAAACCATCAATGAAATGTACGAAAATGGAAGTATGTAAAGTGGATCCAAATTCAAGAAGATGATAGACAACCCAAACCGTGAGAAGATCGTAAGAAAGTCGGCGCACTCCGTGAAAGTGGAAGTGGGTCAAGGAGAAGGAGAGCAAAAAGCACATAAACAGGAGATTTAACAGAAGAGGCAAAGGTATGGTTTTACTTCCTAAATATATATCCTCACCAAGCATGTCCGCACTCCAGACGGAACAAGAAGCACCATTCTTTATGCTATGGGCCGAAGGGGTACAAAATTACGCGGGATACCATTGAAAATTCGAGCAATGAGATACCATGAAGGGAATAAAGGGGTTTGATCCTCACCCGTAAACCATCACGAGGCTAAGTGTCTGAGGGTCGGTGTGAAAGGAACTCGGGAAGAAAGAAGAAGAATGCCACCCCAAGGTTTCACCACTAACTCGGCTGTGAGTACTAGCGCCCAGGGAATCATGAAAAAGTGGGATTATAATAGAAGAAGATCTAAGAGAAGAAATGAGAACGTAAGATAGAAAGCATGGCACTCTTCCTCGCCATAGACAAGTGAAGAAGAAGATCCAAGCACATCCGTAAGAGAACACCTTATGTTCACAGAGGACAGAGAACAAGATGATAGAAGCCCTATAAATTTTTCAACCCCACTCGGCGCCTCCCTATCGTGAATGTAGATTTCCGAGAACTCCGGTGAAAGCTCTAGGGAGCCTGTGTGGAAACAACATCAACACTGATGGTCAGCCCATCTTAAGAGAATGGATGAAAGGGAAAGGGAATGGAACATCCAACAAAAATTCAGAGAGGCAGTGTATGAATCAGAATTGAAAAGAAGAGATCAATAATGGGAAGAAGAAATGAACATATGGAAGAGCATTGGGTGATTCTGAGCATCAAGAGGAAAATTGAGGAAGCGAAATGGAGGAAAGAGATCACTGGTTTACCTAAGAAGTTGCAGCTGAGCCATGAGTCATTTTACAACAATCAATATGATCGTGATTCTCAACTCCTAACAATCATAAAGAAAAGGGACTCAGATCAAGAGGCCAAAACTATGGAGCAGATCAAGGGATTCAAATTCCTTTACATGTCAATGTTCAAGGACTTAGAGAAGAGGATGAAGGAAAAAGAGATAAAGACACGACAAAGATGCCTTTTAAGAAAGGTAAACTGGCTTGAAAATTTGGATTTGATCAATAATCTTTCCAAATTTTTAGAAGTCATGACTGAAATGGAGAAATACGAAGGAACACATTTGGGAAAAGACAAGATGTGATTCGAACAAAAAGGTTGATCTCACTAATTCAATCGATCTCAAGAATGTAGAGCAGAGAGGGAGAATGACAAGAAGAAGAAGAGAATCAATGAAGTTTCCCAAATTCAAATCCTAATTTGGCTACCCTCGATCTCGGGATCCTCCCAACATCTTTGCCTCCTCCCCAAAAAGAAAAATAAATCTTCCCATTGATTTATCCTCTTCCTCTCTTCCGATTGTTATTCTCAACTTTTGCACTACATCAAGAATAAAATAAGCAAAATCATAAAAAGGAAATGCTCATGTTGCTTGCAGCTAGATTAGATTACACTTTACTAATTGTTAGAGAATAATATTGATTTGGGGCTTCTTCAAGAATGAAAATGCTTTCATATCATAACTAACTAGCTGAAGTAGTTTGACTAGAAGAGGTCAAACACAAAGACCTGCAATGCGGTAGAATGACATATAACACCAACACGATTGCATACAATTAATTTGAATTTAGCTTATGAGTCCTGGGGAGTAAAGCGGAAAATTCAAATAATCAAGGAGCAAAATATATTTTCGAGTTTGAAGTATAAACAAAGAAGCCAAAGAACCCGGTGAACCTTAAATCATGTAACTCCTCACTGTCCAAATGAGTCAAGGACATCCTTAGTGGTTAGTCACATTTAATCAAACCGAATTCTAGAACTGTTAGATTATCGATCAAGGCGAAATCCTAGGTGATACAACTAACAAGAAATGACGCAGCCATCCTCGCGCTTTGAGCCATTCTAGCCACCTTTATTTATATGCTTCTGCATACACCTTAGTTCTCGACTCGAGCTACAAAACAACTTTATCTTCAAACAAGCTACTGGAAATCCTAAGCCATCTTAGATAATTGTCCTCCAATAAAGAACCTCTGACACCAAAATTCAAATAAGGAGGAAGAGATAAAGCCTGGGGGAGTATGTATTTTTTCTGGGAACCAAAGGAGAAAATACGTAAAGGGTGAAGAGAGAAAGATCTAAAGTAGAAGATACAACAAAAAGAAAGCTTAAAGTAAGAGTTTTGTCTGCGGGCCTAACTCTCAACAATTAAGTTCTAGGGGTGTTTCAACACCTAGAACCCTAATGCCAACTCGGTACGGAGCTACTTAAATCTAAAGTTCGTTAAGAATGTTAAAGCTGAAAAGACAAAAATATCGCACTATTTCTGAATGGTGACAGAGAAAAAGTTCCAACAGTGTGAAGTACAAATGAGAAACAGGAATGAACATAAGAAATCAAGAAGATACCCCAAAGATGAAGTTTGGGGGAAACAATTAAAGAAATTGCAAGGAAAAAAGGCAAAGAAGCACTAAGAAAGGAGAAAGGGTCTCGGGTAATCTTAACCTAAAGTTCCATCCATCCCACCAAAGACCCAAGCTCGAAGATTACAAAACCTAAAAGACTCCGACGACCAAGGTCAGGAATTACCTACATTAGTGGAGGTTAATATGAACAACAAGCATATGGAATTTGGAAAATCTTTAAAGGATCAAACTGCGAAGGACTTCGTGAGGGTTAATCGACTACTAAGAAAAAAATAAGACCAACTTATTTTTTCGGGGCCAGATCAATCGACTATACTGTTTATAAAACAAATTCAACAATTTAGTTTTGTACATCAAATTGAGTAGAGACTAACCTTCATCTGGACTTGAAGCTAGATATACAGAAAAGAATGCAATTCTAGTATTTCAATTAAATTGGTTGCAACTGCAAATCAAAACAGAAAAATGTCCTTTTGTTTGAGGACAAACAAATCTTTCTTTTCTTTACTCGGGGACAAGCAAAATTTAAGTTTGGGGGAGTTTGATGAGCTTAAAAGTCATCCATTTTTCTGATTGATTTCTATCTAAAAAAGGACTGATTTATATGCAGAAATGTGGAATAACTCAACAAACTGCTATGCAACAGGAAATTCAAGAGAAAGAGGTGCACGAGGTGCACGAGGAAGAAAAGACCTGATGTCGCGACGCCTTGACGGAAATGAAGATCACATCGAGGTCGCAACCTCAGCCCACAAGACATAAGGGAAATCAAGGTTAACGAAAGGTGTCGCAAATAAACTCCAAGTCGCAACTATAAATTAATGAAGAATAAGACATAATGTCAATACACCACTCGAGGTCGCGACAGACCAAGGCCGAGCAAGAGACATGGAGGTCGTGATTACGTAACGTAAGTCGTGAACATAAGATTTTCAAGAAACTGAACATAGAAGTCACGACATTTAGAAGAGGTCGCAACATCACCTCTGAATCGTGAATTGTTCCTGCAGGGTATCGAGACAACTTGCAAGGAATTAAGGTCGCGACATCATTTAGAAGAGGTCGCGACCAGAGGAAGAACCTTCTTTGGGAAGAATGGATGAGTGTTGAGACAACTAATGTCGCGACAACATATAAGCTTCTGCGACGTATGTTGAGACAACTGATGTCGCGACAACATATAAGCTTCGCTGACGTGATAGCCGAGAGACAACCGATGTCACGACAACATATAGTTTCTACGACGTATGTCAACAATCATGTCGCGAATTTCACATAAAGCTTCGCGACGATGTCGACAACTGAGGTCGCGACAACGACTCAAGGTCGCGACAAAGGAAGAAACAAGGGACGTTAAAGGCATGTCGCGACCACATATAAGCTTCTGCAACAAATACTTAGACAATTGATGTCGCGACAAAGAATCGAGGTCGCGACATTAACAACCAAATGGGCCAGTTAATATTAAATCCACAAAGAGGCGCATTCAAGTTAGGGCCCAACTTCAGAACCCTATAAATAAGCAACATATCGAAGGAAAGTAAACTTCGCATTTAACGATCCGGTAGCCTAAGGCTTATGTATTTTAATTTTCTTTTTCTTTTCCTTGTTTTGTTGTTTTTAGATTAGATTGTTATTTCTTTCAAATTCTTGATCTGGACATTAGCTGTTAAAGTAGAAGATGAATACAGAATTATATTTCTTTCAAATTACTGTCTGGATCGTCTGAATTCCAAACAAATTTCGAATCCCGATTTCCAGCCCGATCGACAAGGGTTCTCTCTGATCGAAGCCATTGTAGTAGCAATTTAGAAACCCATCTTCCATTGAATGTACTCGTTGTTAGAATTTATCTTTCTTGTGAAATTTATCATAAGCCAAACTCGCCTTATAACTCTATTCATTGCTCGACATTCGCTTCTCGATACCAAGACTGTCCACGCCCGCAATAGGATTGCTTCACGCTTTGATTTCCGTGAGGCCCTCTCGAGTGACACACGTATAGCGCATTCCCGAGAGTATCAATTTCTACTGGGCGAACCTCGACATCGGGATCTAATGAGCTCGCGGAATTTTAACGATAACCTTCTTCTCACTTGAAACCGAGAGGAGTTGAAATGACTTATCAATTTAAAACAAGGTGAGAGTCCACCTCGACCAATGCTAGTTCAATCCTGCAGCTACAAGGATCTAATCATGAAAGGATGAATCAGTTCTTAATTTTGAGGAAGAGAAATCAAGAAGTGTAAACCCATGCTATACCTATGTCTTAGGAGCTAAGGTTTACAGTCCATGTTCTGGGTATGAAGTATTGAAAAAGAAAAATATCCAGAACAAGGCAACCTGCATTAAAGTAGTTATCTAACTTGCCTTCGAAAGAATCAGAGAAGATTAGATGATGAACAGTGTCATAAGGAGAGATCCATCTGCACTATCCTATTCCTTGGACAGGTTTTAAATCTGTGGTTCATGAAGCAAAGTTACAGAGTATTATGCAGGAATTGATGTTCATAATAGCAGTATTTTCAATGCTCTCTTTAAAAGATAACTAATCAGTCTGAATTTGTTATTTTAGATTTTCAGTTTTAATTCATTTTGTTATTAAGTCACTTTTCTTAGTTTTTATTATTTTAAGGTTTGCTTAGAATATTTCAATTGCCTATCAAAGTCCAAATAGTATAGAAATTGAGTAGTCAGGGTAGTTGATTGAGAATTTTTGAGATCTCTGTGGGTACGATATCTGGACTTAAATCCAATTTACTACTTGCTCTACCCAGACACTTACAAAGATCCTCGATCAAAAACCGTAAAGAAAAATGATTTACTCTTTAAGGAAACCACTTTAAATCAAGATAATAGATAAGGAACACAACAAACAAGTTTCATGGCATTATCACGGGATTAGATAATAGTCCTTGGGTAATAACGCTATAAATTTGTATAGGTGTTTCTGATCCATCACCGAAAGAGGTAATAAGTTGCGCCGTCACGGGATTAGATAATGAATTCCTTCGTAATAATGTCATAAATTTGTATATGTCTTTTGGTCACGAACACCTATAATCCCAACTAGTGAAACCACCCAAACCTCTCTTGGAAACCAAAACCACCACCCATGCGGCCTCCCCGCCGCACAACAATGTTAGCGGGTCCTCAAATTTCTCGCCTACACCCAATTACACCACCTTCATCTCTTATTTTGAACTTGAGTAAGGTGAGGTGGGTAGTAATATGGAAGAACAAAAGGCAGTGAATGCTCAGGCCAATCAAAGAATTGACACGATGGAAAGCACACTCAATAAGAAAATGAGCAACCTACACTCAGAAATTTCTCAAAAGCATGACAGCCTATAATCTGAAATTTCCCAAAAATATGGTAACCTGCAGTATTCAATATCAAAGCTGAAATTCCCCTCTCGGACACAACCAAATCCTAGGGGACTCCATGAAGTGAGCTCCTCCAGTGAGCAAAATTCTAGGATGGATGAAGTTAAGGCAATCATCACATTGAGAAGTGTGAAAAGCTCGAGACAGCCCATTTTCAAAGTAGTAAGGGCCGGGAAGATGAAGAAATTGAACCGAGAGGAGGTGATGATGTGAGCTACGAGAGAAAAAAAAAAAAACACACCCCCACTGTTCATAACCACTAAAAGCTAAAAGAAGATACCATTAATCAGGCTGAAATGTTAGAAGTCTGAGAGCGAAGTAAAGGTCAAACATCCATGCTTGACATGATCAAACAAGTCCCCACCTATGCAAAAATTTTGAAGGACTTGTGTACAGTGAAAAGAAGGTTGAATGTTGATAAGAAGGCCTTCCTGACTAAACAAGTCAGTGCTATCATCCAATGCAAGACTCAAGTAAAGTATAAAGATCCGGGTTGCCCAACCATCTTGGTTAATATTGGAGGCACTTGTGTGGAAAAGGCACTGCTAGACTTGGGTGCAAGTGTGAATCTCCTCCCCTATTCGATGTACGGCTTGGCTCGGGTTAGGAGAATAAAAGCCCACCTCCATCACCTTGTCTCTTGCCGGATAGATCAATTGGGCTAAAGGGGACAGTGGAAGATGTTCTAATACAAGTGGACAAATTCTACTATCCAGCAGATTTTGTTGTGCTAGACATGAAACCAGCAGCAACAGGGGCAAATTATGTACTATCATCTTGGGAAGACCATCCTTGGCCACTTCCAATGCGATTATCATCTACCGAAATGGTGTTATGCAACTCACCTTCGGAAACATTACCCTAGAACTCAACATCTTCCACTTGAGTAAAAAGCACATGCTGCTGGTGGAAGAAGGCCTAGAAGAAGTTTGCATCATTTACAATCCGGGAGGAGCGAGGGCGACCGACGGGGATGCGGGATGTCTTGTGAAAGAGTGGTTGAGTATTCGAGAGAAGGGCAGCGGGGCATGGGACATGAAATTTGTCGGGGGCCTTTGGAGGAAGAAATGAAAAATTTTCCTTTGATGATTGAGGAAGAAACAAGTGAGCCCCAGAAATTAGAGCTTAAACCTTTGCCTGTGGAGTTGAAATATGCCTATTTGGAAGAGCAGGAGCAGTGTCCAGTTGTCATTTCATCCTTGCTTAGCACTTCACAGGAAGGTAGTCTGCTTCACTTCTTAAGGGAGAACAACAAGCCCTAGGGTGAAAAATTACTGATCTGAAGGGTATTAGCCCAGAAGTTTGTACCCATCACATCTACCTAGAAGAGGAGGCAAAGTCAGTAAAGCAGCCACAAAGCGGCGAACCATATCTCTGAAGTGGTTAGGCGAGGAGATCCTAAAGGCTAGCTATGAAATTTGGTATCATCTGCAGTATCGAGATAGCACCTGGGTGAGTCCAACCCAGGTGGTGCCTAAGAAATCGGGGGTAACCACGGTGCATAACGAAAAAGGAGAGGAGATGCCCACCCCCCTTACCAGGGGTTGGAGGGTATGTATTGATTATAGAAGGCTAAATGAAGTGACCAGGAAGGATCACTTCCCTCTACCCTTCATGGATCAGCTTCTTGAGAGGATTTCTAGTCAGCCCTTCTACTGTTTCCTGGATGGCTATTCAAGATACTTTCAAATTGAAATTACTACAGAAGACCAGGAAAAGACCACCTTCACATGCCCGTTTAGCACGTCTGCATCTGAGGAGAATGCCCTTTTGGCTATGTGGGCCCACATACATTTAGCGATGTAATGCTCGGTATTTTCGGTGACATGAGCAGAAGGCACATATGGAGGTTTACATGGAGTGACATTACAATCTATGGAGGGAGTTTTGAAGAATACCTAATCAACTTGGAAGCGTCTTGCATAGGTGCATAGAAAAGCACAGTGCTGAGGCTGGGAAAAATGCCATTTATGGTCGATCATGGAATTATCTTGGGAACTTATTATTTGAAAAAAGGAATCAAAGTTGATAAGGCAATTGACTTAATTTCAAACTGCTCCCCCCGCCTCACGTGTCGAGACTATAGGAAATTCCCCAGGGCATACGGGGGTTCTCACCGGGGTTCATCATGGACTTCTCAAAAATTGCAAGCCTAAAACACAGAAAGCTGGCGGAAAAGATGCCAAATTTACTTGGGATATAGGCGCAAAAAGGAGGCAGGGAGGCTTAAAGCATATTTGACCCTTTGCACGATGGTAGAGCCCCCAACTGGCAGTTGCCCTTCGAGGTGATGTGCGATGCAAGCGATATGGACATTGGAGCAGTTCTCGGACAAAGGGAAGGAGGAAAGCCTTATGTAGTCTATTATGCGAGCAAGACACTAAATGAGGCATAGAGGAATTACACAACCATAGAAAAGACGCTACTAGCAGTGGTCTATGCCTTAGACAAATTTCAAGCTTATTTTGTTGGGTCAAACATAATAGTATTCATGGATAACTCAGCCTTGAAATACCTGTTCACCAAAAAAAATGCTAAGGCTAGGCTTATCAGGTGGGTTCTCCTGTTGCAAGAGTTTAACCTGCAAATCAGGGATAAAAAGGTTGTGGAAAATGTTGTTGTCGATCACCTATCGAGATTAACAATCACAGCGCGACACTCTGACCCTCCGATCGATGATGTAAGGTTCACAGTCACTGCTCTAGTTGAGGGAGGAAGCACCCTGGTATGCTCACATTGCAAATTACTTAGCTCTGAGAGCTACCGGCGGATTGGAAACCTGAGACAAAAATTCTTCTTCGCAAAATTCACTCCTATTGACAGGAAGAACCACTTCTTCAGCACAAATCTTTGTCTTGACAAATAATCGGGAGAATTGTGTGCTTGAAGCAAAGTAATAGGGAATAATCAGCCACTGCCATGAGAATACATACAAAGGCCATTTGCTTCTGAGCGCAAGGAAGGTGTTGTGTGATGCAGATTACAACTGGCCCTCTCTTTTCAAGGATGTCAAGCTGTAATGCACAGGAATGTGACAAATACCAAGGTTGGGGAAGATTTCGCCATCACATGATGCTTGCTTTAAGAAACTCCATTTTGGTAGTTGACCTTTTCGTGTATGGGGATCAGATTTCATGGGTTCGTCCCTCCTCATGGAAACCTCTTCATTTTGGTGGGAGTTGACTATGTGTCTACGTGGGTTGAAGTAGTTCCTTGCAGGGCAGCATACCACAAGGTGGTACTGAAATTCTTGAAGGAGAATATATTCTCCAGGTTTTGGGTCCTCAAAGCCATAATTAGTGATGAAGGTTCGCATTTCCGCAACAAACCTTTTGAGAGCCTCCTCACTATGTATGGTGTCAAGCATAAAGTAGCCACCCAATGTGCGAGGGCAGCAGCGGTGGCTTAGTAAAATGTACGCCTATGCTTGTAAGTACCGCAGCGTCGCCTCAAGTATATAGTGTACTAGTGTGCAGTATCGATCCACGAGGGGAAAGATGACTTGACTACGAAGTGCGCTTTTTAAGGCGATATACGAGATAAATGATTCTAAGGAAATTTGCATTGATACTAAGCGTAACTAAGCTATTGGTTTTGGTGAATTGATAATGTGAGGAGCCTAGGGTTAAATCTCCCCTGTCACATTCGATGGATTATTCTCCCCAAAATGTTGTTATTCGATTGTTTATAACATATCCAATGGCGAGGTGATCTTGCCTCGAGAGATATCTATCGAGGTATATTAAGCTCATTGTGAATAGAATCCCAGTATATCTCTATCTCGACTGGTATTCAGAAATGTAATGTTCTTCAAAAACACCGGGTTGAATATCTCTAATGCGAATAAATTTGAGAGCTACTCACCAGATCTTTGAATGCCTCATCTCTGATCTCGGATCTTCGGTGTAAGTATATTAATATTGGCGAGATCATTAATAAATACTAAGTAACATCACAGGTATAGAGCAGATGTGATGAAATTAATAACAACAATTGATTAACATGAAAGGTTTAAATTCTAATCTGCATTGTAATGGCTTGGGGTTTGATATAACTACAAGCAGTTTAGAACATCATGAAAGAAAGAAACAAATATATTATTGAAAGACATCCTCATGTGTTCAAAAATAAATCAAACCATGTGAAAACCAATACCAAGGGTGAGTCGCTTGGGAATCTATATTACAGGTTCTCGATTCAGTATCTGCATACAGTTAACATTTGCCACAAGGCTCAGGGCTAGCATTTGGCAGTGAGATAAAGTTTTGGCAGTGTGACTGACTGGTGGCATCGCGGCAGTGGTGTAGTTGACTTACGCATTTGTTGACCCCAACGTCGTGACTTGGTGACCCGTGTCGCGGCGTGGGCGTCGCGACGTGGCGGAGTGACTTCTTGCATGCTCCTCATTTCTCAAAATGGCTTCCGAGAAGTTGTTCTTTTGCCTCATCATGCTGTATTCCAAAACAAAAGCTAAATAAGAATATAACACTAAATTATATAAATAATGCCAAATCCAACATGAAAATGCAAGGTGGCAGTATAATGCGAGTGTTTTAAGTACTCATCACCCCCGAGCAATTTCTTGCCCTCAAGCGAGAACCGACTCTAAACAGGACACACACCCGACACTATGCAACTCACACTAAGACCGTAATGCCATGCTGAAAAATAGGGGATCAATTTGGACTGATTCACATACCCACTGTTTTGCTCGATGTTCAATGAAGGCATACAGATACTTGACTTTCGGTGACTTCGGTTGAGGTATGTGTGAAGCCCGACTAGTGCATCCACTCCCATAGTGTTGATGGCGTTCCCAAGGCCTATGTGCCTATGGTAGGTGACCTTCGAATAATACGAGTTCAGAGTACCCCCAAACCCAAGTTCCAACCCACCTATTAGGAAGAATCGAACTAGACTTAAAGGATAGGAGCAGCACCCGATTATTCATGTCTACGTATCTAGAATTTCCTATGTACCAAAACAAAATGGAAGAAGACCTAGTGCGAAGTTTTAGTAAGGAAGTGTTCTGTAGCGGGATCCATTGGTGACTCCCCACCCGGGTTGGTTAAGGGGCACCGGGCATTGAGAGTTTCAGCATAAAACTTCACAGAACACTCGGCCAGGCTCGATAGCCCTAGGTTGCATTGAATGATCCCATCTTACATCCCCATGTAGCGGGCGGTGAAATTCGATGACTCCCGACCGGTTAACCGGGGCATTAGGCTTTGGTATTTCGGTGTGCGAGATTAGATTGGATGATCCAGCTGATTCTTATGCATATACCTATTTTTATTTCTTTTTCTTTTTCTCTTTTCGTGTTTTGTATTTTTCTCTTTTTGGTTGGGGGCTCGATGGCAATCCTCTTTTGTTTAGGTGTCCCATCAACAAATGGTTCGAATCTCCCTAGGTTGAAGTGGAGCTTTGGTAGTTGGTTGATTACTTATGCATACTACGTCGTCACTAGTGTGTGAGTGTGATAGAGTTTTGAGAGTGGTTTTCTTAGAGCTACCGGGATTGGTTCAGTAGCCTTTTCACCTATTCGATCTAATTACCGGAGCATCAAACAAATGTATGCATCCCGAACAAATCTATAGTGAATTCAATCTAAATTCGATCCTCAATTTTCAACATGGCATGCTTGAATGCAATTACTACATTATGCATGAATATCTAAACCAAAACAAACAACTAACAGCGGCTCACCAACATAAAGCAAAATAACTCGTGCACAATAACAGACAAATACTAACACTACCTGCTACACATCTGATGCTAAAAACAAAACTCTGACCGATCTGAACAATAACCAATACTATAAACTACTAAAACTAAAACAGCGCCGTCATGATGATAAACAAAACATTATCGAACAAAATACCCCAGACAAAAGATCCGGTGTCCCCAGCGGTAAAAATAAAACATAAATTGAGGACTCCCCTGTAGATCACTGCGGTGGCGGTGGCGGTGGAAATTTGGTGGAAAATTTAGGAGCTGCCTTGGTACTTTCATATGCCTATTTCTTCATTTGTGTAGAGATGATGGCCTGATTGGCAGAGTGTCTCGCATGTGAGCCCACGGCGCCTCCATGTCTGATGCAAAGGACTCGGTGCTCACAGGTCTCATCGGAATACCGTCAGCCTTTCAGTGGTGAGCAGGGTCCTGATATCGGGAAGGACTAGGAGGGATGGTGCTGAGAGTGGCTGGGGTGGAAGTGGTGGAGGTCGGGGACGAGGGGCGCGATGTCCTCCTGGGTGTCACGGGGAATCCATAGCCGAGCCAGATAATCTGGGCTTTCGTCCTGGTACGGGGGCTCATGGCCGGAGTCATGACCCACTCGGGTTGCGGGACACAGGTGTGTCCCGGCAGTGTGGTGCCAATTGGGGTGGCCAGGGCTCATTGGTGTCAAGGGGCACCGGCCGCACACAAACGAAATATAGGAAAGGTGCCCCGGGTTCATTTTATCCGGTTGGGGATGGCATCCTCGATGGCCTGCCGGCGTCAAATGGTACCATCTTTGTAAGATGGCGTAGTTGAAGCGAGGTATTTGGGCGTCTCCGCACGATCGTCATTGGTATGATGCGAGTGATGCCACACCTTAGGAATGTAGGCGAATGGCAGCGCCCAGAATTTGCTATGCATTGACTGGCTATTGATCGCCGCTCCACCCTGACCTTTGGTGCCGACACTCGGATGACCTCATGGTAGTCGGGGTGCTCGTGAGAGCGTCGAAAGGCCGGGTGGGATATGCTCGAGGCCATGTGGCTATTGATCGACTCCGGCTGGTCGACCCGATACACCTCGCACCACGACCTTTTGAGGGCGTGGGCGAGGTTAGGCGTCGGAATTCGAACTCGCTCATGGCGGTGGCGAGTTGGCGCAGCCGCCAGCCGCCAGCCTCGATGGTTTTGCTAAAATCGTGCAGGTGAAACCCTTCTCCTTAATGAAGGATCGGTTTTGAAAATTATGCTCGCCGTCAGCGGCGCTCCAAACGTTACAAAGCGAGGCATCGAATGTGGGAGTCGGGGCCTGCTGGCCCCACGATCGCTTAGCGAGGCGACTGGATTTGCGGACATCCTAAGTTCGACCAGCCGACTTTAATATGCACGACAAAGAATTAACTAAACACTACCTAAGGGCTGATCAGACCTAAAAGGGGACTAAAACCGTGAATCTAGTTAACGAAAATGACCCCCTAAAGACCTCTAGGCTGAAAAACACATAAAGAAACCTAGCGACTATACCCAATGCAGAATCGGACACACGGTGGTGGAAGCCACTATGGTCTAGCGGCGATGTGGGTGACAGGAGTCGCTGAGCAAGAAGAAGATCTCTTATCGGTCCAGTGAGCTCCGGCGTGCAGCGAAGGCTAGGGTTTCGGGGAGGATGGTGCGGTGAAAGGCGAAAATGGCTATTCTTGGTTTAAAACCGGATCTCCTTCGACGTGCGGGATGCATGTCGCTGACGTGGCGAGGATAACACGAATGGCGTGACGTGCGGGATCCGCGTCGCGGCGTGGCGAGTAATGACCCTAATGGCGTCGCGGCGTGAAATCCGCGTCAGCGGCGTGGCCAGAGCTTCATAAATTGGCGTCGCGGCGTGAGAATACGTCGCGGCGTGGCGAATGAGTGTTAAGCGGCGTGCGACGTGAAAAATCCGCATTCAGCGGCGTGAGGAAAGGTAAAATTTTGGCGTCAGCGGCGTGGAATCCTGCGTCGCTGGCGGTATTGAACTCAAAAATGACGTCAGCGACGTGAAATCTCCACGTCGCGGCGTGGCAACGAAACGAAAATGGCGTCGCGGCGCGTGAAATCTCACGTCGCGGCGTGGCGAGAACTTCCAAAAATGGCGTCGCGACGTGAAATCTCCGCGTCGCGGCGGTAGAGAAGGTCTCCCAAGTGTTACTTATACCAAAACCTCAATTTTTGAGAACTCTCCGCCTTAAACTTCCTTTGGACTTTGAACCCTCTGCGAGCCTCGGACTACACCTCCGAGTCTCACGAAATTAAACCCGACAAGCGAAGCAACGATCATGGATGCGAAATTTAAAATTCAAAAATTTAAGAAACAACAATAGGCGTAAACTTAAAAACAAAGTTTTAGAAAACTTTGAGTTGCCTCCCAGAAGCGCTATGTTTAATGTCGTTAACCGGCGACCACGAATCTCGATGTGTTCGGGAACCCGAACCGCGTCGTCGTTGATTATCTTGCGTCTGCGAGTTAGCCAGATAATTATCTTGTCTGCGAAACACGCCTCCATAGTATGGCTTCAAGCGTTGTGTGTGGCGGCTAATGAATATGCCTTTCGAAGTGTGAAACTCTGCTCCCACCATATGAAAAAGACCTTTATTCACGAAGTGAAAGGCCGCGACCGCCGAGACTTGATTTCGGAAAAAGCTTTTAGCGAGGAGTGAATAAGAGGACTTGTTGTCGATCGTGAACTCCTTTCCTGATGATGTGTTTGGCATTGCCAAGCTTTAGTCTTTCCTTAGTCTTGAGCGTTTTCACTTATGCCGTTTACGAAGGAACTCATCTAGCTCGCGAGTTGGAGTAGAGGCGTTTTTCACAGCCAATGTCTTGTCCGTGTTTAGTTGTCGGTGGTCGATAGGCTCCGATGCTCCCGATTCAACGGAAGATGCGGGCTTTACCATATCACGAGTGCGACGGAGACATGCCCAAAGGAGTTTTAAATGCGGTGCGGTATGCCCGGGCGCATCGTCTATCTTTTAGACCAATCTTTCACCCGGAAGCTGGTAGCCCAGTTTTCCTCGAGAATGTACTTGGTTCGCGATTGGATACCTCTGGCATCCGTTTGATTGTGGGTGATATGCGAGATGTACGATAAGTACCATACTTTTGCAACACCTTATCGATTACCCTATTGCGAGGAAATGGGTACCATTATACGTGATTAAAGCTCGAGGGTTCCAAAGCGAATATATTCTTTGCCTTGAGGAATTGAGCCACCCACCTTGGCATCATTGGTGTGTGTAAGGTGCTTCCACCCGCTGAGACATAATCACATGACAAAATGTAAGTTGTACGATGCGAGGAAATGGTCCCATAGAAATCGGTATAAATCAAACAACTCTACCTCAAGATAGGATGCATGGGTGGCTCGTCCTTTCTAGAATGTTCCCAGCTCGTTGACATTTGTCATGATGAAACAATTGGTGAGCATCTTTTGAAATAGGGAAGGCCCGATAAAAGCCGGCCCGGAGCCTTGGGCTGGCGTTCTCACGGCCGCAAAGTGTCCACCACGATGGGAGTGGCAGTTCGAGAATACTATGCATTTCATCTTCGGGCACACATCTCCTTATCACCGATCAGCCGCGATTAATACGTAGAAATTGGCTCTTCCCAGTAAGTAGTGTTTAAGGTGTGTGAAAACCTCTTCTTCTTACACGATAATTAAACTGGGAATCGCGCGTTTGCAGATAGTTCACATAGTGCGCAGACCGAGGAGGCGCCTCTTGTCCTCAATAGCAAAAGTTTCTCGTGCGGAAATTCGTGTTTTCACTTGGAACATCATCACGGCCCCTTCCGATCACGAAAGGGTAAGTGCTCCCGCTAAATTTTGATTGCCACTTCTTGTCCTTGATTCCTACGTCGAACTCACGCAGTGAAGGACCCACCGAATCAATGCGGGTTTGTCTTTCTTGGTCATCAAGTACTTAATGGCGAATGTCGGTCATGCACCGCGACTTTGTTGCCAATCAAATATGGCACAATTTATCAGCGAGACAATGGCGATAGTTCTTTCGATAGTGGCATAATTGAGTTGAGCGTCATTGAAAGTCACAGCATAATAAATCACTGAAAGATTTTTTCGTTTACGCCTATCCTTGTCGCATAATTAGTCTTGCATCACATCGACTCAAATGGAAAAAGACCAAATACGGCGCTACAACAATAGAATTTGAGATCAACTTATCTTTCAATACAGTAAAAGCATGTACGCATTGGGAATTAATTGAATGGATCCATGGACTATGGAAATTAGACAATGGTTTCGCAATATGTCATGAGAAATCCTTGATAAACCGCCTATAGAATCCAGCATGGCCTAGAAAACTTCGGATCCCTTTCACAGAAGAAGGTGGAGGTAACTTCTCAATTGCTTCAATCTTCGCCATCTACCTCCCATCCTCTTACTTGATCAGAGTGTCAAGAACAATACCCTCTTGTACCATGAAATGGCACTTCTCCCCAGTGAGAATTCAAATTGGTCTCTTCACATCTTGCTGAGTACGTTCTCAAATTTGCTAGACAATTGTCAAATGAATTTCCATTGCGAAATAGTCCATGAAAATCTCGGTCGTCTTTTCTACCATGTCGAATATGGCCATCATGCGTCTCTGAAAAATTACGGAGCATTATAGTCAAAGGGCATCGTAGAAGCGAATGTACCATAGGGACAAAGTGAATGTTGTCTTCTCTGATCTTGAGGGCGCTATAGGCGATTTAGTTTGTAACCGGAATATCCATCCAACTGATAATATTCATGCAGAAATTTGTCGATCGACTGTCCCGATCTAGAAATGGCGAGGAGGGAAAGTGATCTTTCAGAGTGGCGCCTGTTCGGTTTCTATAGTCAATACAAATTCTCCACCCGGTCACTGTTCTAGATGGCAGTAAGATATTGTTTTGATCTTGATAACGATTATCCCCCTTTCTTTGGTACTACAGACGGGGCTTACCCGTGCGGCTACATGCGGGAAATGCGGGTAAATCACTTGATATCTAGCCATTTAGAACTTCTTCCGAACTACCTCTTTCATTGTCAGTTCCAGCCTCCTGCGCTTCCAGGGCTTGTGACCATCCTTCTAATAAAATACGGTGCATACACATAGAAGGCGGATCCGCACCGTCGACTAAGTTCATCAGAGGTGCTTGTTTGTGATCGCGAAGAGCCCTCGATAACTTCTCTTCCTCCATTTCGGTTTAGGGATGATCAGATAATTACGGGTAGCGTAGATTCTGCAGTATGCATACTTCAAATGGCTAGGTAGGGTTTTGTTCCATCTTGGGTGGTTGCTCGATTGATGGAGCGAATTGTTCTAGCCCGCCGCTGGCGATTGAGAGTATTTCCTTCTATTGTGCCCAAAGAATCCATCCGCCGCGTATTCTTACGCCTCGTCACTCGGGTTCTCGAGATCGCGTTTGCCACTAGGCTAGTCTCTCAAAGAGTCGATGAGACCACTTTGGCTAGACACTATAGCCTCCCTACTATATCAACCATTAAGCACGTATCACTTTACTGGCTGGGTGTCTCCCTTTGCCTGAATACATTGAATTTACTTCTTCTTCTTACATGCTCTTGATTCGATTCGCCCCTGCGCATCAATCATTGCCACAGGTTGCTAGAAAAGTCTTCCCAAGATAATCGAGGTATTTCTTTATCTTCTTCCATGTCTAAAACTATGAAATCTGTGGAAAGATAAACTATGCGACCTTTACTAAGACATCTTCTATTATCCCTCGGGTGCTAAAGATCTGTACGCAAGTTGCGAGAAGTGACTGCGTCGGACGAATCTCCCTAATCCCAAGCGGCTTAAAGATGGATAAGGGCATAAGATTAATGCATTTGAATCACGTAAGCTCTCTCGAAAATAGCATTCCGTTGTGCGGGATAATTGAAAGCTGCACAGGTCTTTGAGCCTGCGGTAGCTTCCTACGAAGGATAGCCTTTGCATTCTTCGGTTAAGTTTACCGTCTCGAAGTCTGCTAATCTTCTCTTCTGAGACAAAATGTCTTTCATGAACTTTACATAGCGGGCATTTGCTCACAGGGCATCGGCCAAAATGGGATGTTTTATATGCGACTTTGAAAACATCCGTAGACCGTGAATTGCTTATCCGAGTTTATGTTTCTTGAGGCGTTATTAGGTAAGGGACTGGTATGCTGGCCTTTGTTTCACTAGAGGTCTCCTCTTGACACATTTCTCCTGTAGTTCTTTGGCGCATCATCTTTCTGTTCTGGCTGTGTGACATCCTCAGTTTCTAACTGCTCTACGAGTGGGGGTTGCACTTGTGATTCCAATTCTCTCCCACTTCTCAGCGTGACTGCTTTAACGTGCTCATTCCCATCTCTTCTTGGGTTTACCTCTGAATTGCTCGGCAGAGAACCCGGTTGCCTTCTGTAAGTAAACTTCTTAATTTGGTCCATTTGTGCTTCGAACTCCTTGGTTGTCTTCCTTGATTGTTTAACTAGGTTGTTTCTTTCTTTGCATGTTCGCCTTAGTCTCATTCATGAACGCGGAATGAGAAGTTAACATCTGTGCTAGAGCTTGCTCTAAATCCAGCTTCTTTTCAGGGGTGGTTCGTTGGCTGATTCGATTGCGTATTGTTACGATTGTTCCTCCATCCATACCCTTGGTTGTTTTGATTGTTACAGTTCACGATTATTCACATGCATCCTTGTCCACGATTGGTCTGGTAGCTATTACCCCATACGGTCCTTCGCTGTGATTTGATTCACGATTAAACCTCGTCACGTCACGGGCTTGCTCCGCTGTAGGGTTCCTTGGTGACATTCTACCTCTTGTCTTTATCCTCCACCGGAATTCACAACTCCATGGGTGAATTACGTATAGCATGTCTTCCTCTTGCTGTTGTTTGTTTAGTCGGTGAGCCACATGATTTGCAGTTGTTGAGGACTTCATTAATACATTGCCACCCACCGTGTTCTTGGTGTAGCGCCACTCTCTAGGCCAGCGATTAGTGTTGGTTCTGCGGCATCTTCCAGTATCTCATACGCTTAGTGCATGGTTTTCTTCATCAATGATCCCTCAGTGAGGCATCTATCATTGTTCGGGTTGTATTTCTCGGACCGTTGTAAAAGGTGTGGACTTGCATCCATGCGGTTAGTCGATGATGGGGACACTTATGATAATTCATGGAACTGTCCCATGTACACTTGAGTTCTCCTCTAATTAATGGAGCGTGATCTCTTGCACAAGTTGTGCAATCTTCGAAAGGTGGAAAGAACTTGGTCGAGAAACTTTTTTTTTTTGTACTAACTCGTTCCATGTAGTAATAGAGTCGGTATGGGTGACTAGTTGCTTGATGCTTGGCTCTAATCCACAGAGGCAGAGAAGTGGGGAATAACCGCAATCTTAGGGCTTCTTCGGTGACCATTTGTATTTGATGGTATCGCAAACTTAGGAAGTTAGTCAAATGCATGTTCGGGTTCTCATGGGGTAGTCCATTGGAACAATATGTTACGAAGCATTTGTCGTGTTGACTTCAATTGGTGGCTGCTTGGGGTGGCGGCGGAGTGCGATTCTTTGTCGAACAAATGTTTGGAAGTAGAACAAACTCATCTAATAGCATGTACGGATCGTCAGAATTGTATGAATGGCCTAGGCGCTTGATTTCCTAGTTCGGCTTCTACGTAGTTCGGTTTGTTCCGCCCGAAATCTCTTGTTCTTGAGTGTTTTCCATGACTATTGGAGTTCTACTGCAATTACGTTCTCTGTTCTCGGCGCAATCACGTGCGAGAAGTCTTCGGCCACGATCACACAAGTGTTGATTAATTCGGTTTTCAGCATCGCATGTACTCCACTAAAACCTGTCTTGCAATAACACACACCAACTAACAACCCGATTACGATTACTTGTAAAAATAACAAAAACACAACCGCACGTGTATATATGTGCAACATGCGCAAGTGCACGCGTCGCCTCAAGTAATATAATGATAAGTGAGTATCGTTCCCACGGAGAATTGAGTTACTAAGTACCGACTCTAATCTAGCCTATGCTTATTTGGATGTTGGAAAATCTATAGAAAAATTCAAAGACACTAATCTAGGCATCTGAGGCCAAGCTATACTAAAGACTAAAGCCTTAAAGGTATAGATTTCACCTAAACAATGATGTATGAACCTCCCTAACTTGATTAATCGATGGTCAATTTCATCATGAGATGGCGATTTAACTAATAATGTATATTCGAATCTCTCTCGAGCATTCGCACACTACTATAGAAAAGGTTATCATCTACGCCTCGGAAACCATCATAACTAAGGATGCATTGAACCTATAAATCTTAATACCACACCTAATCTCACTTATATCTCTATCTCATGATAATTAGATGGTAAATCATCCATGGTCTAATTTTAACTCTGCTTCAGTTTTGGAATAAAACCACAATTCATGCAAATATTGGCCAAATATCCACAAGCATTAAGATCTAAATGAAATACTCAACATAAATATGAAATAAAACATCAATCAATATAAATTAGGAGATATTCATACAAATATGTCTTTGGCTACATCTAAACCCTAAGAAAACTAATTAAAACATAAGTGGAAAAGTAAATGCAACCATCAAAAGAAAGAAAAACGGAAAAGGAAAGAGAGAGAACAAATTTAGCATTGAAGCTCCCTTCTTCTCCTACATTATCTTCTTCTTCCTCAAGTGTTCTTCCCTCTTTCCAAGAACAAACCTAGAAATCTCTCAAGAACAAGCCCACAAATTGTTTCCACCCAAAAGAGCTTGTTCTCCCTCAAACGTCAAAAAAATCGTTCCCGTCGTCCTCTTTACATGGCATTTTTGAATAGTTGTGTTCAAAATGACCTTCTATAGCCAACAAGGCATCAAACTCACTCACATGAGACACAAAATAAATAAAATAAAAGTATAGAAAAGCACATGCAACTAACAATGACAACTAACTAGAAATAGCAAAACAATTAAGGAGATACAAAAGTTGGATTTAATTTTTTTTTTTTTTTTTCTTAATGAATTCTTAATTCACCCCAAAACTTGAAATGAACATTGTCCTCAATGTGAGAAACAAAGCAGAATGATAATGGAGTACTCCCGAGGTTGATCAAGATTCTGCGGGAGATTGCTCCAATGAATATGGCTTGCTTTGGAGGCAAAGATGTTTGGAGGGATTATACCTTAATTACAAATGAAGGGGATGCTTGAATGTGGTTTCCTCTTTGGTTCTTTAAGCCGCCCAGAATTATTGAACTGGCTTTCCAACTGTGCTTCCAAAAACCATATTTGAATCCCCAAAAACACAGAAATTAAAAACTAAAACACGAGAAAAAAGCAAATCAAGCACGAAAATTTATTAAAAAAACAGCTCAAAACTAACTCACGAAATAGAAAAGGAAAACATTTTAAGCTTGGTACGCCTCCCGAGGCTGCTCCGTTTTTTCGAGTCCAGCTAGACTCTACCAACTACGGATGGGTTGGTAATTCTTGCCTCCATCCTTTTCTAAGAGGCGATAATTGTGCTCAATCAGTAACTTGAGCATAGTCTTTACAATCTTATTATTTTTGATTTTCTATTTTTAATTTTTGTTTACAATGGTTCCTCTCAATTCATTGTTGAAATGAATGATAATACTCATCCACCTCGGAATTTGGGATCGTCTTCTCATTTTTCAATTCTTCATGCATCTCACCCCATAAAGTCATCTCCGGAAAAGTCTCTGCAACCTCCTCTTTTACCTTTTCATATGATTCTGGAGAAGTTGACTCTTTTTCCTCCTTTTCAACTAAGTCTTTCAAAGTTTTACTATCACATCATCTCCACCTTTTGAAGCTTCTCCAAGTTCTTCATTACCTCTTGAAGTGATTTCTTCATTGCAACCAGTTTTCTTCTTTTGTATTCACCCAGTGGTAGCCGAACTCTCATGTGTCCTTAAGGACATTGTTAGCACCATATTCTCTTGTTCATTCATATATTTTGCCACTAGTTCTTCTATACTCATACTCTCCTCATCTTTAGGTTGTTCTTTCTCAAATGTAAGTTGAGTACCAGAAGTGGCCATTGGAGCCATCTCTTCTTTCAAGCTATCGAATGGTGTATCTTTGAATTTGAACATTAGCCCATGTCTGATTCCATGGAGTGAACTTGAGATATCACATTCAGCATAAACTCTTCATTTCAATTAATGCTGCCTCTAACTGTCATTTTCTCATGTGGAGTTGACTTATCTCATTTGGATTAAAAAACTGAGGCAACCCAACTTGAGAGTAGTCCATTTCATCCATTGATCTTGAAAATTCAGGTTGTGCCATGGTAAATGCAGCTTGAGTTCTTCTTAATTCATCCATAGCTTCTTCTAGGTTTGATCTTTGGACTTGTGGAGATTGAAGAGTGTTATAGCTTGTATTCCATGAGGTGTTTGGGTGGTGGCTCCATCCAAAATTATGATTGCTCAAGTATGGGGTACCTCCATATTGAGCATAATCCATTGATCCATATGGTTGCCACACTTGACTTCGCACTTGAAGGGTTGTCACTCTTCTTTGATGCTCATCAACGATTGCCGCATTCTTAGATTTACGCTCAAGGTCAGCCAATGCATTTTGTCAACTCGATGATAGGATCCATTGCCAGTTGAAATGCTATAAAACAAAAAATAAAATTCAAAAAGTAAAGTGGACAAAAAGGAAAATGAAACAAGACTAACTATATCCAAAGTAGGTAAAGCTATTTCAAATCAATATTAATAAGCACCAATTCCCAGACAACGCACCAAAAACGACAAGCAGCAGTGTGTAAAATGTACGCCTATGCGCAAGTGCAGTCGCCTCAAGTAATATAGTGTACTAGTGTGCAGTATCGATCCACGAGGAAGATGACTTGACTACGAGTGCACTTTTTAGACAATATCTGAATAAATGATTCTAAAGAGAGAATTTACGTACTAAGCGTAACTAAGCTATTGGTTTGGTGAATTGATAATGTAGAGGAGCCTAGGGTTAAATCTCCTGTCACATTCGATGGATTATTCTCCTAAAGATGTTGTTATTAGATTGTTTATAACATATCAATGGCGAGGTGATCTTGCCTCACAAAGATATCCTCTCGAGGTATATTCGCCTATTTCGTGAATAGAATCGAGTATATCTCTATCTCGACTCGGTATTCAAAAATGCTTAATGTTCAACCCCAAAAACCACCTTCAGGTTTGGAATATCTCTATTACCCGAATCGGTACGAAATTTACTCTACGGATCCTGAATACCCTCGTCTCCAGATCTCGGATCTTCGATCTGTAAGTATGTTAATATTGGCCAGATATTATCATATAATTAACATGCAGGTATAGAAGCGGTCTTGATAGAGTAACAACAATTATTGAATTAACATGAAAGGTTAAATTCTAATCCATTATGCAGCAGCGGGGTTTGATGTAACCCTAAAATTGAGTTTAGAACATCATGAAAGAAAGAAACAAAATATGTAATGTGAAGAACATCCTCATGTGATCCAAAAATAATCAAAACAATAATGAAAAACCAATACAAAAGTCCAAGGAGATCCTTGAAGTCTGTGTTGCAGGTTCTCCAAAAAATTATCTACGGCATACGTTCTTCAATGCCCCCAAAATCCCGAGCCCCAGTCGCATTTAATGATGAGATCTGATTTTTGAGAATTTGACGTCGCGGCGTGGTAGTCGCGGCGTGGTGGCGTCGCGGCGTGGTGGCAGTTGACACGCGTTTGTTGACCCCCACGTCGTGACTTGGTGGCGTCGCGGCGTGGAGGCGTCGCGGCGTGCGATGACTTCCTTGCATGCTCCTCATTTCTCAGTAAGCTTCCGAAGTTGTTCTTTTCGCCTCATCATGCACGTATTCCAAAACAAAAACTAAATAAAGAATCTAACACTAAAATTATATAAATAATGCCAAATCAACATGAAAATGCAAGACTGACGCGAGTATAATCTGAGTGTTTTAAGTACTCATCACCATACCACCCTCAGACTAGTGGCCAGGTTGAGCTGGCTAATAGAGAGATCAAGACAATTCTGATGAAAGTGGTGAACTCTAACCGAAAGGATTGGTCTCTTAAACTGATGGACTCTCGAGAGACGATCCACGGAGTTGAGGCCGCTCTCGAGGTTGAAATAATAGCGGCGGCCTTGAGCGCTCCGCTGAACCTCGGCCCACCGCCAAGCCATCTTTGGATGGCCGGGTTGATGGCCCGATATCAGTCTAAGTGCAGGAGGCTGTGCAGCGGCCATGGCCAGGCAGTGAATACCATCCACATCGGATAGCGTGAGCAATCCAGCCAATTGATGGTCATTACTCCGCATCACGATGCACTCGTACTTACTCTATTGCTTAACAATTTCGATGTGCATAAAGTACTAGTTGACCGGCAATATTTGCCCGACTATTACGACTACCCACCTTGGTGATTGAACATCTCTTTTATGGCCCGGTCGGGTGCGATTGTCACACCCCCACCCTACTAGCGAGACAGTGTGTGACCACCCCACAGAGCCCTCGAATTTGTTACTTAGATGGTAGAGAATCCTGTAGACGGGCGGGTGTTGCTTCTTTGAAAACCAGTATAAAATTTTTTCTTTTCTAAACTTGTGATTTTATAAAATTTCGACTGCATAACAACTGTATACATGACATATCCAAAAACCTGTATATACAATTTACACTTTTAAAACATGGCAACTACCAACAATTCTTTAAAAGAGCCTCAGACTCATCACATTTTCATAAACCAAAACAATGTACATACATATACACAACTATACAAGTTCCAAGTTTTTTTTTCTTACAAAAGTTAGTTAATACAACACTTATACTAGAAGTCGGGGGAAAATCTGCTATGTCCCGCGTCCGGCGTGCACGAGGAACACGGAAAATAGTTTTAAAGCGGGAAAATAATGAGCTAAACAAATTTCGGTGAGTGTATGCTTTGAAAATACTTGCTTTTTCTATAAAATGTCTCAAAACTATAAAACTATCCTTTACAAAACATTTTCCAGAATCCTTGCTTACTTGCTATAAAAGTTTCTAAAATTTTTTATTATATGCTTGCTTGCTTTGCTTTAAAAGTTTCATAAAAATTTTCATCATATGCTTGCTTTCTTGGCTATAAAAGTTTCATAAAAACTTTTCATAATATGCATGCTTGCTTACCAGTGGTTGATTTTAAAACTGCATGAAAAATGCTTATAAATCAAGATCAACCAATGGAGGTCTTTCTTACTTGCTGTACCCTAGTAAACACAGGAGCCTGGGCTTTAACCGTGCCGGTGGAAGGACCTGGGTACACATCACCTTTTTTTTTTTTTTCCGGTAAATATGGTGGAAAGACCTCGTGTCTACGTCACCTTAATCTAGCTAGCGCGCTAACCCTATATACTCCAGTACATGCCACGGTCTCCTTTAATATGCCATGATGCATGAACTAAGTTTGCCGACCAGGCAAATCTAAAATGCATGGAATGATGTCCTAACTTCATCGTGCACGTACGGAATACCTCTGACCGGTATGCTTGCTTAAAACTAGGGATTTTCTTTAGGCCCGATTTATAAAATATAGTTTTTGTTTACTTGCTTTTTTGCTTGAAATATGGTTTAATAAATCAAAACAATTGTATACCAACGCAAGACTATTTATACTATACACTAGTATTGAAAAATAAAGTTTAGAACACTCACCTTTCCGGATACAACAATTGAGATGACTTCACAATTTCTTTGCCTTAGCTTTTACCCTACGCATTCAAGAGGATACGACGAAAACATTAATCGCCTGCGTAATCACGTAAAACTTAACATAGGCTTACAAAGCGACTATATTGAAACAGATTCGGATTTAATGAAACTTCACACGCAATTCACATTAGGGTCACACAACATTCATATAAATCAAATGAACAAATTACCCTTCGGCACAAAAAGCCCATAAAAAAACCCACACATTTTGGCAATTTTTTTCCAATAGTACTCTCTGGACTTTATTACCCAAAAATTATTCCAACGATCTTCAAAATTTATGAAACTCTCCAGATCAGTCCTTTATATATCCAATGACATCTCTTTAAAATTTCAATTTAAAACTCCTTCTCTAAGGCCCTCAACCACATAACACAAATAGGGTAAAACATGTTTTTTTTTTTTTTTTTTTTCAGACAGCAATACCTTTAAAACGTCTTACCAAAACCAATCCTAATGTTGTCCAAAATTAACTGAAACGTGATTTTGATTAGCTAGACAAGGTCTAACCAACCCCCAAGCACCCAAAATTAGATTATAAACCCCGATTGGTCCAGTTTTAACTTTAACATCACAAAGCAGTAACACATCCACAATATTTGTCCTAATGTTGTCAGTTTTAACTTTTGAGACAGCAATACCTGCTTTAAAACGTCTTGCAAAACCAATCCTAATGTTGTCCAAAATTAACTAAACATTGATTTGATTAGCTTAGACTAAGGTCTAACCAACCCCAGCACCCAAAAATTAGATTATAAACCAATTGGTCAGTTTTAACTTTAACATCACAAAACGTAACTGTCCATTTTGGCGACTGTAACCAAACACTTTAAATCAAATAAATTCCCAAATAAATTTTTCCAGTAGAAAAGTTAATATTTCAAGACCTTTGTCCCGAACAACAATCTATTCTCATAAATTCCAAAACACACTTAGCCAAAACAGTCCCGAACTCAAGTTACAGCATTTTGATGCCAAATTGGTTAGCTCAACTGAATCACCTACTTATTATTCTTGATTTCACAGGGTGTACTCCATAAATTGGAAATGGTTTCTTCACTCATTTGAGCTATGGTTCTAAGGTTTCTTCTCAGGTGGAATCACCAATTTGGATTAAAACTTCGAGGTTGTGCATTTTACATCTAGATTACTCAAATTGGCATAACAGAATCTGCACATAGCTCCACTTTGACAGATTTCTGGGCACTTTGGGGTTACAATTTGCATACCCTTCCTTCAAGTAAATTATTTCCCTAGAAGTCTGTTTTACCCAAAATTTTGAATCACTCAATTTGGATGAGTGAAACTTCGAAAATCATGTGAAACATTATAACAATACCCCCGAAATAGAGGCATAACCCATAAGCTGGCTCACCCTTTAAGTCCGTATTTGGGAGCCTTGGAAGAAACTACAATTTGCTTTGGTCCCCTCAAATTTTAGCTCTATCTGCCTGGTTCTTTACCAATTGGAATCACTTCATTTGGATGATTATAGCTTAATCTATAGCCAAAACAAAGAACATGGGTTTTTTACAAAATTTGCAATGACATTTCCTTTGAAAGCTAACATTCTCCTTTACAACCATTTGTTAAAGAAGAAAGAAAAGAGAAGAAAAGAAGAAAGAAAAAACAAAGTAATCCAACCAATCAAGACAATACAAAACAACCTCAAACCCTAGTTTTAAGACCTAGATCAGAACAAGACCATGGAAATCCATATAAAGGTCGAGTCGATAATCCATACGAAATCAAAATACAAATGATTCCATACAAAACCATAGAATTGGGAAAGATTTCATGTTTATCTTATACCAACTAGGGTTTTACCCATGCAACTTCAACAAATCTAGGGTTAGGATAATCTCCCAACAAAACCCTAGAATGGAGCAACTAATACCCATGGAAATCCATACCAAAAACCCTAGAAATCCAAAATATACATGATTCCAAACAAAACCATACCTGAATTTCTTCTCCTCCTCCTTCTTCCTCTTCTTCTTCTCTTCTTCTTCTCTTCTCTCCCTTTTCTTCTCCCAAAACGTGGAGCCCTAAATTTGTGAGACCAAATGAGCTATTTTTGTCTGCCCCTTTTTGCTCTTTAATTTTCCTTTAATTGCAATTAGGTCCTTCATCTTTCATCTTATTTGCACCCTAAATTTGCTATTTCTATAATGGCATACTCCCTTCTTTTATTATGACATTCAGAAATCTTTTTTGGCAATTTACTATTTTACCATTGTTCTAGCATAAAAATTCGGGTTCAATCAATTTATCATTTAACATACAACTTCCAAAAAATACTACAATGACACTTGGTGCACATATGTGCCCCTACGGTTACATGTACCGTACACCCTCTCGGGATGGGGCGTTAAAAGAATCCTGTCCGGGTTTAACGGGGCAACCACAGTAACGATGGGCAACATTGCTCTCCTCGTCAAGGCAAGGTCAGTAGTTCAGCAGGTCTTATTTTCAGTTGTCAAGGACCTGGGCCAGTACAATGTCATTGTTTGGCTAGCTTTGTACGCATGCTATAGCCCGGTCGTGCCCTCGACCACCATCAAATGATCAACTTCTTGATCGAGTCTGGAGTAAATTGACCTCACGAAGCGACCAACTAGCAGCTCGACAGTGCTACCAATTGTCAATATAGGAGCATGAGAAAAACGAAAGCTTCTGATCCGTGCGAGACGTACCTCGAAACTAGCAATTCGGCTTGCCGCCCAAGCAGAGGCGGACAAGGAGCGATTGGCGTAGATTGATGGAATCAATATTCCTAGACGGGCCGGATAAATCCACATATGTTAGTTCCCTCCTATCCAGTGGGGAGAAGGAACAAATACAATAGGTTATGCTCCGTAATATGGATGTATTCGCTTGGACTCACTCAAACATGGCTAACATTAACCCTGTACATGCCTCTCACAAACTGAATGTCATCCCTTCAGCCAAGCTAGTTAGACAGAAAGTGAGGCGTTTCCACCTAGACTGTTAGCAGGTTATTCAGGTAGAAGTGGATAATCTTTTAAAAGCAAGATTCATCGGGAGATAAAGTACCTGGAGTGGCTGGCCAATATGGTGATAGTCTCGAAAAAATGCGGTAAATGGAGAGTGTGTGTGGACTACACAGATTCAATGAGGCATGCTCGAAAGACAGCTTCCCTCAACCTCAGATAGACCAGATTGTCGACAAGTCGACCGGGCATGGGATGTTGTCATTCCTGGATGCCTTCTCAGGATATCATCAAATACCCATGCATCTGCCAGACGCGGAATAAACAGCATTCACCACACTTCACGGTCTGTTATGCTACAATGTGATGTCGTTTTGCTTAAGAATGTCGAGGCAACATATCAGAGGTTAGTAACCAAGATGTTCAGGCCGCTATCGGGAAAACCCATAGAGGTTTACATTGATGATATGTTGGTAAAGTCCAAGGAACGCCCAGACCATGCTGAACACCTGCAAGAGGCTTTTGAACTCCTAAGGGCATACGGTATGAAGCTTAATCCCTCAAAGTGCGCCTTCAAAGTCAGTGCGATCTGATTCTTGGGTTTCATGGTGACTCAAAGGGGGATAGAAGCCAACCCCGCTCAGCTTAAAGCTATTTTGGAGTCCCCGGCTCCTACTTCTTGAAAAATTTACAACATTTGAATAATGGGATTTAATTTCATACAGGGCAATTCAATAAGCTTAATTCTGACAGTCTAAAGCCGTTCTTTTTCACCCTCAAGAAGGCTAACCAGGCCGGATGGAATGAGGAATGTGATAATGCCCTCATAGCGATCAAACAGTATCTTGCAGAACCTCTAGTCCTTGCTAGCCCTGAAGCTTGCGAAACACTCTCAATATACTTGGCAGTTTCGGATGTCTCAGTGAGTGATGTCCTGTTCAAGGAAGATGAGAATAGAAAGCAGAGGCCAGTATTTTTCGTTAGAAAGTCCTTAGCCGACGCAGAAACCCGATACAACCACCTCGAGTAAGCGACATTAGCCCTTTAGGTAGCGACTAAGAAGCTCCCCCCAAACTTGCAAGCACACCTCGTTGTTGTGCTAATTGACCCTCTCTTCAGAGCACCATTCACAAGCCTGACTTGTCCAGGATGATGGCTCGATGGGCAATTGAATTGGCGGTCGATTTTCGATTATAAGCTGAGATTGGCTAAAGGACAAGTTATGGCGGATTTTCTTATAGATCCCTAATCCGGAATGAAATTTGGATAAGCAGGTAGTGGACCCTAAATGTAAATGGGGCATCTCGGCAAACTGGAGCTGTCATCGGTTTGCAACTTAAATCTCCAGCCGAGAAAAATATTGAGTAGGCAATCCGTTTAGGCTTCAACGCCTCCAACAATGAATCAGAGTATGAGGCCATCCTAGCCGGAATTGAATTGGCAACTACAATGTCAGCCGATAAGCTTCTGATTCAAAGTGATTCTCAGTTAGTAGTAGGGCAAGTAAACGCAGAGTATGAGTTGCGAGACCCCCGAATGGCAAAGTATGTATCCCTGGTTAAGCAACGCCTAGGTAGCTTTTTAGCTTGGAAGCTCGAACACATCCCCAGGGATTGTAATGAGAAAGTGAATGCCTTGGCCGCCATAGCCGCTTCTCTTCCGATTATAGAAACAATGTTCTTGCCCATATATTATCAACCAGATCCTTCAATTATCACTACCCGGGTAAGTCAAGTGGATGAGGTCTCCCCTTCCTGGATGGACCCTATTGTATAATATATCAACACGGGAGAACTCCTAAACGAAAGGGACAAAGCTCACAAGATCCAAATCCAGTCGACCAAATTCTCTTTAGTTAATGGGTAGCTGTTTAAACGATCCCTAGATGGGCCGTACCTAAAGTGCTTAACCATCGAGTAGGGACAATATGTATTGGCCGAATTACATGAAAGGATATGTGTTAATCATCCAGGCGATAGAACATTGGCACACAGAGCCCACACTCAGGGGTATTATTGGCCAACCATGAGATCTGACACCTTCGATTACGTGCAAAAGTGTGACTGATGCTGGTGACCCACTACCTTGCTCAAATTCACAATGGCTTGCTCTACAGGTGACGAGGGTGGGGTTTGTTGCTATTGTGAACCTGTGGGAGTATAAGCTTGGGGTTTTGTCTTCCATGATAAATTAGGATGGTTCCTCCAATTTGGATTGTAGGTATTCCCATATGGAGCACTTATTAGGTGCTTACTTTGATCCACTATGTTTGCTTGCTCTTGCATCAAAATTCCAATTGAGGGAGAAATTAGACATTGATCTCTTTGATGGTATTTGAGTAAGTTGGCAATTAAACGGGATTGGAGAGGTACGGGCGGTTCGATTCTTTATCACGTACTTTATCTTCATTCGCAATTCTAGCTCTCAATCTTCTAGTCAAAGAGATAGCTTGGCTTTCATTTCCATTTCCTCGATGGTGAAAAATGCCCCACTTTTTGGTTTCCTTGGGGACCATGTCTGTCAGTTTCCCTGGGATTTGGTTCATCCCAAGCTTTGGAGGTCTCAGCAACATAGTTGAGGAAATCCATGACTTCATCTGGATTTTTGTTGAGGAAGTCCCCCCTAAACACCCTCCTACGATCCTGTCGCCGGAAACATGCCGGCTAATGGAATCTAACGTACCCAGAACAAAAGCAAAGAAACACGGAAGATAAGGAAATAAGCGTGCGGAATACAAATCGAAAAACATGCAACGCTACATCGGAGTATAAGCAGAAACCCTTGAGCGGAAGGGAAACAAGATATCAGCTGTCTATCGTGTACAGGTGCATTAAATGCACCACTGACTGATCGCCCCTCCAAAATATTTGAATCCTGACGACACTTCACTTACTAGGGCATAGTAAACGAGTGTGGGCTAGGTTCGTGGGCCCCCAAGCTAGGGCCCTTGTGCCTCCCCAATGGACGGGCTTGAGTCGAACAACAAAGCTAAGTCCAGTTAGGAATCATAAGGACCAATCCATTCTAGAATTCATCAAACGTCACAACCCTTGTCCAATGGAATTAGTCCACGTTGTTGACTTCTTAACCGAGCACGAGAAATATAAGGTGAGCAAAAACGCAAAAATTCCAAGAAACACAATTTCATTAATTACACCAAAAGGCGTTCATAATTACACAACCAAGCAATCATGCTTCGCCATTATAGCAGTAGGGCGAAAGGCGGGAAAACAAAGCTGAAAGAAGAAAAGTGGAAGAAAAAGAAAAAAGATCCACAAAGAAAATGTGAAAGAAAAGCCTGGAGCTAAGTGGCCCTTTTATTTGGCAATATGATTACAACGCTTTTCAACGATGCCAAAGCGAAAGGGCATCATTCCTTGAAGGGATATGCCAAAGCTTTTTTTTTTTTTTTTGGCAATATGAAGGGATAGCTCCACCGCGTTCCTTGTAGCCTCCAGCCAACCCCTGTCAACATCACATTCAACCTAGGAGAAAATAGAAAAGCACGGTACCGACACCGTCTAGCCATACATACCCACCGAAAACTCAAAACCAGCAAGTAGCGCAAAATAATCCATTACCTTGCAGCCTTTTATAGGGGTTTCGAACTTGTGGGAAACCCCAAAAAGTCGCATTAAATGTGTTACCAAAAATAGAAAACCTCCTGGTAAAGCGGGCGTTGGAACACACAAGCATTAACGGTCCCCCGTTCCCAACGACAAGCAGTTCAAGAATATAGTATTTTTCTAGCCGGGGAAGACTGATCTCCCCAACCGGAAAAAGTGGAGCATTGTGGTACCATAGCTTTTGGCCCAACACCCCTATTCAGAAGGCCTAGACAGATCAAAGCCCACAGGGCAGGCCCAAGTACCCTCGCCTACAAGACAGGCTCAAGTATCCTCACACGAACATGGATCCAAACCACGGCCCGAATCTCGGCTCGTGGACTATCTGATCACAGCGAAGGCCTGCGGGATTTATTGCCCAAACACATCCTCTCTTAGCCGACTGTCGTGTCTAAGAAGATGGCCAGCCAATAATTTCTCAGTTGATCCCTCGTACCTCGAAAACACATCCTCCCATGAATCACGTACTTAACCGCCCTTAGGATGATCAAAGATTCTTGAGGCGGAAGATTCGGATAACTTGGCTATCCAAAAGGAAGAACAGGCCATGAAGCGTAAATAAAGCGCACCCTCACCCCCTTTCCATTTCGCAAACAAATCACCCACTTTCCATAAAAAGTGGATCATCCTCCTCCTTAATAAATAAGGAAGGAATCACACTAGAGGGGGGATACCCTACAGAAAAACTGACGTATTTACTTTCCTTATTTCTCTATCTGACTTAAGTATCGGAGAGGCGCATACCACCGCCGGTTCCTTGTTTGTTTTGCTGACCCTTGCTACTAGGTTAATGTCCCGACGATCCGGAGACTCTGAGAATCCAAGAGACAACACTACCAACTACCAAGTTGTGTAACTTGTGGCTTCTAAGCAGTATGCTAACTCATTTTTTATGTTTTATCTTAGCCAACTTTATTATTATTGTTATTATCTTTACTATTATTCTACCTTCCAATTTATTAATTCATTTAAAGTCACGTTTTCCATATTTCTTAAGTTAAAGTCTGTTTTATATTTCAAAGTGTAATAAAAAGAAAATCCAGCTTATTAAGTTTTTCCTAAATAAGTAAATAAAAAGTAGTTGTAAAAATAATAATAAATTTAATTTTCTTAGTATCTTCAACATAAATCTTACTTTCTAAATTTTACTCAAAAAAATATTTTTCCTCAATTTTATAAAAAAAAATAATAATAATTTCTGAAAAAAAATAATCTAAAATCATTTTCTTTCATTCCTAAAAAAAATCAAAAAATATTTTCTTTCAAAAATTTTTAAATCATTATCTTTAATTTCTAAGATCAAAAAATCATTTTCTTTATTTTCTAAAATAAAAAATACTTTCTTCAACTTTTTAAACTCCAAAATCATTTCTTCAATTTAAAAGAAATTTAAAATAAATTACCTTCTTTGACTTTTTTTTAAAAACTCTAAAATCTTCTTCTTTTACTTTCAAAAATTCAATAATTACTTTATTTAATTTCTAAAAACAAATCATCTTCTTCTAATTTAAAATCTTAAAATTTTCTTCAATTTCAAAAGTTTAAAAGTTATTTTCTTTATATTAAAAAAATTCTTTAAAATTCAAATTCAAATTCTCAAAAATTACTTTCTATTAATTTTCCAAAATCAAATTATTCTTTTCTGAATATTTAAATTTCAAGTTAATTATTATCTAAAGCGACATTCTTATTTTTCGAACCTAAAATCACAATTTCATTTTCTAAAATTTCCCTTTTCAACTTGATTTCAAAAATTCAAAAAATAAAATTACTCTATAATTCAAATATAATGAAAGCATATGAAGTCGTCACGTGCTAAATAAATGGGCCTTGGTGGGGGGCCCAACATCTCATCGATCCTTCATTAAATAATTTGGCGTTCATTTTTTAATTTAATTATTAATATTTCTATGTGTTATTGGGCTAACCTCTTTCTATTGATAGCGCTTCCGATTCACCACCAAAGTACACGCTCTTACCTCATTTGACTTTAATGTTTTTTTAGTTATTTATTCACGTTTAATATGTTTTGTTATAATTGTTGCTTATCTCTTGGTATCCTTAGATTGATTAATTGGTTATGCATGCCTTGTAATTTAATTATTAGAGACCCTGACTTTAGGGGTTTAAAGAATTATTCTGACCTTCGCGCCACCTTCCCAACTTTAGGGTTCTATTTCTTATTTTGTTTTCCCTAAAAAATAAAAATAAAATAAATGGTGACTCTAAACTCGTTTTCAAAATGGTTTTTTTCAAAAATACAAAAAAAAAAAAAAAAGTCTAGCCTTTGGTGGGAACACAACACTTGAATCGATTGCCCACACTATCATTTTTATAATAAAATAAAAATAAAAACTAATTTAAATTTTTTCTTAAGACTTTATAAGAGCCAAACAAATGATAATTAACTAAGGTATTTTGGTTATTGAAGCATACACCAATATGGATACAACTCAGTCAGGCAGGGTCGGGTTGAGACTCAACCCAAGCCACACCCAAACATGAATTAAATGAACATGAATATAATCAAAATTAACTTCCAATCTTATGAGTTCAACCCGACCACAACCTGAAATGAAATTGTGAAACTCAGGTTAAGTTTGGATACACATGGTTAATTTAAAATTATTTATAATTGAAAAAATGGTGGAACGAAATTATGAGTAATTACTAATATTTTGAAACTGGACCAATCGATTGAACTAGTCCAACCATCAATCGATTGGCATTCCAGTTCAGTTCAATAGTAGGAGCCGTTTTCCTATCGAACCAATGGTTGAATCCTTCGAAAGCAGGGGGTGAAGCCCCGGGCGGTGTTCAATAGTCGGGCGAAGTCGGTTGAGGACTAATGACCACACTGAACATGAATTAAATGAACATGAATATAATCAAAATTAACTTCCAATCCGATGAGTTCAACCCGACCACAACCTGAAATGAAATTGTGAAACTCAGGTTAAGTTTGGATACACATGGTTAATTTAAAATTATTCATAATTGAAAAAATGGTGGAACGAAATTATGAGTAATTACTAATATTTTGAAACCAGACCAACCGATTGAACCAGTCTAACCATCGATATGTGACGCCCCAAAACTCTGGGGTCCGTTGACTACCCGTCAACCTACGGAAAATCTATACGTCTCGTATCACGAGACACACACATGAGTAAAAACAGCCTCTTGGGCCCACAACCAATACTCATCAAAATAAATATCCCAACTATATTCCTATAGTCGAGTTATATTTCTACTTAATACCAAATACATATTAAAATTTACAATTCTAATACATATTATCCAAAAAACCCATCAAAGCCACAACCCGGCTTTCTTCAAAATCAGCCTCTAAGATGAGCCGTCTTCTCGAACGCTCCCCGTACCTGAAAAAAATATTCCCTCGACAGGGTGAGATATCGCCTAGTAATGGAATCACCCTAAATGGGTTACTCCTCATCTAAGTGCATATGCAATGCTCCAATTTAAACACACACTCAAGTAAATACGTGATCCTACTTGAATGTCTAAATGCCCGTTCCCATGTCTCGGGTCCTCACCGATTCCCTCACACTTGCCTAAGTCATGTATAAGAAAAACACCATTTTCAAACAAAACTTGTTCTTGAAAATACACTACCGAGATTCGGTAAAAAGATGGGACTAGCCTCCGAGGCGAATGTGTTGGAAAACTTCCCGAAACAGTCATGGTCCTCATTCGAAATGATTTGTTGGACTGTCTCCCAACCCCATTCTCCGGAAAATCATCTTGTGAAATTCCTTTCGCAACCATGTTTGTTTTTCAGAAAATTCATGTCATGCACTCACACCTAATTTCTGATTTACCCGATTGCACATATAAGAAATGTATTATACCATTTCAACCATTTTCACCAATATATCAAATATGCATATATCCTAAATTTTACAATCACACCACATGTAATTCAACAGACATCACCCCAGTGGCTCGTTTGGGCAAATCACAGTCTCTGAAATATACGCACACCGCAATTATGTTCCATATAATTGTGACATCAAGTTAATACATAAAGTTCATGCATTAACCTAGCCATTCCTACACAAATCAAGCCATTCTCTTAAACAATTTCAATGCCAAAACATATGGACATTTATGGTCCATTTCGCCTGGCCAGGACTGTTTTTACAATCCCAAAAGCAGGCAACAATAAACCGTTTTAAAGCAAAAATATTTCGTGAATACTATTCACATGAACAGTGAAACCCTCGGGTTACTGTTCACGACCACTCACCCAACATCGGTTCCACTTTGTGAACCCGAATTCCATTGTCGTTTCCCATCTCATTCACACCAAAACATAATTTATTTAATAAATTATCTTGATATCTTTCGAAAAGTCCATTGGGTTGTCAAAAAGGGCTCCAAAAAATCCCACAATTTGGTCCCAAGTTTTGGGACCGATCAAACGGCCCCTCACGGCCTCAATCATACTCAACCATCACAAAACACTTAAACAAAGTGTAAAACCAAGTAGGATGAAACCTCTACCTCACGGATTTTGTCGAAACTCCAAGAAACCGATACCTACGCGTTACCCTTGCTGCGTAGAACGACTTTCCTTCTTGCTCCGAAGAAATCCGATGGTCGGATTAGCCGAGATCTTAGAGAGAAGCCACTCTGTTTCTCTCTCTAAAATCACCATTTCTCACCTTCTGCATCCCCTCCCCACGTTTTGGCTTTGTATTGCAAAAGGAAGAGGATGACACTATTTGAATTTTTGTCCTATTATCATTTATTTTTTTATTTAATTCCATCTATGTCCCCAAGCTTGGATTTTCGACATTTGGCACTATCTTGGCCATCCATTTTCATCATCTCTCTAATCATGCAACATGTGTCACATGAGCACATGTTACAGGTGACTTTTGTCACATCGCATTTCGTTCTGGCTTTTAGATACTCAATGCCTCGGCTTGTGCAAGTCGGCCTCTCGAAATTCGACGAAATTCGACGTGTTAGCTAAGATTGTGAGGCAGTTCAACGGTAAATCCGTTTAGATCATTCGAGATCTAAAAATTTTGGATTTTACGAAATTACAATTTTGCCATTTTTCGAGTGCGGAATTTTACGGGGTCTCCTGTTCTCCCCCTCCTTAAAAGGAATTCCGTCCAGGAAATTCCATACATGCGCATCTAACCACGTGCATATGTAGCCTCACCCAACTCAAGGCCAGGTGTCGGGTTAGAACAGCTTAGGCTAAGGTCCCAGTGTCGACGCTTGGAGTGGGCGCCAGCTCATCCATGTCAAGAATGACATCAACACCCATATCTTGGATGTCTCGTATGTCATCTACCTCTCCCTCTGTGGTCATAGTTGTCCTGACCCTAGAGTCTACTCCTCCTCTAACCATTTGAGGACGACGTGCTTCTAAACGCTGGAGGTCATTTGACCCTCCCTGACTCACTATTGCACATGCTTGTGCGATAGCGATGTACAATCCTACGGCTTCAACAAGGCACAGCGTCGAAAGCCGGTGGCACGACAGTGCAGTGGGCCTCCTCTCGTCCTGCGCCCTTGATACAGCCATCTACCGTTCAAATGGCAAGTTAATTTCAATTCAGTAACTTTAAGGCATAAACACAACCTTGAGACACTATTCATACACAGAATATATTTTATATACATTGTCCTTGCATTTATAGTCAATGAGAGACAATTAATTCCACATTAAATCATTTTTAACAACAAAAATTTCATTTTTGAAAATTTTATTTTTTTAAATTTTATCTCATTTTATTTTATTTTTATTTTATTTCTAAAAAATTTTATTTATTTATTTATTTTTGAAATTTTTTTTTGTGAACGATGTTCATGACGATGGTCGAAACGGTGACTTCGGAGCAGTGTCTTGAGTCGAAACTAAGTTAGGTCACGGGAATGCACACCACAGACAAGGCTGCGCCCATACTTGTGGCCCTTAAACATAAGCACAACATTAATGCCTACTGGAAACTCGCGTGTGCACTGCTTTCGGCTATTGTGTGCACCTTTCGGCCTACGTGTGCCTACTCGACCTTCTATGTGCCCTGTCTGAAATTTGAACCTACTATGTGCTGCTCGGCCTTCTGCACAATACGGCCGAGCCCTCTTGTGTACTGCGGCCTTCTATGTGCCTGATACGTAGAGCCTACTACCCTTGTCCTGATACACTATAGTGTATTTACGATACAAACTCAATGACCCAGGCCCTTAAATGCAATATAACACCTTTGTATTTGCGACACAATCCTACCATTTGCATAGTCCTAGCTCCTGTCACGATACACTTGGTGTATTGCGACACAAACACCCCAACAGCCCAACTACCCCATGTTGCAATACAATTCGTTGTCTTGCAATATAGTTCCCTAGCCAACAAGCCTTTGATTTATGTCTGTCTGATAAGCGTATTGTGACTAGTCTCTAGCCCCAGCAGCATGCCCCAGGAACCTGTTTGTGTCACAATAATTTCCCATTGTATTGTGATCTGATTAGACGATAGCTCAACCCAATTTCTACACCTTTTCACTCTCTTTTTTTTTTCTTTTTTTTCCATTTCTTTCCAACTACTGGAAAATACCCAAAAGTACATATCATTTTTTTTCTTTTTCTAGTACACCAAATAAATTTATAAAAAATTATTTTGTCCACTTTTCTTCAGTTTTACACACTGTAAAACCTTAGAAAACCATTTTCTTCACCTCATTTTTTTTTCATGTCTCAATAAACCAATAAATTTATTCAAATTTATTTTAATTTCTTCTCTTCTTCCAGTTTTACACACTGTAAAACTTTACAAAAAAATTTCCTCTCCTCATCATTTTTTTTTTTCATTTCCATCAATAGCCTTCTTACTTTCTCCCTACATGCGGTAAGCAGACCTTTAATATCCATACAACTCCAACAATTTTATAGGTTCAACTTTAATCCTTTTCTTGTGCAAAAGCGGAATAAATTTCAAAATTCCTGATGACTGTTCTTGTTTAAACACGGAGCTACTATACGAATTTTACGAGACGATTAGCAAAAAAATTTCTCGACCTTGTTCTCACACTAAACCCTAGTGTTCAACATCTTTCCTATGCTATTCACCAAGCATACAAGCACACAATTTATAACAATCAACATGCTATACACACCATTCACACATCAATCACCAAATTCATCAAACAATCACCTAAAACACATGCATGCAGTGTTCTAATATTTATCCCGTGATTGTCTAGGTTCCCACAACCTAACTCTAACATCAAACCACCAAGTGGTGATGTTCTTATCTCTTAAAGACTATGACCTTAGCCCAAGTTCCCCCAACTTATAGATGCCCAAACTCGAGCTCCCTAGGTAACCGTATACCTAGGCTGCGATCTCCAACTGTGAAAATTTAGTATCGAGGACTATATATATAGACACGCCTTGAGCTCCAGTGTCTTACCTGGCATACGATGCCAAGTTGTGACGCCCCAAAACCCAGGGGTCCGTTGACTATCCGTCAAACTGCGGAAAATCTATACATCTCGTATCACGAGACACACACATGAGTAAAAGTAGCCTCTTGGGCCCACAACCAATACTCATCAAACTAAATATCCCAACTATATTCCTATAGTCCAAGAGTTATACATTTCTCTTAATACAAATACATATTAAAATTTACAATTCTAATACATATTATCCAAAAACCATCAAAGCCACAACCCGGCTTTCTTCAAAATCGGCCTCTAAGATGGTAGTCTTCGAAACGCTCCCGATACGAAAAATATTCCCTCGGCAGGGTGATATCGCCAGGTAGTGGAATCACCCTAAATAGGTTACTCCCATCTAAGTGCATATGTAATGCTCAATTTAAATACACCTCAAATGCATCGATCCTACTTGAATGTCTAAATGCTTGTTCCATGTCTCGAAGTCCTCATCGACTCCTCACACTTACCCACAAGCCATGTATGAGAAAAACACCATTTTCAAAACAAAACTTATTGTTCTTGAAAATACACTCTTAGAATTAGGTAAAAGATGAACTACCCTCGGCGAATGTGTTGGAGAACTTCGAAGCAGTCATGGTCTTCATCGAAATGATCTGTTGGACTATCTGACCCGTTCCTGGAAAATCATCATGTGAAATTCCTTTCGCAACCATGTTTGTTTTTCAGAAAATTCATGTCATGCACTTACACCTAATTTCTAGGTTACCCGGTGCATATAAAATGCATTATGCAATTTCAACCATTTTATACCAATATATCAAATATGCATATATCCTAAATTTTACAATCACACCACTTGTAATTCAACAATTTCAACCATCACCCAAATTAGCTCAGTTGAGCAAAATACAATCTCATCTCCAAATGTCTACACACACAATTATATTCCATATAATTGTGACATCAAGTTAATACATAAAGTTCATGCATTAACCTATCCATTCCTACACAAATCAAGCCATTCTCTTAAACAATTTCAATGCCAAAACATATGGACATCCATGGTCTATTTCATACAAAGCTGAATTTGTTTTTCACAGTCCCAACCAACAGCAAACTAAACACATTTTCGCACAAAATATTTATAGACACTATTCCATTGAGCGATTGAAACCCTCAGTTCTTTACATTCCACGACCACTCCTAACATCGGTTCCCTTGGTGAATTCCATTGTCGTTTCCCATCTCATTCACACCAAAACATAATTTATTTAATAAATTATCACCCAATATGCCCAAACAGTCCGTGGACTGTCCAAAAAGGGCTCCAAAAATTTCCACAATTTGATCCCAAGTTTTGGGATAGATCAAACGGCCCCTCGCGGCCTCAATCATACTCAACCATCACAAAACACTTAAACAAAGTGTAAAACCAAGTAGGATGAAACCCCTACCTCGCGGGTTTGTCGAAACTTTCGAGAAAGCGATACCTGCAACGTTCTGGCTAGCTGCGTATAACGAGCTTCGTAGCACACTCGAGAAGGGTCGGCGGTCGGATTAAGCAGGAATCTTAGAGATAAGTCACTCTCTCTCTCTCTCTCAAATCACCAATTTCTCACCTTCTGCATCCCCTCCCCACGTTTTGGCTTTGTATTGCAAAAGGAAGAGGATGACACTATTCGAACTTTTGTCTTATTATAATTTATTCTTTTATTTAATTCCATCTATGTCCCCAAGCTTGGATTTTCGACATTTGGCACTATCGGCCGTCCATTTTCATCATCTCTCTACTCATGCAACATGTGTCACATGAGCACATATTACAGGTGACTTTTTTCACATTGCATTTCATTTTACAGCACCCGATACTCTATGCCTCGAAAAACGTGCAAATTTCGACTATCTCGGAATTCGACGAAATTCGACGTGTTAGCTAGATTTCACAAGACAATTCCAACGATGAAATCTGTTTCATCATCCGATATCTAGAAAAATTTGGTTTTTGCGAAATTACGATTTGCCGCTTTCGAGAAAATTGGAATTTTACGGGGTCTTACGATCGTCGACATTCGGTTCGGGTTCAATGAAGTAGGATCCGTTTTCAATGGTCGAATCATCGAAACAGGGTGAACTGAATGTGTTTAAAGAACAGATCAATTCAATGTACCTTGACATTTCACCAAAATGGGTCATATCCAAGAGATAATCCAATGTTAACAAGCCTTATATGGGTTACAGGCCACAATAAAATATTAATAGATTTTATAGGGTAGAATAAATAATATTTTAAATATTATTAATTTTAATTATATATATAATTTTAAAATTTTAATAAAATATAAATTTTATTTATTCGTCATAGATTCGATCATTGGTTGATAATGAAATGAACCACTATTTTTAGTGATTATCGGTCAGATTTTAAAACATTAATTCGAATTACATAAACAACTTTGTTATGTTTCTAAAGAACCACAATGACGCTTATCGTAACAAATCGATGAAGCCACGCCAAAAGAATAAGCGAACAGATGGTAGCACTCAAAGGAGCCATGTCGAAGACAAGTTTTACAAGTACTTTTAGAGGTCGTAATAATTCTACAGCCATGGGAGTTATGGGGATGTTCATGATAATGTACATAGTATCTAATTTGAAGCGTATCATCAATGGTTTTCACAATCGACTTGAATCTAACATAATTGGAGAGTCTAACATGTATAATTATTTCATTTTGATTTATTTTTCTATTTCTTTTTGTTTCTTCATTTTGTTTTCACATTTTTTTAATGTCAACGTTGTCATCCCTAGTATAATGGAGGATGGTACAATTTTGACCACTCTTAAAATTTTCAAACATGTCCACGATGTTCTAGATATTTTATCATTTATGGATAATTTCCCTCACCTCCCCTTATATTTCTTTTTTTTTTTACACCTAAACACTATGACTCGAACCCGAGACCCTTTCATCTATAAGTTCTGCCTTTTTTTTTTTAAACACTAAGACTCAAACGAGACATGTCTTTTTTTTTTTTTTACAAACTATACATTTGGCATACAAAATAGTATCCATCCCCACTGTGACTTGAGCTCGAGACCCTCCCCTGGCCTATTGTTTAAGATGTGATGGGCATGTACCTATTTTATTTTAAATCACAAAAGAAAAATGTTGCACATAAGGCTCGGTGAGTGTCACAAACCAATTGTTTGGCATATGAAGATCAATATGCTAGTGGGTTTTAGGAGAATATGGTGAGAGCGCTCTACAAGTGCATGTAGGTGACTTATTGGTGAAGCTTCTTCAGATTTCGAATAGGTCAACCCCAGTTAAGTTTGGGGAGTTTGTTGTTGGCCTTTAACATGATTATGAGTAAAGGTTTTGGTCAAAACTTGTACAAACTAATCGGGAGTTGGGCACACTCTCTAATGAGTCTAAGAGCGTGTGAAACGTCCCGACATAGAAGTTTTTCTTGTTGTGGTGTGACAGGATGGGCCTCATGATGATCTTCGTTTGAGACCATTGTACGGGTTCCAGTGCCACAGCTAATGGATAAGTTTTTTTTTTTACCATCTATTCACTTTGAATTACATTATAGTATTTTGTTTCTCACAAGTTTGTCTCTAATGGGATTCAAACCTTGACTCATTCCTTCCCTATGCCCACCCACTTGAGCCATGTTTTATTGACTTGTTAAGTTTGGTTAGCAAAAAAATAAAAAATAAAAACTAATTATTTAATTTTATTATCTTGAAAATAATTATATAAATTTGAGCACAATGTTTAAAAAATGCATGACATAGACATGGGATGGGGTAATGAGTTCAAGTCCCAATGAAAAATTTTTATTATATTATAACTTAAGTGTTTAGTTGTCAAAAAAAAAAAATTATATAAATTTAAAAATTAATTAAAAAATAAAACACGCGGGGGCTTTTTCTTAAAACATATCTAAAAACTTATGAAACAAATTAAAAACATTTTAGTTTTAAAAAAGATTTCTTTCTTTAAGAAGATCTTGAATAACAATTTTCAAAATAAATATTTTTCATAATAATGTTAAAGAAAGTCTATTACATTGAAACTATTCAAAATAATTATTTCATGTCTACTAATAAAGTTTCCATAGTAACTTTTTATTTTTGTAAATTTTATTTTTCATTCGACTTTCAATTGAAAAAAAAATTGAAAGCTCTTTTTCTCTATAAAAAAAAATTAAACTCTTATTTAGGGTTCATGGATCTCATAAATGACAAGCATTACATCATGACAATAAATTAAACACAATACAATATTTAAATTACATGTGTGTGGTTGTGTCGTTTTAATACGATGTTTACTTGTGTTTTGGCGATTCAAACGAATAAAATATATATGATCAGAAATAAGAAATCAAATCAATATCGTCAATATACAGTAAAACTGGAGTCATATGTATTATAATCACACGAGTAACATCAAATGTGTAGGTTCAACTATCAAATGTATACGTTGTAAAACCCGAAAAAAATTTAATTTTTTTGAATAGAGATAAAACGGTAATTTCGGTTGGAAACCGGAAATTTTTCTAAATCTCGGATGAAGAAACATACTTCACCGTTGAATTCGTCTCGCAAAATCTAGTTACCTCGTCGAATTTCGTCGGATTCCGAGACAGTTAGAATTTTACATTTTTCGAGACACAGGTGTTGGGTTACACATGGCATGAGCCATGTGGTGCACTTGTGCGAATGTCTCACATTGAGCCATGTGTCAAAAGAGGGAAATAAAAGGAAAATAAAAAATCAAGAAAATTAAGAAAATTTGTGAAGATGACAAGTGGATAAGGAGGAAAGTGGGGGGAAGTTTCCCCCACTTTCTGATCAATCTGGGTTGGAGAAGCAAAAAGGGATGAGAAAATAGAAAATGAAAGAAAAGAGAAAATGGAAAATGAAAAGGAAAAGATAATAGGAGCAAACAAAAGAGAGGGAGTTCGGTGGATAAGAGGAAAAAAAAAGGAGGAAAGGTAAAAAGAAAAAGGAAAGGCAAATCGGATAGAGGAGAGAAGGAAAAAATGGGGGAGAAGAAGAAGAAGGAAAATAAAAGGAGATTTTTCGATTGTTCCGATGGTCAAATCTACGGCCAGTCCGAGTTAAAGGTGGATCATCTGCGCCAAGCGAGGGCTATGCGTGGGTACCAAAATCTGGGAGTTTCATCAAACTTCAAAAGGTAGGGAATTTTCCTACTTGGATTATTCCTAGCTTAAAAGTCATTTAATGGCATAGGTGTTCTTAAAGGTGGTGTAGATGCGTGTGTGATTTAGTCGAATTTTGAGGCCCGAATATTGAAAATTTTGGGGCCAGTTACGACGGAGTCCTGGTGAGATTTGGTTTTGATCCCGGGACTGATGTCTTCGAGTTTTGTGGTGTGTTTTGGTATCACGGTGATTTGGTGACGAATGGAACCAAAAATGGTTCATAACCATGAAGGGACTGAGATGTGCCTTGTTTTTATGGGTCTGAGATTAGGGTCTGTGTTGTTGCTTGATTGAATAACATGTTGTGTGTGAAAGATCATATTGATATATGTTCTTTTGATGGATGTGAATTATATGTAGAAAATATAATTATCCATGTGTTGATAATGTTGCATGTAGCTCTCATTATGCATGTAACATGATATGGCCTGAAATGGTATATTTGTATTAGATATGGACGGGGACATCGCGTCAAGTCGGGTGTGTGTGCATGGTAATGGTTATTCACCATTCTTGGTGAATGAGTAGTGAGCCGGAAATGGGACAACGTCCAAAACTGAGCCGCACAGTTTCATAACACGAAAACAATAATAATAATAATAAATCTCGTGTGTTTGGGAGAAGCAAGATGAGGTAGATCCCCTTCCCCCACCACCCCCCCCTCTCTCAGGGTGAAAGACCCAAATTTTATTCTTGGTTAGACATATGTATCCATCGATGAAAGTTGGCGAAAGTATCAGAAGGCGTGCAAAGCCTACGATGAGACCCCAGAAATTCGCTACCCACAAAAACACACGGGATTTGGTAAAATTAAATGAATATTGGAGAGTTGTCCAATGGGTTAAGTCATTATGGTTTTCACACTTGGCGTTGCATGTGTGAGGGAGTCGGTTAGGACTCGAGTTATGGGCATGAGGAGTCTCATCTCATGCATGACATGAAATATTTCATATAAATTGCATTTTTTATATGGAATGTGGTTTGATGTATGTATGTCATTGCATGTGCATTTTAGGTGAGGAGTAGCCCTTGTAGGAGAATTTTTCTACTGGGCATTGTTTACCCCGTCGTGGGACCCCTTTTCAGGTACAAGGAGTGTACAGGGAGACGGCACTCCGATGAGGCCATGATTGCGAAGGAGGCCGACATGTGGCCTTGAGTAACATTTTTGTAAAATTGTTTTGTATAAAAGGATTTTTATAAAATTCTTTTGGACTATTGTATAAATAGTCGGGTATGTAATTATGGTAAGAAGGTCATGATCGGACCCCTACGAACTGTAATTGTTCATTTTCTTTTCATATTTTAGATTTAAATATGAATAAATGGGTCCTCGTGAAGGGACATATGGAAGTGGTGCCGAGTAACTCGGTGTTCATAGGTGGTTGGTATCGATCCGGTACCAAGACGACCTAAGACAGAAATTCCGCGGGTTGACGGGTTATCAATGGGACCCTCGGAAATTGGGGCGTCACACACGCTTTGAATTGTTTCATTATGTTATCAACCTAGATGTTGTTTCATCCTTTATGGTTTTTAGGGATTTTGATTATGTTATTGTCGCCAAATTGAATCAATGAAATTATTTTTCTCTTAAAAAAATTACCTTTGACACCACTACCAGTGGCGGGTGTACGGCCACTCCACGAAATTGATTGTTACCTCTACTTGACTAGAAATTCCTGTGACGGCCATGTGCTTGCTAAAACCTCATATAAAATTTTTTCCTTTTTCCAACTTATGGTTTTGTAAAATCTTGGCAGCGGTAAAACCTCGGCAGCATGACAGCTACATATAAGACAATTTCAAATCCTGTATATACAAATTTACATTTCCAAATATGGCAACCAGCAACCCCACACATTTTCACAAACTACACTATATACATACATATATGCTCCATTTTACAAATTCAAGGTATGTCCTTACAAAAGATTATTAATTACAACACTTGTACAAATGTTAGGAGAATCCTAATATGCTCCAGCGTCCGGAGTGCCTGTACCTAGAAAATAGTTTTTAAAACAAGAAAATAATGAGCTAAACGAGCTCAGTGAGTGTATGCTTTATAAAATGTTTTGCTTTTGAGGAGAAACATCTCAAGCGTAAAACTCTCTTTTACAATATATTTCCAAAGCCTTGCTAAAGCTTACTTTAAAGTTTCTAAAACTTTCTGTACTTGCTTTTAAAAGTTTATAAAACTTTTCATACTTGCTTGCTTGCTTTGCTTTTCTCTTCTTTAAAAGTTTATAAAACTTTTATCAAATCTCTTGCTTTAAAAAGTTTATAAAACTTTTTATAAACACGAACACAGGCTCGGCCAGCATGTTTATAAATCAAAACGGAACTGGGCTCGTAGTTTGCTTTTAAAATCACCAGGAACTGGGGCTCGACCGTTCTTAAAACAAACCACGGGAACTGGGCTCAGCGTACTAGTGGTTGATTTTTCAAATATGTATAACATATGCTTATAAATCATCAACCACTAGAGGCCAGCCTCACTGCTTCTGTGCCCTAGTGAACACGGGGCAGGCATCGACCGTGCGGTGGGCATTTGGACCTAGGTCGGCTCACCACCTGGAGTGGAAGAACTGGGCACACTTCACTTCACCTTTTCCGGTAAATATGGTGGAATTGACCTGGGTCGCCATCACCATAATTTAGTTAGAGCTCTTAACCTTATATACTCCAGTACGTGTCACGGTCTCCTTTAAATGCCATGATACATGACCTCGTTTCAGGCCAGACCAAAACTAAAATATATATGATATCTAACACCACCGTGCGGCTCTGGAACACCTCGACGGTATGCTTGCTTAGAACTAGGGATTTTAGTTAGGCCTGTTTTCACAAATATTCTTTTGCTTGCTTGCTTGCTTGAATATGGTTTAATAATCCAAAACCATTTGTTTGCTTGCTTGCTTGAACATGGTTTAATAATTCAAAACCATTTGCTTACTTGCTTGCTTGAAACATGGTCTAATAATTCAAAACCATTTGCTTACTTGTTTGCTTGCTTGAAACATGGTTTAAAATCAAAACCATTAAATACCAGTGTAAAACAGTTTATAATACAATACACTAGTATTTTAAAAATAGGTTTAGAACACTCACATTTTCTGCTTACTAAATTTGAGCACGATTCCACAATTTTCCCGCCTTTGCTTTTAGTCTACATACTCAAACGAATAAGGTGAAATATTAATCTCCTACGTAATCGCATAATCTTAACGTACTTCATAGACTTTGAACCTCTCTTAATCATTTATTAAGGTTCCTATGCAATTGGTGTGTGAATTTAGGCTTAATTATACAAAAATACACAATTACGAGACATTTTGGGCCACTTGGTATGCCGTGCAGTTCTGACTATCTTTAGTACGGGTTGCATTACGTTAAGTTTGTATCGGTGCGATTCGACCTATCTGCGTCTGAGGTTGCATTACATTGAATAAATTTACACCCTGTTGGTGCAGTGCAACGGGAATTTGCGAGAATTGCTTCTTTTGCCACTTTTGGTACCAATTCTCTTCATCTGACTTCTCTAACCCATAATACCTAAAAATTCATCATGGATTCATCCAAAAACAACTCCATAATACTTGTATTGGTGGTTTGGAACCTCATACCACAAAACCCTAGGTGAAAATCTAAGAACTCTTATGAATTTAACCCAAGGTCCACCAATTCTTCTAAAAACCATATAATTATGATGATTCCATGTTTGTTTTACACCAATTGGGGTTTTACCCACACAACCTCAACAAATCTAGGGTTTGGGTGATCTCTTCCACAAAACCCTAGAAAAAAAGGAACTAATCTCCAAACCAAAACCTTAGGAATCCAAAATACCCATGAATTCAAGACAAAAACATACATTGGTTTGGTCTTCTTCTCCTTCTCCTTCTTCTTCCTCTTCTCCCTCTTCTTTTCTCCCTTCTTCTCCTCTTCTACGTTTGCCCTAGCTTTTGTGAGACAAAATGAGGCTTTTGTGAGACAAAATGAGGCTTTTGTTTGTCTCATCTCCTATTTATATTCTAATATTTCCTTTAATTACAAATATATCCTTGATCTCTTTAATAATTGCACATCAACTTGTATTATTTATACTTTGGCATACTATCTTCTTAAATTATAACTTTCATATCCTTTTTGGCAATTACCACTTTACCCTTCTTCTTTTACCAATTTCCGGGTTCACTAAATTTATCATTTCACAATTTCATGTCCAAACTACTACAATGTAACATTTGGTGCTCGTATACGCCCCTACAGTTTTACGTACTGTACACTCTCTCGGGACAGGGCGTTACATACACAATACAATATTTAAACCACATAATCAAATAAAGTTACAACATTAATGAAAACTTAACTAATTAATTAATTGTAGTTCTAGGTGAGACAAAAGCTCTAAGTGGGTACTTAAGCTCAATAGTGAACCCATCTTCTTTCTCACTCAAATCAACCCCACCTTCATCCCCAGCCAACCACTTGAAATCCCTTACCAAATTAGCCACAAAGTATTCTGTACGAAACAATGCAAAAGAAATAGCAGGACAGATCCTCCTCCCTCGTCCAAACGACATCATCTTTATCTCCTTTACTCCTTTCATATCAAACTCCCCCTCTTCGCCGCCGCTGTCCGCCATGAACCGCTTCGGCCGGAACTCCACGGGAGCTTCCCACACTGAAGGGTCCCACCCCATGTACGCGACTGTGAAGTTCACCAGGGCATCTTTGGGTATGAAGTAGCCGTCGAAGATGGTGTCCTCCGTCACCGATCTCAGGATCAAGAAATGGCCCGACGGGTGCCATCGGAGGGCCTCTAGCACCACCGCTTTCAGGTAGTTCAGGTGGTGGATGTGTTCTTGCTTGATCTCCTCTCCTGGCTTTATCATCCGGTTTATCTCCTCCACCACCTGTCAGAATTTTACATGGCCATGCATATATTATAATCAGACGTTAATTTAAATATCAAAATTAATATTAATATTATATCATATTATATTATAAATTAATATAATATAATATATTATATTAGGGCTTCACTCTTCACTATATATAATATATAAATAATAAACGTTCGAATTAAAGTGAAAATTGGTTTTTTAAAACTCTAGCCTCATTTTTATCTTATAGCCTATTTTCTTTAAGGGTGATTTTTTTGGTCATTTTTATCCTAAAATCACCATCTACACCTTTTTTCCATCTTTTTTTTTTCTAAATAAAATGGTTATTCTACACAAATATAGGTTTTTATATGTTTTTTCGTGATTTAGTCGTCGCCTTTGTGCGCATGTGATTATCGTTGTCTTGGTGCGACAGGTGGTTGTGTTGTCTCGATACGACGGTTTGGTTTTCGTCATCGTTGTACAACATTTATTTGTGTTTTGACAATTCGAACGAGCAAAGTAAATACGATTAGAGACAATAAATCAAATCAATAGTTGTTAGTATGTTGTAAAACTGGAATCAAAGATATTCTAGTCATAATAGTAATATCGAATGTGTAGACTCAACTATCAAATGTATAGGTTTTGAGTCATTTAATTATTCTATTAACCTGAATGTTGTTTCATCTGTTGTGGCTTTTAGCGATTTTGATTTTACATTTCTATCGATGTATTACTAGTTGGAATCAATAAAATTATTTTTCTTTTCAAAATAATAATAATAATAATGAACGTTCGATTCCACTAATTATAAGCATAAAATTAGTTGTATTCCACTAATTATAAGCACAAAAGAAAGCCATAGGTTGAAGGGTTAAGGAGGAGCACAGTTATTATTTTGGTCTCTTTGAATTCCTAATAGATTTAAAAGTATATTTTATATTTTATATTAGTATAATTGTGAAAATCATTTTTTTTTTAAGTTTTTGACAACCTAGCCACTAGGGTTTGTTGGGTTTATTCCACATAACCTAAAAAAAAAAACTCTTATATTTCCTAATTTTTAATAAAGTGATAAATTATGTCCATAATGCCTAATTAATGCGCTAGAGTGTTCAGCTTTTCAAAAATGCAGTGATTCGGGTGATAGCTCGAAAACGTGATGTGTAAAAACTAGATGTAGCGCCTATGTACGCAAGTGCACGCTTCGTATCAAGTAATGTGGTGTACTTAAGTACGGATATCGATCCACGGGGAGAAGTGCGTTGACTACTGAAATTGGTCTTATAATATTATACGGACCAAACTGCAATTTCTATCTATTGCGTATGTGATTAAAAATAGAGCTAACCCAACTTGTGGAATTACTCGCTTGTGGGGCAGAGTTTGTCTCCCCCCACGCCACTTTGCGGTTATTATCTAGAGGAGTTATGTTGATCTATTTAATGATTTCTCGATGACGAGATGATCGTGCCTACGAGATACCCTTTCTCAAGGTATATCTTGCCTATCTCGCTAATGAGGTTAGGTGCATCTGCGCACGGGCCAAATACTACTGAAACTCTTAAATGTTCAAACCATGTCCTTGTGCTTTCGGAATCGGGATATCTCTGTTAAGATTAAGCGAAGTCGCTCCCTATCCTGATCCGCAGGGTCCTTATCTCTCGATCTGGATGCAGCGGGATCATGCCAATGTTGGCTAGACATTACCATCTATTTAAATCGCAGATATAGAGACGATCGATGCACATCATAAATAAACATAATAAAATAAGTTTAAGCATTAATCCATTCAATTGTGACAGGGTTCAACAAAACCCTAGAAATCGATCTAGAACATAATAGAACTGAATATACGCATCATTCTATAAATCATCAATCATTTATGAGAAAAGAAAAATACATAAACACTGTCTTTTCCAATTATTCGAGTCGCTGCTCTATGTTTTCCGCTCTTCAGTTCGCACGTTCTTCGATGCCTCAAAATTAGGTCTCCATTGCTTTTTATGATTCTTGAGGCAAAAATCGCGATGACATCGCAACGTTAGGTCACTTGTTGATTTTTCTCTGTTGACCAGGCGTCGCGACGTTGAGACGTCACGAAGTTGGAGCGTCGTGACGTTGGCACGTTGTGACTTTGTTGCCATTTTTTCTTCTTCTTCTTCTTTTCAACTCCAACTTGCCAAAAACCACCTTCTTCATCTGCAATTCACAAAAACTCCAATAATCAGATATTGGGCTATAATGCACTTATTTAAATGTAAAATCAACTAAAAACATAAAGCGGGCGAGTATAATATGAGTGTTTTAGGCACTCGCACGAACTTAGCCTCTTGCTTGTCCCCCAGGCAAGAAAGCAGGAAAACTCGAGGCTTCGATACACAGAACCCTAACATACTAAACTCGACGCCATGATTGTGATGCCCATGCTGCTAGAAGAAGGGTCAAAATGGACCGACTTAAAAATCTTGCCTTTTTGCTCGAATTTTAGAGGATCCATAAGGATGTTCAACTTTTGAAGGAATTCGATTAGGCATGATTAGGTTAATGAATGATTTCGATCTCCTAAGTTTTCAATAGCCATTCCCAAGGAGCCTGTGTGCATTTGATACATGATCCCTAGCATATCACTTCGTTCTAATACCCCCAAACTTGAATTCAACCCACCTATTTGGAAGTGTCTAACTACAAAAGGATAAGAACGCACCATTTTTATTCACTTAACATACCTACTCCTGAAAGAAAAACTAGTGCCCGTAAGTTTATGTTGAGTGTTCCTGTAGTGAGGATTTGTTGGTCGCTACCCACTAGTTGGTTAAGGGCACCGGGCATTCAGTTCCCCTCAAACTTCATCCCGAACACTCAACTAAACCTAAGGGCCCTAAGCTGTGGGAAACTTCCATCCTGTGTCCCATGTAACGGGCAGTGAAGTCAATGGCTCCCGGCCAGTTGGCTCAGAGCATTAGGCTTTAAAAGGCTCCTCGGATTGTGCCTGGGATTCCGATTAGAAGATCTCACTTATTCTGTTCATACTTGTTTTTGTTTTTATTGTTGTTGTTTTTTTTTTCTTTATATATATATATATATATATATATTTTTGGCTCGAAGGAAATCCTCTTTTTCTATGGTGTCATCACTTTGTGTTTAAAAGCCCCAGTTTGTTGGACCTTAAAGTCAGGTTGAGCCTGGGCATACCTAAGCGATCATACATTATTATTGGGTGCGATAGAAATTTAGTTGAGGTGGTTTCTTGAATATCGAAGGTGATTCACTCTGTCCTTCCTCACCTATCCAACACAGTCCACATCTAATCCACCCAGGACTTCTGATTTACACTGTTTTTCTAAAATATTTTTAGCGGTCCAAAGGGATCCTTAGTCAGTACATCCAACACATAACACTAAACAACCTTCAACCAAACAAAACTAACTGTCCTGCTGAACTGAAACAAATCCCATAAATTAGTGGTTTATAATGTGCATGACGCTCATGATAATCATCATACAAAACCCTAAAATAAGATTATTACTATAACTGCACAAAACTCAACATACTAAATAGCAGCCAAAAAAAAAACATAATATAACTAAAACAAAACAACATAACCCAAAATTGAATATAACTCCAAAAACAAAACAAACAAAATTACATAATAACCCAATATCACAAACCCGATCACCCTCCCCCAACTTATGTGGAGACACCAATGTTCGCAGAAAGAAACTGAGAGAGGGTGAGGGAACTTCCCTTTCGTGACGCCTGACACCGCGGTGGCAGCTGCGCGCGTGGCGCAGTCTGGAGGAAAGAGAAGTCAGGGAAAATTGGGTCCAAAGGATCCCGCTGATTAGCTGATGGTGATGTCTGGGATCATTCAAGATGTTCATCTGAGAGCCCCATCCCCGGGTCACTTGACTCCTGGTTTCAGTCTCATACCAGCAGTCTCGGGGGGTTTAAGCTTAAAGGAGGCTCCAAAGATCGGTCCAGATGAAGACCTGTCCCATCCCTCCAGATCGACTATGGTGGTGGCGGATGGGAGATGTCGGTCTCACACCTCGGGCTGATCCGGCAAAACCAAACTGCAGCCAATACTTTACAAGCTCATCCCCATCGAGGTTCACCGCTCGAGTCATATGACGCTTCCGCCAAAACACCTAACTGTTTGCGCTTTGATCATACTGCCTTAATCGGGGCAGCGTATCCATGCCTCATTGTCTCAAAGGCACCCGACTTCAAGCTTTCATAGCTAAATGAGAAAAAGTGGGTTCTAGGTTCGGTCTTCTTTGATCCTGTGCCATGGAGGACGCATCCTCTCTAACCTACCCCACATCAAAAAGCAGGTGTCCCCGGATGATGGCATACTATGGTGTGGCATCGTTTTATCACTTCACACATATTCACTGTTCAATGAGATGATGATGAAGTGATGCCATAATTGGGGGATGTAGCCAAATGGTCGCCTAGCGCACCACGCTTCACCATTAATCTTCCATCGATCCACCCGCTGGTCACTGCCATAACGTTCTAGCTCACGCGCATGAGCTCACCAAAGGCTTCGAGGGAACCGTCATATTAGCACATTCGGCTGACAGGACTGCATTGAAGTTCAATAACAACTTCACGCACCCGAACCTTTTCAAACACGCAGTGCTAGATCGTATGAAAATTCTCATACCATACCAGGCACTGGTGAGAGGTTCACATAGTGCCCTCCATCCTTTGTCTCTAATTGTCGTTAAGAAGTCCTCAGGTGAAACCCTTTCTCCCAATGAAATCCACCGGTTTTTGGAATGAGGCTTAAACTTCTCGACCGCACTCTCATTGATTAAACTTGTCGCACATAAATACAAGTGCCTTCACTACCACTCCTCTCAGGTCATCTTGTCACTTACTCGACAGGGTCTCAGAACTCCAACCACTAAGGTGTTAAAGTGGGACCTAATGGCTCAATGACACCCAAGCTTTGCCAAGGCAATTGAGAAAACACCTAGTGCACAATGGGACCGAGGGCTACGTGATTCTACTAGAGGACTTTCAATAGCCCTAAACACTCCTAAGGTCTCTTCCTAACCCTACCCAGAACCAAAGAGCAAGAAAGAACTACCCAATTGTATGGAATCCGAGCCTCTGTGGACCCACATAAATATCTTGGATTAGGCACCAAACCAGGTCAGTAAATGATGACTCGAGGCTCTGCAGGCTATCTGAAGGCTCAGGAGTGTCTAGGCTATCAGATTGAACTGAGATTACGCTCCGGCACTTGGTAGTTTCAAGGATCTGAGATGAGAGTTAGGCTTCTGTATGGGAAAAAAGACTGGGGGGTTGCTTGTTCATAAAAACAAAGGCATGTTGCGATGAAACCAGCCTAACGCGACTTTCCCCGAGGGAGCCGATTTGCCAACATCACATGTCAGATCGTCACGCCCTGAAGGGTATTACCCAACGCCGCGATGTTAAACCAAACGCAACGCGATGTAGGCTTGATTTCACCGATTCGGGCCAACTTCGCAACGTTGAGACCCAACGTCACAATGCGATGGTGAGTTCGACCGAAAATTTTTCAAAAATTTTCTAAGCTCAGAAAACCCTCGAATGGCGTTTCACCCCATCGCACTCTTTCGAATGGGCTTCTCAGCCATCTCCCCGCCTATCGCTTCCTCTCAGTCCCGAACAGACAATCAAAATAAACGCCGATTACTAAAAAGACTTAATAAAATATGCTAAAAACTAAAAACACGCAAAGTTAGACTACGGAAAGAAAGATTTCAAAAAGCTTGGGTTACCTCCCAAGTAGCGCTTTGTTTAACGTCGTTAGCTCAATAGCCCTACATCTCCATATTCGATTTTAGAAGAACTGGGAATGCTAACACATCTCCCTAGTGCTCAAAAACGCTGCTCAAGGTGGATGAAATATTTTTGCTCCCATGCCCTTGACCTTGGTGGTGTCTTTCTGTGAATCAATCGATTTATCTCGGAAGGTTTTCACGTCGCCTTGTAAGATCTCCGTGTGGTGAAGTTCCGAGATATCTTCCCCTCCTCATTATCATCATCCGATGCTTCGTATAGGCCGGAATATACGGAAAGTGACCTTCATCCTGACTCGCCTTAAGTTCACCTCGCATTGATTCGCGCCTTCCTACGGCTATAAGGGTCTACTAAGATGATAGAACTGTGGTCATCTTCTCCATGTCCAAGATGACGGCGTCTCGAAGGATGAATTCTACCTAATCTTTTACGTGATATTTTTCAATTATACCCGTGAGGGTATTGCACACCTGGTCCGCCAATTACAAATCTGAATAGTTATTTCGTTTCCCCAACTTCAGCCTTTTAAACATCAAGAGAGGCATCAAGTTGATGCTTGCTCCTAAGTCACAAAGGGATTTTCCTGATACTCGGGTTCCTATAGAGAATGGTATAGCAAAACTACTCTGATTCAAGTTTGTGTATTTCTTTGTAGATCACACAAGATTCTTTAGTTGCAAGTGGATGGTCCCGTATTCTCCAATTTCTTCTTACTTTGTCAACATCTTTTTCATGAACTTTACAGCTTCTGGCATGTCCTCTAGTGCATCCATAAATAGTATATTAATATGTAGTTTCTAAGATATCAAGAAACTTTACTTAACCGCTTCTCTAACTTACCTTTCAACTCAATGAGGATAATGCAAAGGGTAAGGACAGTTCATCTACTCTTTGCCTGCTTTCTGCCTCTTTCATACTTGATTGGTTTGGCTGATGATCTTGTCTCTCGGCCATTCCCTTTGCATCCGATTTTTCTAAAGAACTTGATTCGCTTCTTTATTTTCCTCTTTCTTCTACCACCTGGTCGCCTCCAGATCAACTCTCCCCATTCCTGCAGTGATAAATTTGCAGCATTTCCCTTCCTTCTTCCTCGGGTTTGCATCTGAATTGCTTGGAAAAGAACCATGTCGCCTTCACAACGTACCAAAATTTATTCGCCTTGATGGTAACTCTGCTTCACAACCCAGGCTGCTTGATTGTTCAAATCGGCGGCCCAGTTCCAAAGGTGATAAGAGGTCAACAATTAGGCAAGGGCTCTCTAAGTCCACTTTCTTTTCTGAGGTGGTTCACCCACTCGGGTGGTGGCATGTTTGCTCCATTGCTTCGCCATCCATAATTCGACATTGCTCGATTATTCGATTATTATGCGCCACCCTCAGCCTTACTTTGATTCGATAGCTGCTGCCTGGCATATCGACCCCACAGCTGGCTAATTAAACCTCGGCACATACTAGAATTCCTCTCACCGCCACGTCTCGACCGCATTCTGTGACACTACCGTGGTTTCCTCCACACAACTCAGCATAACTCCCATGGGCCATAGTTTGAACGACATTAGCAGATCTGTCGCCTAGTGTCGCTTAGTAAGTTTCGCGATTACGAGTTGCAGACATCGAGAACCTCGTTATTCGCTACCCACAAATTTCACCGGTGTAATCCTATCCTTCGCCATCATCGGGTGTTAGCAGCCCTCCGTGATTTCATGTCATCCGTAGTTTCGCAGCGCACTCACGGTGCACACCGGCTCTAGTCGCACTCGACCATTATAGAAAGTATGGACTTGCATCCATCTACAAATTCGTTGTAAGAATTTCCTTAATAATTCATGAAATCTATCCCAAGCTCTCACAGTAAGCTTTCCCTTTGAAGTTATCCGAATGTATTGATCTCTTGCACCAACTGGCAATTTTCCCAAGCGGGAAGAACTTTGTCGAAACTTCGCGATCAGGTCAGTTCTGCATGGCACAGGAACTGGTGGTCACTTGTCAACTGATGCTCTATCACCTAGCCGGAGTGAACAATCTCAACTGAGCAGCCTCTTCACATAATTACATTATACTCGACCATGTCACATACTCATGAAGTCGGGCCAAGTGCATATTCGATTCTCACGGCAACCGTGGAACAGATGTTCCAAGCATCTCCAAGGTCACCGATCACCAAGTTGTTCACTGAACGGGTATCTTCAACAAATTCGGGCCTGAATAAATCAGAGGTGGCAACTCTTTCTAGTAACATGAATGTGTATCATCGAATCAATGCGGATACCAAAACATAACAAAACCCGAGACCTCGGGCCCCTGATCACTAAATCAACATGTTATTCAAATTTTTACACAATATTACAAAATAGCACACACACACAAATCCGAAAAATCAGTCCTAGACAAGCCTAAAATCCTATCCAAACTGTCCTAACACAACTTAAAAAATCCAAATTTTCGCATTGTCCCAAAATTGTCCCAGCACCACCGGACCGTCCTCGGGACTATCCAAAAACTATCTCGAAAATTCCTAATATTCAGTCCAAAAATCCTGGGACTAAATCACACGGCCAGTCACAGCCCCAAAGAAAACCTATTTTATTAAATGGCTTTTAGGCTAGAAACAATCCAAGTAGGAAAATTCCTTACCTCGTGGATTTTGACGAAACTCCAAGATTTTGGTACCCACGCGTAGCTCGCGATGCGTGGATCAACTTTGCCTCTTGCTCCGACGAAAACAGATAGCCCAATATCCGTAGATCTTAAAGAGAAGTGGAAAACTTTTTTTTCCCTTTTTCCTTCTTTGTTTGTTTCCTTTTCTCTTCTCTAACCACATGTCTCCTTTTCCTTTTTCTTTCTTTTTCTTTCTTTTGTTTTTGTTTGTTGTTCTTATCCTTATTTAATTCTTAAGTTTGGATACATAGCCCACATTGCGCCATGTGTCCATCACTATTCGGGTCCCGTCGTCCGAATAATTTATTTTTTTCAATTAATTTATTTTAATCGAACTTAGTTCAAGCTATTTCGAATTTAGATTTTATGTGTCCGTCCCAGAGCCACCGGCAACTCACCACCCAAACTCGTAAAGCCCCGATTGTCTCCGACCAACGAGTCTTTTCTGTGCCGAGATTTCTCGAGACGAATTTAATTCACAAGAAATTGCTTTGTCATCCGAGATCTAGAGAATTTTCTAGGCTTCCCTGAACCATTATGGCAATTTATTATTATTATTATTATCATTTTGCCATTTTTGAAATTTTCTAATTTTCCCGGGTTTTACATTCTTCCCCCCTTAAAAGAATTTCGTCCCTGAAATTCACACATACCAACACACACAAACACAAGCATATGCAATAGTTATTCTAGTTCCAATATTAGACAAATACACCTGATAAACTTGGTGGTAGCGCCAACCGATAAGCAACTATACCTACCCTCTCGAGTATCTCGAAAGGCCCAATATACCTCGGCGCTAGCTTCTCTCGCTTGTCAAAACTAACCACTCCTCTCTTAGGCATAACCTTTAAGAAGACGTGATCACCCACCTCAAACTCTGTGAGGTAACCTGCCTATCGCGTAGCTCTCTCGTCACTCAAGCCATACAGGCGCTTCCGAACCAAAACCACATTCCCGCAGGTGTCTCTAATCGATCTGCATCAGTGATGGAACTTTTTCACAACTGGCCCAACAAATCGAGGATCTGGCATGGCCTCCCTTGTAAGGTCGCAGCAGTCATCCGTGATACTCACTCGATAACTATTATTGTAAATAATTCACCAAGTGTAAATTCCTCCCAAACTACCCTTAAGATTTAGGACACATGCTCCCAGCATGTCCTCTAAAACCTGTATGGTCCTTTCCGATTGACCATCCGCTCACTTCCGATGAAACTAAAGACTATCGTCAACCTGTGAAACCCCATATCCTTTTGGAAACTCTTCCAAAAGTGTGTCGTAAACCTGAGATCCATGTCCAATACTATGGACACTACGGAGTCAAAATTTTGAAGACAACCAATAGAATTCCTCCAGTGTGAAGGTCATCCGCACTGCCAAAAAATGTGCCGACTTAGTGAGCCGATCCACTATCACCCATACCGCATCATGCCTCCGCGGTTTCCGTGGCAAGTGGGTCACAAATCCATCGTGACGTGCTCCCACTTCCACTACGCTACCTCTAATGGATGAAGTAGCCCTATTGACTTCTGATGCCCAGCTTGGACCTGCTGACATGTGAGACATTGTCGAACAAAATCTCCAACGTGTCGCCATTTCACAGACATCATGCATGTGGCCCTTGTGACATCTTGTGCCACCGGATACATAAGAAACGAGAGTAAGGGAACTCCCCGAGGATCTCCTCTCTCAAATCGACGCCTAGGAACCACAACCCGTCCCTATACCGGCGACTACCATCCGTGTGAATGGCCCAAATTCGTCACCATACACCTGAACAGATCGCCATCATGATCTAACTCAGATCATTTTAAGACTCGATCACTCGCTTCATCAGGACGACGAGCTGGCACTAACTCAGTACCCTCGAGCCTAGTCGCTATACCCGCAGCCGAACTCCGTCATTGGCCAGCCCCGGAAAGATCTACCACCCCAGATGCTATACTAGCCAATGCTCCTTGTGACTTTCGACTGAGTGCATCAGCCACAACATTTGATTTACTAGGGTGGTAATACAAAGTAAAGTCATAATCCTCTAAGAACTCCATCCACCTGCGTTGCCTCATATTGAGGTCCCGTTGCGTGAAGATGTACCTCAGACTTTTTATGGTCCGACACACCTTAAACTGCTTCACGATAGGTAGCAAGGCCAAATATTCAAGGCAAAGACTACGTGCCACGTTAACTCCATGCTGTCAGTAGGGTAGTTTTGCTAATGATTCTTCAACCGACGAACCATAGTTACTACCCTTCCGAACCGCATCATCATCCACCTCGCCTCAGCGCCACAATACACCACCGCCCCTCTCTAGGACTATCAAAATAGGAGTCAAGTAAGCTCCTTTGAATTCTCGAATGCCTTCTCACACAGGTCATTCCACGAATTTTGACTCTTTCCTGTTAGTCGAAAACCCGAGCACTCCAAGGTGAAGCGCTTTGCCTAATAAACTTGTCCAACAATTCTTCCTGCAGCTGACTCGGAAGTTCCTCTAACTCAACTCTATGCCATCCATGAGAGCTGCTGAAATAGGCTACTATCAAGGTAAATCCCATTACAGTCTACATCCCTCTATGGAGGTAATCCTGATAACTTATCCGAAAAAACATTCTCATACTCACTTACTACCCAAGGTAGATCTAAGTCCGGTCTCACCTCGTCCTCAAGGGTAAGGCTTGCTAGCCAACCCATCAACTGTCTGTTCCATCTGGAATCGCACACTGGCCTAGAGATAAAGTTAAATGCACCTGAGCGCCTCCAAGGTGAAGTGCTCTCGCGCATTGTAAACCCTTGTCAACACCATAGCCGACCTTGAGTTCGCACCTACAACCGCTAGTACATCCTATGAGGCTATCAAATAGTGACGACAGGTAAAACTATTACGTGTCTACATCCTCCTTGATGTAACCCTTTAATCCTATCCTAAAAACATTTCATACTCATAGACTACCTGTTGACTAAGTCCTGCCTCACTGCCCCTTTCAGGTAAGGCTTGCTAGCCAACCCATCAACCGGTCCGTCAGTCCTGCATCGTACACTCTGCCTGGGGATAAAGATCATGATTGTCCACTAAAAACGTAACACGAAAAGTCTGTCTTGTGTAGGCAGAACCTCCCACGCCAATCAATGATAAACTCTATGGGCTGTCAACCAAATTATACTATAAGGATGACATCAAACATTGATATGTCCATGACCCTTAGGTTCGCAGTGAGTATAATCCTTGAGATCTCTGACTAACAATCCCGATATAACTTATCAACACTCACCCTAGTTCCTAAGGAAGAATTTACATACACTGCCTTTCTATGGTTTTCCACCTCTAAGCCCCAAACATCGATACTAGATGCAACAATGATGAATATGATGAATCATAATTTAAACGACACTCTTGTGAGAGCAAACGTACTCAGATACCGATCGATCAAGAAGCTCCACCTACTTCGCACTTTCAGCGAGACCCTTGCCTCTAGACAATAATCCCGTCTGGATGTGCCTAGCCATACACAGAAAGTATCGTCTGTACCCCCAAGCCAAGCAGTCCCACCCGCGGAAGCCATGCCCTCTCGAATTCGACCCATCCCCGTCCATATGGCTCCCCTTTCTTCAATTATCAGTGTCAGGCAAAGACCTCGGGAACTAACACTAGTTCCCTCGGGCCCATGCCTGCAAGGAGGAACAAAATGTGCCTGCGAGTCCCACTGGAAGGATCGGGACCGGTGGTGTCCCATGCCTGGATTCGCCCTTCCGAACAATCCCGTCTGTACTGCGCAGGTTGGTGGCAAAGGAAACACGCCTTCAGCTCTAACTAGCCTAGAGTCTCGGCGTCTCCTGGCCTCTTGATTAGCCACTCCGGCCTCGCCTCGTCCCGGTGGTCACGACTGCTCCCAGTCCGTGCGCGATAAGTCTTCCGCTTCTTCCCGAGCTAGAAAAAAGATCGATTCACCTTCCCCAAGACTAAGACTCCATGTCCCGATGCCCGTGTGTCATCCACTTCTTCAATGGCCAAAGCCAGTCCGACTATTGGAGTCCCTCCTCCCATGTATGCCCAGGATGATGCATGAAGCCTCTGGGAGGATACTCGGGTCCCTCCGTCCACCTCGCACCAGTCCAGGTACAGTGAAGCACGACAACGCCGTCACGCACGATGAAACCTGCCGTGCCCATAGCCTCTATAAAGGCTCGTGGGTCAAACACAGGTGGTGGTTGGCTATTGCTTCGTGAACGACCTCTACGTCCTCGCCCTTGACTTGCCATCTACACACGTCAAATGGGAAATTGAGACCTCATTTTTCTTATTCATAAGGGTATAAAGTTAAACACCGCAACACGTAAGACTCGAATCCCTAAGGTTATGTTCTCTAACCTAGTGTTCACCTTTTTCCTATATACATCATACCACATGTTATTTTTTCTATCGCACTTGTAACACACAATTACGTTGTTCACAAACATGAAACACACATCAAAGCACAACATGGAACACAATGCATGCAATGGTCTAAACCTGTCCCATAAACTCCTAGGTAATCACCTACCTAGACCCCGATACAAAACTGTGACAATGGCATCATATACAGAGCACTAGGTAATCATAAACCTAAGCCTCCTAACACTAAGCTATAAATAAGTCAGGATGTTTCAGACTTAACATTGAGTTCCAAGTAACTCGATACTTTGAATTCTGAAACCCACCCGAGATTTAGCCAAGATTAATACCATACTCAGGATATCCACATTCAGTCTCTAGGTAATCATTTACCTAGGCCTCGATAATTGTCTGACACCCCTATCTCTGGGCCTATTACAACCCGTCAAACCTATACATACGGTGCCCCATATCACACTCACATGTCTCATATATCTAAACTCATTCCCGCATATTTAATCTACAATATACAAAAAATATATGATAGACTATAATCACAAATTTCCTTTACGTAGCCCCTTTGATACTGGGAAAAGGGGTGTACATGTTTGCCCCACTGAATATAACAGGGCATAAAACAAAACAAAACAAGGTCGTGTCCAACTCTCATCCCATATGTTGTCCCATACGCGGTCGGGCCACAGACCGACTCAGACTTGAAAGTGGGGATCCCACAATGGGGCATAACCAAAGTGGTAATAACTTCCCTACAAGGTTACTCCCCACCTAAGTGCTCATGCAAAATGATCAAACCAACCTACGTACACATCCAAGTGAAAATGTCTACATGAATGTCGTGATGTTATGCATGGAATGTCTTCATGCCCATATCCCAAGTCACTATCGCTCCCTCACAGTTACGTCGCTAGGGACAAACCACACAGTAGTACCAATGACACACATATACCGAGCCTTTACCGACCTGCCACCAATACCTAGAATTTTGAAGCTATTAATAAAGTAATCAATCCCAGTCAATCCCACCTATCACACAACTCAAGTTTATGTGTCAATTGGTGGTGTTCCTTATTTGGTAACATAACTTTTCTGACATAATCGCTGGTCCTTTACACCCCATGTTCTTAAGCTTTTCACCTAAGGGGGATTTGAACTACCCCTTCGCTTCCGCCTCGACACATTAATTATATTTCACTTTATGTTTTCAACCGTGAGTCGCTATTAGATTAACGTCCAAAGTACGAAGCTACTACCTATTCATCACTAACATGGATGACCATACCCATACACCCATACCCAATATGCTAATGTCCCTGTGCATATGTAATGCTAATGTCACTGAAATTTCTCATGTTACATGTATGATGCACACTACATGAACCATTCATACAGTTACCTTCACGTCAATTTCATGCAAACATATACTGCAAGCTATGTTGATCCATCAAACTACGACAAAAAATAAATGTCATATGGAACTCTTAGCCGCCCAGCGGAAAAATTCCTACCCAATACAATAGCCAACAACATGCCATGCAATGGTCATGTCAAAGCCCGACTATTCACATGGACACAACTAAGCAACCTGCACACTCGGTGCAAAACATAGATTTTAGCAAAGTTTTGTTTACCACATCCTCCACA
>JAEQBH010001403.1:0-206025 GCA_016808115.1 Tetrastigma voinierianum | reverse complement strand
CATTTATGCACCTTATCTCAAACAAACTCTTGCACTGATATTAGGACTTGGTTTCAACCATATAAATATTGTTTGCTTTTAGTGTGAAGGTTTGTCCTTGAAGCATCATCGACTACATTTATGAATATGAATCAAGTTGGCTTATAGTAGAATTACAACATATACCTTCTCATATATGTTTTTCTTTATAGCTAAAGTTCAAAGAAAAAAGTTCTCAACGTGTTGATGGATTCATTATTCAAGGTAGATTCCAACATTCAAAGAGTGTAAAATTTTCTTTTCAAGAAGATTTTGTTGTACAATTGGCTTCACATAAGTTTGTCAAAATATGTAAAACCTAGTAAATTTGAACTTTTCCAAAAAAAATGGGGCAAACACGGTGAACTTACCACTACAATACAGGTTGAAAACCTTAAAGTTTTCTAGATCTCAGATGACGAAACAGACCTCGTTGTTGGGTTTGTCTCGTGAAATTTAGTTGCCCAAGTGAATTTCTTTGAATTCTAAGATAGTTGGAATTTCATGTTTTTCAAGGCAAAGGGTGTCGAGCGACACATGGCAAGCCATGTGGGTGACACATGACAAGTCATGTGTCACAATGCATGGTAAAGGCCTATGCATGTAGGACACATGGCAAGCCATGTGTCAACATGCATGGCACATGGAGAATGCTATAAATATGGTGTGGGAGCTGTTCGTAGAAGGAGGAAGCAGAAAGAAGGAAAAGGAAGGAAAAAAAATGGGAGAGGGAAAGAAAGGAAAGAAAAATAGGAAAAGAAAAAAGAGAGAGAATGAGAAGAAAGCGGCAGAAAGAAGGAGAAAAGGAAATGTGTTCGACTATTTAACTCTGTCTAACCAAGAAGTAAAGTTTGTATATTCGACGAGGGCTGCGCTCCAAGAGGTATGGTTTCTTTCTATCCTTTGAGCTATTGTTTTGGTATGCTTTTAGGACCACGTTGTGCCATGTTTATGGCATGTTTTGTGCTATTAATTGGAATATGGCCCATTTTGCGGTCTCAATTGAGACGAGGTTGTAGCCGGTCTAAAGGGCTGCTTCAGGAACGAATTTGGGTTGAAAACTTGCATGTACGGGAGTTGCCAAAATGTTCCTACAACCCTCGGGCACACTATTGCGTGGATTGGCACAATAGTATGGCCTTTGTTGCACTCCAACTCGGATGACCATATCTTTCTCGCTTGAACCCCGACGTCTTGGACTCTTTGAAAAGCTCTTTTTGAGTCTAGAATCTGATCACATGCCAGGAAATAGCATTTGGTGCTCACAACATTGCTGAAATTTTGATCATAATAAAAAATGTATACTAATTGCATGGAATGACATGCTTGTTTGATGAAATGTTGATATATGCTTATGTGATACATTGACATGAAGCACGTGGAAATTACATCCATGTTCGACATATAATTTCCCGTGATGCATCAAGTGATATGCATGTTTGATAAAATTGTTCATATAGCATTCATCATATATGTGACATGGTACAAATACGCAATGGCATAATTACATTGCATATGCACAGGGATATCGCATTAAATGGGTGTGAGTGCATGGTTAGTAAATCAACACTACATTTGGTGTTTCATTAGGGTCGTTCTCATAAATAGACAACGCTCCAACAAAGTCCTACTATGATTGAAATGGTAAGGAAAATATGTGGTATCAACAAGTCAGGATAGATCCAACCTCGGGTGAAAGACCACAATTATAGTCAAACATAGGTCCCAATGGTGAAAGGCCATAAAATGTCTGCCTGGGGGGAACCCGCGTTGAAAACACAAAAATCCGCTACCCACAAAAAGGCGCATGGATTTTGAATGTAAAATTGTGATGTATCATCCAAAAGTTTGGTTTATAAACAAATGAAATTTGTTTTGAACATGATCATTGGATGTCATCCAGAATGACTAGTTTTCACACATGGGCTTAAGCGCAGGTTGTGGAGTCATAGGACTCGCGTATGGTACATGATGAGCTGCGTTCTCATTTCATGGCATGACATGTAGGATTTCACATAGAATTGGCATGTTCTTGTTGGAATGTGATTGTGAAATGTCGAGTGGACATTGCATGTACCTTAGCGGAGCCCTTGCAGAGGTATTCTCTACTCGGGCGTGGCTCACGCCTATGGGAAAATATTTCGTGTATAGACATACACCGTGGACGACAATTAATCTTGAGGCCGTACTGTGAAGAAGGCCGACATGTGGCCTTGATATTCATTTTGTAAAATAAAATAGTGTTAATATATGATTTTAAGAGTGTTGTAATAAACTCTTAAGGACTATTGTGACATAGTCTTGGGTAATATTTCTCGAAAGTATGGTCAAAGGGCTCAAGAGGATATTTTTTACTCATAAATGAGTCTCGGTGAATGAGCCACGATAGTGTGGTATTGAGATATGCGATACCCATAGGTATCCCGCAGGTTGACAGTTGGTCAATAGGACCCCTAGGGTTTGGGGCATCACAAAATATCCCAAATTTCTTTTTTCGACTATAATTTCGAGATGCTTGACAATATATTATCTGTTACAACTAAATGCAAACTTGTAATGAAATTCTCATTCATTTACCCCCACTTTTTGTCTTCAATATTTTCTAGTCATTCATCAATTGCTTTTGGACAATTTTCCTTTTCAAAATGGCTATCATTTTTATTTTTGACCAAAATTGATCCCTTTAAAATTTTCTATTTAAAATTTTACAAATTCATGTAAAATCTATAGGGAATCTTATGGATTCATCTTGTAAAACCCCAGAAAATTCTAATTTTCTGAAAAAGGGTAAAATAATAATTTCGGTCAAAAATCCAAAATTTTTCTGTGATTCTCGCATGACGTAAACTGACACTTCACCGTCAAAACTGACACCACGGTAGTTTCATCAAATTCCGTGGAAGCTCAATTTCACGTATTTCCCCGGTTAATAAAAGGATAGTACAGGACACTTTGCGCAATTGAGTGGCTCAAGATGAGACACGTGTCAATTGGAGAGCTAGTCAAACAAATAGCTCAAGTGGGACCCAAAAGAGACATGTGGCAACGCATGACTGGTGGGAAATCCACAAGGGGGACATGGATAAGGTGATAAGGGTAATCCGGGCCGGTTCAATGAATAGGGATTAAGTGGCAAGTGAGAGAACCTCTCACTTGATTCTCTTCTCCCCAACCGGTCAGAGAGAGGAAAGAGGGAGAAAGGAAAACCAAATTTGAGAGGAAGAGTTAGAGAGAGAGGCTCTACCTTCTCTCTAGATTTTTTCTGATGATCGGACATTGGTTTCCGGTGAAGCAAGAGGGAAAGTATTTCCTCGTGATAAGAGCTACAAGAAGAGACCAGAATCGGGGAGTTTCGACAAACTCCTCCAAGAGGTATGTCTTCTCCTACTTTGGTTATTTTCTACCCTAAGGGTTGTGTGGTGGCGTCTTGCTCCAAGGGAGGTGTTTGGTTGCATTTTGAACCAAGGGAAGTTACCCTGTTTTGATCATACGCATTGGTTGGATTTTAGGACTGATTTTTGGGTAGGAAATAAAGGGAATTAGGTAGTGAGTCCTTCAGGTAAATTGTAGCCACATCAGTGAACTTGATGTTAGTTTTCAATTTCAAATTGTAATTCACCTGCAGCCTCTGCTATGGTCTGTTTACCCTGAACATTATAGTGGAAGGGTTGTCCAACTGGGTCGGTCCAAATGGGTCCGCCTGGCCAGGCCGGGCCTCGATGGGTCTGCCCAGTCAATCGCCCGACTCAGGCCGCCTCCTAGTTGGCTCCACCCGATGGGTCCGTCCGGCTAGGGTCATGCATGACCTCCAACTTTGGAAGGTCATAACTTTTTCGTCCGAACTCCGTTTCGGGTGTTCAAGACTATATGAAAATCCCATTGAGTCAAGATTCCATCCGTATGCCTGTGGAGGGCAATGGTTACTAGAACTGACAGAAAAAGGGCTCTCGGGCAGGTTGGGTAGGCTGGCTGAGTAGAGCTGCCTATTCATATGTGACCTCCAACTTCGGAAGGTCATAACTTCTTCATCCGAACTTCGTTTTGGGTGTTCTTAAACTCTATGGAAAGCCCATTGAGTCAAGATCTGTTTATATCTCTGGAGGCAGTGGTAATGGAGTTTGAATGGAAGGGCTCTGGAGATGTCAGGTAGGCTTTGCTGTAGGCTGTTTGATTTATGTGTGACCTCAACCTCTGGCATCAACTTCTTTTGTCCAACTCCATTTAGTGTTCTTTAATCTACAAAACCCCATTGAGTCAAAATTCTGTCATGTTCAGAGGCAAAGTGAGTGATCATAACTTTTAATTGGTAACTTTGTGGTTTTGCAAACATGTGTAGGGTTGGTTCATTTAAACATGCAAATGAATGCAAAGTTTTGATAATAATCATCATGATTATATGTTTGAGATATTGTATTGGAGAGAATCAGCATTAAATGGCAAATATTATATGACATCAATTGTTTTCAGCCATGGATTAATGAAAATTTAAATGAATTGGAAATGAGAATGGGTTTGGGAGGTGTGAGGCCGGGAATGGCTAGGCATCCTGGGCCTCAAAGAAAGGGGACGTATCGTGTGATGGCGACCGCCCTGACCCATGGTCATAGCAACCTCAAAATCCTGACGTGTTGATAGACTGAAATTGTCCATGTTTACCCGGGCATGTTATTGTTTGAATTGAATAGCATGTGTTATTTGTGAAGAATGATAATTGTTAATGCATGCTAATTCGATGTGTTAACATGAATGGTTTGAATTATAAGGAAATATAATCGTATGAGCCATTGAAATCGATATAAGGAATTGGCATCATTGTATCTATGTGCACCATTACATCGCTACGAGTCGCGTAGCATCGGTATGGTTGTTCACCAACCTTGGTGAACGTGTGATGAGCTTGTATTGGAACGACGTCCAATAAAAGACTCATGGTTCAGATCATAGTATGTGTTGAGCAAAGCAAGAAGGGGGTCGTTAATCCCCACATGTCAAAGGCTTAAAATTTGGGTGTAAGAGACCCGTGGAGATATCCAAAAGTTTAGTATGGGTGTAAGAGACCCGTGGCGTGAGCCAAAAGTTCTATACGAGTGTAAAAGACCCGCGGTGTTACCCGAAAGTTCTGTGTGGGTGTAAGAGACCCGCGGTGTAATCCGAAAAGCTCTGTTGCCCAAAAGAATACACATGGTTATGGTTATCACATAGACTTCAAGTTGTGTGATGAGAGCCTGATTGACTGAGATTGGGTTGCCCATTGACACCTGTATCATGGGTGTGAGACGGGTAGGGACTCGCAGAATGCGCTATCGCAGACTACCAATGATGGTTGTCACACTTGGCATGTACGTGAGGGAGTCCGTGGAGTGACTCGATATGGGCATGACGACATTTCATGCATGACATAATTTACATTCATGTAGACTCTTTCACTTGGATGTGTATGGGCTGGTTGATCATCGTATTAGCACTTAGCGGAGTAACCTTGTAGGAGATTATCACCATCGGACTTTACTCACTCCCATCGTGGGACCCCTTCGTGCACACGAGAAGATGGTGCTCCTGTAGGCCGGATTATGAAGCCGAGCGGACAAAGGGGCCTTGATTCATGTTTTGTGTATATATTAGAATGAACTAGTGTTAATATATGTTTTGTATTAAGAGTGATGTAATAACTCTTGAATCTATAGAAATGTATGGTTTTGTAACTGCATGGACGAGTATGGATGATGGGCTCTATTGGTTCATCTTACTCATGTATGGGTCTCATGAAATGAGACACAAAGTTTCACAGTTGACGTATCAACCCAGACCCCGCCGCGCATCACACATCTCTTCAAATTGGTATGGATATTATTCACTTTGAACCTTATCCATCATGATATTTTTTAGGCTCTACCCAAAAAGACCTTATACCAATCGAGATATCACTCATACTTATTAACTTAGATCCTCCCTATTCCTAACCAATGACTTTGAAAGCACACCTAATAAAATCATCGTAATGGAATTTAAAGTGGAAGGTTTCAAACGTGATTTGACCATGATTAAAGATAAATCACTAGTCCTACATTTAGTTTTCCAAATTAACACATAATATTCTTTAGATTTTTTCCTTTCTGACTAACTTCTCCAACAATTTCTCGATAGTGAGATATTTGACCAACTTTGTGACTCAGTAGTTAGTCCTTACGCTTAGTCTTCCAAATTAACACATATTCTCTTTGAGTTTTTTATTTGGATTAACTTTCTCTAATGATGAAGATATTAGTTTCACGGATATATCGATACTTAGATTTTACTTATATATCATATATATCGAGGATATATCAGTGGATATTTTTACATAAATATCGGTAATTAAAAATTATTCAAAATTAAAAATATATTTAAGTTACATATCAAAAATTATTTTGGAAAGCATAGGGAATGAGAATATCAACGATTTTATTTTTTTCTTTTACTATATTTATATTTGTTTATTAAAAATAAATTTATTTTTTATTAAAATATATTTAATCACATTTTAAAATAAATTTTTTCTATATGATTTATACAAAATATTTTATTCAAGAGTTAATTTTTTAAAATTTGGTACTGTAATAACAACGTAAAATAAAATACAATACTTTTATACATTTATATATTTATATTTAGTTATTATAAATGCTAAAAATATTCATAAATTTATTAGAAAAGCATCCCATAAATAATAAAGACAATATATAAATATTTTGCACTTTATATAATAAAGATTAACTTAGTCAGAAAGAGAGTCGCTACCTATACAGCTGGCAAAAGGTTCGAACCCCCCCAACCAAACCCATTTTGTGGGTTTGATCACAGTTGATCGATATTAGTTACCAAAATTTTGGGAAATATCCCAAAAATCGATAAAATGTTGATATATCAGTGAAATATCGCCAATAATTGCGATAAAATGCTGAAATTTCTGTTGACTAATTATTGATGAGATATATTGTATCGACCTTCATCGACACATGATATATCCCTGAAATATCGATCGAAATTTTCGATATTTCAAACCTAACTTTTCTCTCACAATTTCTGATGATAAGATATCGGACCAACTCGTAATCTGGGGACTATAACCACCCACACTTAAAACCTTATTATCATAATAGAGCAAGAAGCAGAAGAATTAAGAGAAATGGATTCTCTGTATTTATTATTACACTACAAGAAATTCACAGTTTACCGACAAAAATTACCGACGGATTAAATTTGTTTGCACTACCGACTAATATCGACTTTAACAAAAAGCGATATTATTTTTTTCCACATTTTTGCTACCATTTACCGACAGATACTCCACTGAAAATTACGTACTTTAAGTGTTCCGTAGGTAATCTTTCCCGCTTATATATAGCGCCTAACTTTAGGTACCATTTACCTACGTATACCTACTAAAATTACCGATTCGAAGTGTTCCGATAGGTACTCTTTCCATTTGTCAACTAATACTCATTTTAACATTAATGCATTTTTAAGTGTTACTGTGAGGTAAATTTATCTTTGATACTTTTTGAAATATTTATCTTACTACTTGATATTATTAAATATAAGTGTACTATAATAATATTTTAAATTTTATAAAAAATGAAATAATTTTAATGTTTAAACCTAATATATCCAAAAGAATTAAATGAATTATTTTATTCTAACCAATATATATATATATATATATATATATATATATATATATATATATGCTTATTTTGCAATTAATATAACAAGTTGATGAATGATATATATAATATTTTCAATTTATCTAACATTAGTCATTGTTGCCTAGTGGATCCTCCATGTTTTCCCAAGTTCGAGTTCAAAACCCCTCGAATATAGATTTTTCTTGATTTTGGTACACTAAAAAAATACCGGGACGGATTCTTCGTAGGTAAATTACTCACGTGAATTTTGTTTGTGATTTCGTCTCCTATTTGCATTTTCCTCTCAACTTTACCTACCATTTTTTCCACAATTTACCGACGGAATTTCCGTAGGAAATTTACCTACGGATTGATTTTCCGTCGGTAATTTATTTACCTACGCCACAACAACCTACGAAATATAGTTGTCGGTATTCCGTAGATAAATTTAATTACCGACGGAATTGTTTATATTACCTACAGAATTTTCCGTAGGTAACTGGTTTAACGAGGTAGTAAATACTTGGTAAAAGCAAATCTAAATAGATAGCTGAAATAATAACCGTCCAACCAACAATAAAAGCAATACATGTCACTTAAACCTTAACATGCTAAAAAAATATCGCAACCCTAATACTCCTCAAATGCGGCTATCAAATGTCTTTTCACAACATCTTGAGAGAAGAGGAAATAAAATGGGAGCCGGCGAAGGCTTGGTAAAAATATCAATTAATTGATTTTGAGTCCGTATAGGCATCAATTTGACTAGCCCTTGGTATATCTTGTCCCGAACAAAATGACAATCAATCTCAATGTGCTTAGTACACTCATGGAAAACGGGATGGTGGCAATGTGTGTAGCAGCCTGGTTGTCACGAAACAATAATGCAGAGGATGATACGTGTATAAAAAAGTCAAAAAGAAGCTGGCGTATCCAAAATAACTTGTTAGATGTACAAATTCATAAAAGCTCTCGCCAGACGAAAGAGATGGTGGATCGCTTCGCATTCCAATTTAAATGATGGATCACCGAGGAAGACACAAAAACTAGTAGTGGACTTCCTAGTGTCTGGACAAGAACGCCAATCAGCATCGGAAAAAGGTTTAAGTTGAACCATTTCTATTGTACTATCCACATTGCTAAATGGAAATATATTATGATGGTCTACTCTATTAGTTGATGATCCACTTGGATCAGGGTCTCCATGCTAATACCATTACTGGTAACTCTTATTGATTCCATAGAAAAATAGATGTTCTATAATTTTTTGATTAGTATGTGATACCATATTTCCACACTTAACACATGGACATTTAATGAAGTTTTTGTTTATGGAGTGTTGTAATGCAAATGCACAAAGCTTAACCATCCACATAACTTTGATCTCCTATCTTTAACATCAAAGTATATCCATTATACGAAGAGATAGATGAAATTGTTATTCCATATCCAACAAATAAACTTATCAATAACTAATTTATTAATAACCTCAAAATATATAAGCAAATAAATTACGTGATCACAAAAGAATGGAAGAGAAAGAAATAAAATACAAGGATGAATTAAAGGAAAATAGCAAAGAAAAGCACTCAAAAGCATCAAACAAAATGCAATGGGAACCTAAACACATGGGAACCAAAATAATGGCTGAAAAGTAAGACAAGTAAAATTGAAGTTGATTTTGGTATAAGAAAACTAGTTGAAACCAAAGTAGTTTCTTTTAGCATATTTAATAGTTTTCACCAATTTTTATATAAATTTAAAAGATAATTATATAAATAGCAAGAGGAATTTAAAATAAAGGGTAAAAGGATATATTTTAAAAATGCAAACTTGACTGAAAATCATTCTGAAGTTTCATATAGACGTGTTAAAAACCTTTTTTCGTAATAAACTTGTTTTATGGTTATTCCAAAATAGGTTTTCATTTTCACTAGGAAATAAGTTGAGATAATTTATTATAAGCCACCATAATGTTACCAAATGAAGAAGAAAGTAGGAGATATTTTACAGAGAATCAATAGTTGATTTAGTGCATTTGCAAAGCATTGATCTTTATTTGACACATAAAAGAGAGTGCATAACTTCTTTGAGTCCTATATGAAAATTGTGCAGCAAAAATCCTCTAAGTCACTCAATGTACGTACTTTCTCACTTGTTTAGTATGCAAAAAAATCAACAAGAATCCATCTTAGTTAATTTTAAACAAAAAAGGAGGACTTGAAAATCAAGGATAGGAGGTGATGCATTTTAGGGCCAAAATTTCCTTCAATTTATATGAAATAGTGCATCAAGAGTGCACAAAATCATACCATAAATTCCCTCAAAAATACTAAGATAAAAAAAATCCTATGAATTATATATTTTTTTTCTTGAAGAAACATAACTAAAATGAAATTTTCATTCTTCAAAAAATATATTTTTTTGTGGAAGGATGAGACATTATTAAAAATATATTATAAAAGTACTATCCGCTTACATTCAAACGTTTACCAATTATTCTTGAAAAAATTATATATTTATTTATTTATCTAAAATTATTTGCAAATGGGACTCCATTATGTATTTGGTCCACATTCAAACGAGGCATCATATATAAGAATTAAATTCTCCTTCCATTTTGGTCAAATCTAAATAGAACATTTTTCGAATAACATTCCAGTCACCCAATTCTAAAAAATGATGACATTGTCATTTAGTATGATTAAATAATGAACCTCATCAATAAGATTTAATTTAGTGGTTAAAAGGTTGGATGGGGCATAAGGAAGTAGAGGTGGGAATATGGGTTGGCCCACTTTTGCCCACAATATTTGAGGGCTGGGCTGGGATAATGTAGCCCAAATAGAGCCACAACCTATTGGCCTAGCCCGAATAGGCCCATTAGGGCTTAGGCTGGGCCATCCCGCTTGGCACATTTTGGCCTATTTTTTATTTTACGATTCTTTAAATGATTATATAATATTTTTTAATTGTTAAAAACATTAGTTTTGATTGTGAAAAATAGAAAATAGTTGTTTATAGAAAAATAATAGTTATTAAACAATTATTTTTAATAAAATAAATAATAGCCAGCATGAAAAAAATAATATAAAATAAAATAAAGATATATAAATATAACTAAAATAATTTATTTTATATAAATTCTTAAGAATATAAGAATAAATTATAAGTATTTCAAAGAAAGCTTTATTTTATAAAATATAAAATTTATAAAATTGTTAATTATTATTAATTTTAATTTTTGAATGTTTGGCCCATTTTGGCCCACGCCTACATAGGACCGGGTTGGACTCACCAAAGTTAGGCCCAATAAAAGTGGGTCAAATTGGCCCAACTCATTTTGGGCCTTAGCGCTAATGGGTTCAACCCATTTGGGTCGAGTCGACTTGTTTCCCCGATCGTAGTTTGACGGATTTCATACAATGTATTCAGTTATAAAAATATCATTTTTGGGAGCTTCTCTTTGCTTTTTATATGTAATTATGTATAATATTATATGTAAATAAATCCATAAAAATAAAAGAAAATGCCTATCAAAAATAAAATGTAACAACTATGATAATTTCTAATTTATAAACTTTAAAATAAAATTATACATTTAATGCTTTTAAAAGACAATTGGTACAGCTTTTAAAAGACAATCTGTCCACAAAGGCCCTTCTTCAATATGATCAATTTTCAAGAAGGCTTATCAAGGACTACTTTCTATGGATTAGCAACCTAACAAAGGACTACTTAGCAAGTTATCAGTTTTTGCTATAAACATTAGACAGTCGAGTTTGGATTAGATTACTGGTTGTTAATATTTGATAAAATGCCAAACAGAGCAAGTTGTCTCCAAAGGGTGGAATATTCAACAAGTTGATGTAAATAATGCCTTTTTGAATGGGGAGCTACATGAAGATGTCTTCATGACTCAACCGGAAGGTTTTCTAGATGGCAATAAACCTCAACATGTTTGTAAATTACACAAAGCTCTATATGGATCAAGCAAATCAAGAGCTTGGTTCAAAAGTTAAGAGGTGCTTTGCAGCATGGGGTTTTCGTGACTCCGTGTCCGGGATACTTCCTTATTTTATACCCATAAAAATGGGAACCTACTACTGTTCATAGTGTATGTTGATGACATCCTCATCACGGGGGAGAGTTCAGAAGACATTAATAGTTATTACAGATTTAAATCACCAGTTTGCCCTTTAAAATCTGGGGCCTGTTAGCTACTTCCTTTGCTTTGAAGTAAGAAGAAATTCACAGTTACACTTGAGTCAATCCAAGTATGCAATAGATCTCCTACTCCGGACAAATATGGCGCATTCAAAACCATGCTTTACTGCAATGATCTTGAATAACAACTTATCTCTTATTGATAGTGCAACATTTGATCAACCCTCTATATAGAAGCACTCTGAAACCCCGAAAATCCAAATTTTTGAAAAATGGTAAAATGGTAATTTCGGTCAAAAAACATGAATTTTTCTAGATCTCGGATGATGAAACGGACTTCACCGTTGAAATCGTCTCACGAAATCTAGTCACCACGTCGACACTGGCCAAATTCTAAGACATACTAATTTCACGCTGAGGTATAGGGTGCCTGGATGACACACATGGCATGGTTAAGGGGATGTCACATGGCACCTTAAGAGAGCACATGGCAAGATCCATGATGCACTTCTGAATATGTGGCTCAATGAATAATGTGGGATGGATGATGCAAGAAAGGGAAATAAGAAATAAAGAAATAAGGAAGGAAAAATTGTGCACCACATACTATAAGAAAAAAGACCTATCATAACGGTTACTAACTGTCGTCGTATGTGTTATATGTCATCATAACTTCCTAGTCATATATGTCATCTATTGCAGTGTCAAGGTAGGTGTATCAGCAACCTTGACATATATAAAATGTTAATGAATGTTTATTAATCAATATAACTTTTCTATCACTCATAATAGGTCAAGGTTTCAGGTTCAAATAAATCATGGTTTCTTTAAAATGATGGGTTTAAGTGGTAAGGATCTTTCCCACCATATTATAAATTGGAATTAGAAGCATATGCCATGATAGCCTTTTGAAAAAATTTAAAATAAGCTTTTAATGTTGCAATGAAGAAGTATGATGCAAAATAACTTGTCGGGCATATTGAAAATTGCCGCTTAATTTAAACACTTATTACAAAATATACCTTGTTTTCGTGAATTCAAGACTTTATCTTGTTAACCACAATGCACCATATAAATATGCATGTAGCTATTAAAAACACATGTACATATATTGTGTTAATTTGAATTAAGTTGTCCTCCTTTCAATATACAAACAAAATAATATATTCAAAAGAGAAGCTAAAACAACTTTACTTAGAATAAAAGATACCAAAAGATAATGTAAATCAAGTTCTATATATAATACATACATCAAAAATAAAAACTCATAGAACCAATAGATAAATTATACAACAAAAATATTAATAACCCATGTATGTATATACATCTTTAAATTTCTCTATGAAAAAAACCAACTTGAGTCTTCTTCATCAACCCCGACCTATAGCCAAAAAAATAAATAAACAAATGACACCACTCATTATTAGTCAAGATGAAATCCATGTAATAAATCTTAGTAACTACACAAACTTCAATCTTACCAAATAACAACTGTACAACCAAAAATATTAGTAACACATTCGTATATACATCTTGAAATCTCTCGGTGAAAAAAATATTATCTGTGAGTCTTTCATTAATCGATACTGCATTCAATAAAATAAGGAAATAAAAATGATATTAACTAATTATTGGTATAAGATGAAACCCATGTAATGAAACTTTAAGAACTACACAAACTTTAATCTTACCAAAATAACAATTATATAACCAAAATATTAATAAACCAGATGTACATACATCTTCAATTCTCTCTTTGCAAAAAACCAAATGGAGCTCATGTATAATTAGAAAATGCATGTATACATATATAATGTGATAAAACTTCCATGAACCTATAATGAGTTTTGGGTTTGGGTTTGGGGTGTTTGAGTTTTTCTTCTCATAATGAAAACCTTCTTTGAGTATGTCTAAGTAGGGGTTTTCCCTAGTTTATTTCGCCATTCAATGGCTAGTATTTGGTTTAAGGGCTGTAAATGGCCATTTTGCTCAATATGGACCGTGTTGTCGAACTGAGAAGGCGTTATGTTGTTTTCAGTTTAGGACTGAGTGTAGTGAAAATCTCAGTGTAGTTCAGTTTCTTTTCGCTACTGCTGCAAAGTAAAATTTTCGCACCACTGCTCATGGAGCTCACCCTCGCACCACTATTCATGGGTGCGAAAATTTTCCAGTTTTGTGCCTATAACTTCGGACGACCATAACTTCTTCGTCCGAACTCCGTTTGAGGTGTTCTTGGACTCTATGGAAAGCCCATTGAGTCAAGAATCTATATTTATGCATGTGGAGGACAAGTGGGCTTCACAACCTTGCTGAAATTTGAAAGTGGTGAACCCGACCCTATTCAAACCAGTTTTCTTTTTCTGTTTTTGTTTCCCTTGTTTCCTGAGACCATCTAGTTATTTCATAACAATCTAATAAGAGAATACAAAGAGTCTAGAGCATAACAGAGAATACATGGATAAGTGATATGATATGAAATACCTGAAAATGCTATGCAAAGAGAAGAATGAATGACAGGAATACGTAAATGATATGAATATATGAATACACGAATGAATAGATAAAAAGTATAAGATGAAAGTATATGATATGACAATACAAAATATGAACATACATGAAAGCATATGTGAAAACATATGACAGTATATGATATGATAGTAAAAGTATAAGTCTTGTACTCCTATTTGAGATATGAAAGATGAGATAGAAACACATAATATGAAAAATAAAGATATGATATGAAAGTATTGGCTTTAAGCCAACACAAGAAAAGTATAGAAAGTATACGAAAGCACAAAGTATATGATAGAATCGAACGCATAAAATGTATATGAAGTATAATGAATAGCATAGATGATACTATGAAAAGTACAAGATGAAAGCATATAACATGAAAGTATACGATAGTACAAGTATGAATATGAAGAATGAAAAGTATAGCATGGGCGTGTAGCTACTACATGAAATATGACATGATATATACACAATATAAGAAATGATATATGTAATAGTACATGGAATGCAATAAGTCATAGAACGAAAAGATGAGAAGTATAGGAATATGTATATATGAAAAGTATAGATATAGCACATGCCAAAGACATAGAATAGAGACATGACTTGCAACATGAAAGACTAGTAAAATGCATATGAAAAGAGTAGATGCATATAATACGAACCATATGGAAGGAAAGGACAAGATGATAAGTGTTAGAGTTATATGTTATATGAGTCGTATAAGCATAAGAACTGTGTATAAGCTTGTGATGGTCACTGCTAGGTCGCCCATGCTTATGTTCCCACTAAGTGTTGTTTAGCACCGTGTTCAATCCGCGGTAGGTATCATGGGAGGCAAGAGGGCAAGACATCCCACACGCCAGCATAGGCCATCTCGTATAGATGCTCACCATCACAAGCCAAATCTCCGATTTTTTGCATAGTTTTTGTATATGTATAGTTTTGTATAAGTTGAACACTAATGAAGGAGTATGAATATATTTTGTATTCGACAAGCATAATATATTTATAGTAATTATACATATATAAGTAAATGGACTCAGGTATATGTGTAATTAGATTTTGATGAATACCAATACGATGGTATTTTATTGGTATATGTATATGATTTTTTTTTATTACAAAAATTGTGTATCAGAATTGGGCCCATAACCCACAGGTACAGGTTTCATCTCTGAGAAGATTAGTATAAAGAGTCCCAGTCCCGAAAGTGACACCCTCGCTTGACATCCTTATAGGAAGCAATGGTATTCAGGTTGGGGTGTTACAGTCATTGCCACAAGAGAATAGGTAGCATCAAACTCCACTAATCCCTAAATAGTATGAGGAACCTCCAAAAACTTGTCTTTCTACGTTTGGTGCCTTGAATTTGAGGAGAATGAACCCTTGTTCATAATCAGAAAGTTGTTTTTAACAAACTTATAAAAGCTAAAAATTGTAGGAAAGCAAACAGAGCAACACATTTTTCATGTAATGGAATTCAAATGGCTCTAAAGAATCTCAAATTATACCACATGACAACTCCATTTGAGATCCATTATGACAAACCCACAACTAATTATTTTAACCATCACACAATTCACACTTTTTCCTCAATAAGTCATAAGAAATCCACATGAATCTAATTACAATTATATCCACATGAATCCTCTAAAATCTAGATACAATTATATTATGCTTGATTAAAAGAGACAACATTATCAATAATATAATTACAATGACAAATAAAGATGAAATATTACCATTTTTTTTTTCACCTTCAACTTAAAGAGAATATTTTCTTTTTTATTCTGTATTAGACAATTCCAAAGGAAAAAGAAAGATAAAAGAATACCAATTTTAAAATAAAGAACGAAACCAGATATGAGAAAAGAAACATAAAAATAGAAAAGATATCATTAAAATTAAAAGGCAAACAAGAATATTTTGGATTCTATTGCCTAAAAATGATAAAAGTCAAAAAAGAAAAGCAACAAAAATAGAACAACCATAAACAATCGACAATCTTTCTACCTCCTAAATTTAACAAAAAATCAAAAGCAAAAAATATTATTCAAAAAAGAACAACGAAAAATGAAGAAAAAAGCAAAACAAGAAGTGTTGGAATCTGAACTCAAAATTTTCCAAAAGAAGAAAAACCAATCGAAATCGAAACCAAACCAAAATAGGAAACCAAAGCAAAACCAAAAATAAAGAAATCATTGGCAGAAGTAGCAGGTTGCAAGCATATCGTCTAGGCCCTTCACATATTTAACAACTTTGGAACCGTGGTGAGGTTGTTGTCTTCCTTCTTCTTGCCCCTCTCATTGGCCATCATTTTTCTTTACCTCATTCTTGCTCCGCCTTCTACAACAAGACTAGGAAGAAGAACCCATTTGATAAACCCACGAGCAAGTCATTCTGAAAATGTGCATAGGTTGAGAAACCATTTTATAAGAAACCCAAATGTAAACATATCATTATGAAAATAAGAATGTAAGAACTCAAAAAATCCTAACCTACCCACTCTTTTCCGGCGGAGAAAAAAACCGCTTTTCCTCAAACCTAGCTTACCCATTTCCAAGCAAGATATATAAAAAACCCAAACCCCAATTTCTCACCTTCCAGATTTCAAAAAAGAAATCCTTTGTAATAGTGGCCATATTATAAAATCAAACTAAAGAACCCTCCTTGAAAATGGAAACCAATGTCCAACCAACTAGATTTCGATTGAGTAGAGAAATAAAACGAATATTTTGTTAGGTTAAGGTTTAGAGCAAAGAGTTTGAAACCCTAAGCTCTCAAAACGAATATGGGTTTTTAAGAAATGAGAAGAGTACTCTCAATAAGTAGGATAATATGATATCTTGACTTATAAATCCTTAAGTCATTTAATATCATTATATTAGAATTACGATAATATATATATCTAAAATCATACTTTGGCTTATAATTTTATGTCAAGCTAGTCATATTATAATAATTTTCACCATTTCAAATTTACACATATGTCATGGTTACTTATATACGAATTATATAAGTTATGGTTCTTATTAAAACAATATACAATGACATATATTACCTAATGTCAACAAAAAATATGTCAATATAGGTCTTTTTTCTTGTAGTGGTAAACATGTGACATGAGGAAAGGGGGAGGAAGCTTCCTCCCTTCACCAATTCGGTCAATGATGATCCAAAGGGGGGAGAAAATGCCAAAGAAAAGAGAAAATGAGAAGAAAAGAAGGAGAAAAAGAAAAGACGAGAAAATGAAATGAGAAGAAATTATGCAAAAAGAGAAAAGCAAAAAGGAAAGAAAAGGGAACAAAGAAAGAACAAAAAGAATTCGTAGAGGGAATGAAATGAGAAGAAATGATGAGAAAGAGAAAAGAAAAAAGGAAAGAAAAAGGACCAAAGAAATAACAAAAAGAGTTCGTAGAAAGGGAAGGAAAGGAGAAAAGGAAAGGAAAAAGGAAAGGAAAGAGAAAAGGAAAAAAGGAGGATTTCCCAGTGCTCTGACAGTCGAAGCTCGACGGTCCGAGTACTAAAGTTGTTACAGTCAGCGCGATCTATGTGTGGACATCAAAAACTTGGAGTTTCGACAAACTCCATAAGGTAGAGGATTTTCCTAGTCGGTTTACTTTGAGTATAAAGGCCATAAAATAGTATGGGATGTTTATGGGAGGCCATGAGAGGCCATGAAATTTAGTTCCAAAAATTTGGGACTGGATGGTAGAGATTTTATGCTCGGTTTTCACACAGTCCGTGACCATTGTGGGTTGGGGTTTGAGCCCAAGATTGATGTCTCTGGGTTTGGGTTGCTTGTTTGGTGATGAAATGATGTATGGATGCATAGAAATAAACCGGTTCTTGTTTGTGGAGGGACCATGAGGTACCTTGTTGGATGGGTCCAAGATTGTGACCTTATTGTGTATTATTGCTTATATGAATAACATGTTGTGTGAAGAGTATCATGTTAATATATGTTATTTGATGTATTAACATGGATTGCATGGATGTAAATTATATGTAAAAATTATAATTGTCCATGGTGTATTAATGTTTCAAGGAAGGCCATATATACATGTAACATGAAGGAAAATGCATTGGTATCATGCATTTCATATGCACGGTCACATCGCGTCGAGTCGGGTGTGTGGGTGCATGGTATCAGTATTCACCGTTGTTAGAATGGGTCGTGAGCTCTAAAATGGGACAAAGTCCAAGTTCGAGATCACTCTGATGTAAATTGACCAAAATTACATGTTTCGGGGTGGAGCAAGTTGAGGTAAACTTCCTGTGGTGAATGACCCAAATGTTATTCACGGTTAGACATGAATCTCGGCGATGTAAGTTCGCAAAAATGTTGGAAATGAATGCGGCGTCCTGTGGTGAAAACCCGAAAATCCGTGGCCCACAAAAGAAAAAGAAAATCATAAAATGATAAATTAAAATTGGAGGGTTGTCCAATGGTTTAAGTCATTGGGTTAAATACCAATGGCTAGTTTCCACACTTGGCAATTACAGGTGTGGGGGAGTCGGTTAGGACTTAGGTTATGAGCATGAGGGGTCACATCTCATGCATGATACTGGAACATTTGGCGTATAATGTTGCATAAATTGTATGAAATGTGATTGATGTTTATGTACGCCATTGCATGTGCATTTTAGGTGGGGAGTAACCCTTGCAGGAAAACTTTCTACTGGGCATTGCTCACCCCATCGTGGGACCCCCTTTTAGGTACAACTTCGGTGCAGGTTTTTGACCCGCAGATGGGACCGCATGAGGGATGAGAGCTGAATGCGGCTTTGTTTTGTTTTTGTCTTGTATTATATTCGAGTAGAACCAAAACATGTATACCTTTTTGTTGTATAAAAGGACTGTAAAATGGACTGATGGTTAAATAGTCTATCTTATATTTTTTTATATTTGTGAATTAAATATGTAGGAATGGGTCTCAATAAATGAGTGTGATATCGGGACACCCGATATTTACAAGCTTCCGCAAGTTGATCTGCACAATCTGACCCCGAGATGGGTGTCACAAGCACTCGTGGGAGCCTCCAATATCTAACTTTAACTGCCCCGACCTAGCCTTTCCCTCATTAACAAGCTTAGTCAATTTTAAAGGCACCCCATCACATCATTGGGGAGCTTGTAAACAGATCTTGAGATATATAAAAGGAACACTCTCATATGGTCTTACCTTCAAATCTTCTCAGCTCATGAATCTTGAAGGCTATTATGATGTTGAATGGGCAAGTAAGCTAGATGACAGGAAGTCTGTTAGTGGCATCTATGTCTTCCTTGGTGGCAATCTTATCACATGGAGCTCTCGCAAACAAGAAGTTGTGGCAAGGTCTAGCACTGAGGCTGAGTACAGAGCCCTCTCCAATGCAGCTACGGATTTAATCTAGATTCAAAATTTGCTATGTGAAGTTGGTATTTCTCTTTAGTCCCAGCCACCTATCCTTTGGAGTGACAATAAGGGAGCTCGAGCTTTAGCCAACAATCCTGTGTTTCATGCTCGCACAAAACATATTGAATTGGATGTCCTTTTTTTTTCACAATCTAGTTTCTGAAAACAAACTCGTAGTCAGGTACATTCCCACAAAAGCTCAGTCAACAGATATCTTGTAACACCCCGTCCCGAGAGAGTGTACAGTGCATGATACTGTAGGGGTGTATAAGAGTACCAAGTGTCATATTGTAGTATTTTGGAGACTAAAGTAGGAAATGAAAGTTTATGGTAAACCCGGAATTTGTGGTATTAAACCAAGGGCACAATTGTCATTTAGCAAAAAGATTATGTAAGGCATAATTAAGTTAGAGATGGGCCACAATACAAATAAATAAGTTACAATTGCAAAATTAAAGAGATGAGGGCTATTTGCAATTAAAGGAAATGTTAAAATATAGAAATGGGAAAAACAAAAGCCAAAATGATATTTTGGTCTCATTTCTCACTTTGCTAGGGTTCATGGTTTTGAGGAGGAGAAGAGAGAGCCAAGAGGAGGAAGAGAAGGAAGAAGAAGGAGGAGGAGAAGTCCAAAGATCAACGTATGTTGTCTTAGAATCAAATACATTTTGGATTCCTAGGGCTTTAGTAAGGAGAATAGATGCTCCTTTGGTTTAGGTTGTGTACAAAGATCACATAAACCTTGAATTGTCAAGTTATGAGAGTAAAACCCCACCTGGGGAGAAAAATAGACATGGAATCATCAAATTGTGTGGTTTTAAAAATAATTGGTGGACCTAGGTTGAGTTCTTGGATTTTCACCTAGGGTTTTGTGGTTTGAGATTCCATAGCACCAATTCAAGTGTTGGGGAGTTGTTGATGATTTATGATAATTTCCTTGAGGTGTTAGTGAATTATAGAAGTCAGATGGAGAGAATTGGTAGCAAAAAAGAGGCAAAAAGAGATGCAAATCTGGGCGCTGAAGGTGTACTGCACATCGATGTGGGTGTATCGGTACACCCTAACAAGGCAAAGTACCGGTGACACGTTCGTGGTGTACCAGACACCCCACCGTATAATGCAATGTAAAATTCCAGATAGTCCGCGCATCGTACACATGTGTCCCAAATGCCCGTGAATGCTATGTTTTTGTATAATTAAGCCCGGATTCGTACAATCGATAGTTTAGGAACCTTATTAAATGATTAAGATAGGTTCGAATAAGATCGGGACTCGATCAAAACGTGAAGGCACTTCGCGCTCTGGGCCGGCCGATATTCGCTGAAAGTGTGATTGGCAAGCATGGAAGTATGTTGTCATGTAATTACGTAGGCAATTAATATTTGCTGTATTTGGTTGAGGATGTAGGTTAAAAGCAAAGGCGGGGAATAGTGTGGAACTGTGCTCAAGTTTAGCAAGCAAAGAGGTGAGTGTTCTAAACTCATTTTCCAAATACTAGTGTATTATTATTATAATTATAAATTGTTTTGCATCGTATTTCATGGTTTTGATGTCAAACCATTTTCAAGAAGCAAGCAATGAGTTAGAAAGCAAGCAAATGGTTTTGATTTAAACCATAATTGAAAAGCAAGTAAATGGTTTCGATTTAAACCATAATTGAAAAGTAAGAAAGAAGCAAGTAGGCAAATAAATGGGCCACTAAACCATTTTTCAAGCAAGCAAGCAAATGGTTTTAAATTGTAAACCATTTTACAAAAAGCAAAAAGTAAGCAAATGGTTTTGAATAATTAAACCATTTTTTCTGCTAAGCAGCAAGCAATGGTTTCACTTGTAAACCATTTTTCAAAGAGCAAGCAAGCAAGCAAAGAATGTTTGTGAAAAACAGGCCTTCCCTAGTTCTAAGCAAGCATAACGGCCGTGAGGTATTCCAGACGTGTACCTGGGTGGGTTAGGGTCTCATACATGCATTTCCATTGGCTCCGGCCTGGGCAAACTCTGGGACATACATCATGCATTTAAAGGAGATCGTTGCACGTACAGAGTATAAGGTTATGAGCTCTAACTAAATTATGGTGATGGCGACACGGTCAATTCCACCATATTCACGAAAGGTGACGCGGACAAAGGTCCTTCCACCGGGCACGGCCGAGCACAGTTCCCGTGTTCACTAGGTACAAGAAGGGGGAATAGGCCTCCAGTGGTTGATGTTTTATAAGCATAATATACAATTTTGAAAGTATTGGTTCCTTGGTCGCTGTGCTTCAAGAGTTTTAGCAAACGAATGAGCCTGGGTCCCGCTTAGATTTCAAACGATCGGTCAGCCAAGCTCCCGTGGGATTTTAAAACTAACGGTTGAGCCCAGGCTCCCGTTTTAAAGCATGCGGTTGAGCCCAAGCTCCCGTTTTTATGAAAAAGTTTTGAGAAACTTTTAAAGCAAAGGTTTGTGAAAGGTTTTAAGAAACTTTTCAAGCAAGATAAAGCAAGCAAGCAAGAGAAATTTTGAGAAGTTTTATAAACTTCTAAGCAAGCAAGCAATAAGAGTTTTATAAGCTTTTAAAGAAGAGCAAAGCAAGCAAGCAAGCAAAGAAAAGTTTTATAAACTTTTAAAAGCAAGCAAGTACAAAAGCAAGCAAGCAAAGAAAAGTTTTAGAAATGTTTAAAGCAAGCAAAGCAAAGTAAAGCTTCTGGAAAATATTTGTAAAATAAAGTTTTACAGTTTTGAGGTGTTTTCCGGAAAAGCAAAACCTTTTATAAAAGCATACACTCACTGAGCTCATTTAGCCTTGCCATTATTATTTTGTATTTTAAAACTATTTTCCAGGTATTGTGTACGCAAGACGCCGGAGCACAATAGGATTTGTCCTGACATTGTACAAGTGCAGAAATTAAGAATATTATGTAAGAAAAGACTTTGAATATGTATAATGGAACATATGTATGTACATAGAGTAGTTTTGTGAGAATGTGTTGGTATGCTGGTTGCCATATTTTGATATAGTGTAAATTGGATGTATACAGGATTTGGAATTATACTAGGTGCAGCCGTCATGCTGCCGAAGTTTTTCCGCTGCTAAGATTTTACCAAATCCTAAGTCATAAATAAAAGAAAATATTTTATAGGAGGTTTAGCAAGCAATACGGCTTTGCTTCACAGGAGTTTCTAGTCGTTAGGAGGTAACGGCCGATTTCAGAGTGAGCCGGCATGACGCCCGCCGCCTAAGGGGTGGTGTGTCACATCTTCACTAAGGCACCGCTATTTGATTGTTTTCCTTGCACTCTGTACTCAAATCTCGGCATGGCCATCTCCCTTCAGCCTTGAGGGATGTTGATGTAAGAAATTCAATTGAAAAGAATATTCCGCAATGTAATGTTAGTTAGAAAATAGCCGAGTTAGGAAGTGCATACTATATACAAAGGTCTGTACTCTTCCTTTGTTCAAATAGTTCTTCGAAAATCCTCTTCTTGTTGATGTAACAATTAATTGAAAGAATATTCCAAAATGTAATGTTATTTAGAAGTGCATACTATATATAGTGTCTTGTACTCTTTCCTTAGCCTGCTGAAGTTCTTGAAAACTTCCTCTCCAAGTTTGCTCTATTTTGCATTTTATCAAATATTAACATGGTATCAAAGGTGAAGGTGAAGAAGTGTAAAACGCCATTGTTGAACTTCACTGTGAAGAAGAAAAATCACCATGTTAATATTATTTGATAAAATGTCAAATAGAGCAAACTTGAGAGAAGTTTTCCAAAGAACTCAATCGAACGGCAGGAAGAGTACAAGACCCTATATAGTATGCACTTCCTAACTCAGCTATTTTCTAACCAACATTACATTCCGAATATTCTTTTCAATTGAATTTGCTTTTATACCAACACCGCTTTGAATGTTTTTGAAATTTTCTTGGTGCAGGTCTAACTTAATTGTCTTTATCGTTGTCTTTTACATTGTTTGCAGCCTCTCGGACTTGAAGTGAAGATACTTATGGTCTAACTTATTATTATTATTATTATTATTTAGTTTATTGAGAACATAGTAGAGTTTCTTAAGTAGACCTGATGCTATTAAGTGGTCAAGTCCACTCCTTAACGCATGAAAATTCAGCAAATGGACCTACAAGTCAACTTTAGCCTAGATTTTGTTTTTATTCTTTATTCTAGTTCTTATAGATTTTTATCAATATTCTTGTCAGGTGTCTATAATATGAATCGCTAGGTCTAAGATTTGTATCCGTTTGTCCTTATGGTGCTCTGATTCTTGCAACCTTTTGTGTTTATTAGATACCTTATCCACTTATAAATTATAATACCACAAAGGATTCATCGATGTCATGAAACCTTTTAACCATCTTCACGGATGGGTAAAATGATATTGAAAAAAAATTCAACCCCACTTTCTTAACAAATAACATTCCGAACTGCTATATACAATTCCAATAACAAAAAACATTCAAATGAGACCCCATAATTTGCTTAGTTAGGCAATTCATCAAACAAATGGCATAGGCTCGTAGAAATCAAGAAAGAGACAGCAACCGGAAGTCAACAAATAAAATAAAAAACATAGAACCCCAAACCCGGTTTTTCATAAACAAATGTATCCATAGAAGGTGATCAATCTTCTACATTTCGAAAATCCGGATTTCATGAAATTATTTCAGAAAAAAATAAACCCCTACTTTTCGGAACCGAGCCAAGGAACAACTGGTCTACCAATTTTTTTTTTTTTAAAAAGAATAAACTATAAATAAAACACGGTATAGTTTCTGAAATGTAGATTTTTTTTTTTTTACACAATTAAAAAAATAGAACTCCAAACCCGTACATAGTTTCATTGTGTTACCCAAATGAAAAAGAAAAAGGCAAGGGAAAAAGGGAAAAATTAAAGAAAATAAATTTGCTTACTTGGTCTGAAAACAGTTTCTTCTTGCCTGATGATGGAACTGACGAAGAAGCCTCTGACGATAGAGTTGACGACGAAGCATCAGACGACAAATCCGACACGAACTTGATCGTGAGAAGGCGAAAGGGGAAAGGAGGAAAAACAAAATAGGAAGAGGGAAAAAATTTCTGTTTTGACAGCTGCCAATAGATTTGTTATAGAATTCAAAGAATGTCAAAGTATAAAATTATTTAATTTTATAATACTCCCTCTACACCTACTAATACTCCCTTCACTTAATTGTCTAGCTCTGCCATTGAACCCAACATAAGTGGTGTGAAGCTAAAAATTATTTAAATTCACATTGATAGATGCGACACTTAATATCAAGTAGCCATGTAAGGCTACAGGTGGCTCTTAAGAGATAAAATTTCCATGCATATATATATATATATATATATATATATATATATATATATATATATATATATATATATATATATATATATATATATATAATATTTTAAAAAATCGAATTGATGCCTGAATTAGAAAAATTGTTGGTTCACAATTCATTGGTTGAACAACGATCGAACTGTAGTTGAACCGGTGATGTCATAAATAGATAATTAATATATTATTAAAAATAAAATAATTATAAATATATTTTACCAATTCAACTGGTTCAACCTTTTGTTTGATCATCATTCAACCTTTGCTCGACCGGGTTCAATCAGTCTATTCGACGGCTTCCAATCGTCTGCTTGACCTGGGCTCGACACCCCAAATCCCGGGGGTCCCGTTGACAACCCGTCAACCCGCGGAAACCTATGTGTCTCATATCATGAGACTCATACATGAGTAAAAAAAATGGCCACTTCGGGCCCATACATCCATACTCATCAAAAACATAACCAACTGTATTACGATAGTTTCAAAAGTTAGTACATCACTCTTAATGCAATAAATATATTAAAACTAGTTCATTCTAATAGATACACAAAACATGAGTCAAGGCCACAGTCCGGTCCACTTCATAACCCCGGCCTCTAAGGAGCGTCGTATTCCTAAATACCTCAGCAAGCCTCGAACACTTCCGATGTAGCAGAAAGCAATGCCCAAGAGTGGAATTATCCTATGGGTTACTCCACCTAAAATGCACATGTTATGGCATATCAGAATATCCACATTCCATACAATTTACGATGGCATGCCTGAATGATTTATATCATGCATGAAATGTTTCCATGCCCATACCGAGTCACCCATCGACTCTCACACATGCCTATGCCAAGTGTGAAAATCGTCACTAGTAATGCCAATGACACCCAAACACCGAGCCTTTGTCGGCTCACCAACACCTAAGGCAATTTGCCAATGGGTAACCATCCCGAGTCAATCCCGACTCCTATCACTCAACTTTAGGTCTAAGTGATGAACATGACCGTGTGTTTTCTCTTAGGCAACAGAACTTTTCAGATTACATCGCGGGTCTCTAACACCCATACAGAACTTTTCATATAGTACCACGGGTCTCTCACGCCCAATCGGGTCTCTCACACCTATGCAGGACCTTTCGAATAATACCACAGGTCTCCTACACCCGAGTTCCAAGGACGCCCAACACACATTAATTATTTCTCATTTTATAATTTGAACTATGAGTCTTTATTGGACTTAGTCCCAAAGACAAACTCAACCCACATTCACCAAGAGTGGTGAATAACCATACCGTGCACCCACACCCGACTAGATGTGATGTCACCGTGCACATGAATGCAATGATGCCAATTCATATATCCAATTCCAATGGCTCACACGCAATTATATTTCATATAATTCAAACATTCATATTTACACATCAATTACATGCATTAAAGATTCTCATTCTCCACACATCAAACATGCTACCCATATAAAGCAATAACACATAAAAGATCCTAAATTTTGGATCTCAATCCAACAGGGCATTGTTCAACCCCCACACATCCCCTAAACTAGTCTCGGTTCCATTCATTTTACCGTTTTCAGTTCTACCAAAATGGCCCTAAGCACCAAACACACAACATGTTATTCATTTTCCACAATAACATCAAGCAATTTCGCATGGACACTTTCAGTCCAAAATAAATTCCCGGACTGTGCAACACAGTCCCGTGTCCAGCCGTGGACTGTCCAAGGGCAGTCCCCACTTCCAGCATGCAGTCCCATTTCCTTGGGACTGAAATGCTCGGCCATTCCGACCTCACAGCTCCCAAACACCATTTTCATGGCATTTTAAACAATAAATAACCAAGTAGAAGAAGACCCCTACCTTCCAGAGTTTGTCAAAACTCCACAAAATCGGTACCCATGCATAGCTCTTGCCGTGGGGAGCAACTTTGCCTCTTGGCTCGTCGAGATTCGACGGACCGATCACCGGGAATCCTAGAGAGAAGGTAGAGCTTATCTCTCTAAAATCCCTATCTTTTATCTCTCCCCTTCTCGGTTTGCTATCTCCCCTCCCAAACTAGTTGGTCAAGCATGGGTCAAGAGAATGGTCTTTTCTCTTGCCACATGTCAACGTACTATTGGCTCATAGGATTTCCTTATCCACTTATCCCTCTACTTTAGGATTTTCATCAAATGGCATCATGCCATGTGTCCACCCATGGCCTACACTTGAGCTCATGTTTTACTAATTCTGCACATGACATGTGGCACCTCTTGAGCCACTCAAACGCCACGTCATCCCGCACTACCTTCACAAGCTTCGAAAACATAAAATCTAACTGCTCGAAATTCACGTAAATTCGACGTGGTAGCTAGATTTCCGCGAGAGGATTTCTTAAAGGTGAAGTCCGCTTTCGGGCTATCCAAGATCTAGAAAATTCCTGATTTCTCAATCGAAATTACCATTTTATCATTTTTCAGAAATTTTGAATTTTCTCGGATCTTACAAGTTCAACCGTCAGTTTGACTGGTTCAATTGCCGATTCGACCAGTTCAACCACCAGTTCAATCGGTTGACAACCGATTCAAAGAAAAACAGTTTTAACCTCGGAATTAGACCGATTTTGATGTCGGTTCACGGTCCAACCAATCGCACCGATCGGTTCAGTTTTAAAAACATATATATATATATATATATATATATAAACAGATCATGGGAATAGGAAGCAATAGGAAACGCGGCAATTCGTTTAGAGGCATAGATGAAATGGTTAGTAAGCGATCGACCTCGTGGAAACTCTAGCCCAATCGCATATACACCAATTCGCTTCTCGTGCAACTTCTATTGATTTTTTTTTTCAAAATATAAATATAAAAATATCATATATATTTAAAAACCTGCTTTTTTTGAGAGTTAAATATTTTAGTTATAATATAGTAAACTATTTCACTTAGACTTTGAACTAGGACCCTCCCCTCCTTAGTGCCAAGCCTTTTTTCTAATGTTGAGCGAGTTATATATCTTCTTGTACACAACTCATCATTTTTTTTAAATAAAAATTTGGATTCATACATGTTATAACAATATAAAATATGGGTAATTGACATGAATAATATATAGTTTGATCGACCTTCGTTAATTAGTCTCACCTACTGTTTAATAAGGAATAATATCATGTTTGGGGGTCTCATATTCGAATGGTTCGCGACTGTCATAGCTGGTTAAAAATGTCACGTGTCATTATGTTTGGCCCCCAAAATTTTATATTTTTTAAAAATCAATTTGATCCCCACCACCTCTCTTCTTCCTCTCTTGCCACATGTCATTATTTAATTGTCCACCAAAAATTTTAAATTTTTTCTTTAAAATTATGTTTTAAAACTTTCTTCTTCTCCATCCCGGTCTTCTGCCGCTGTGGCTCCGCCCTAATTCTTGACAACTATTTCTCGTTGATTCATTCGCTTTTTTATTATTATTATTATTCTCGTCATTGTAAATGGTCTTTTCGCACAACCATTTTGGTTCTTATTCTGTTTCCGTAAAGAAAATATGTACTTCTATAATCCAAACAACAAAACCTGTGTAACTTCAAACTTCTTTCTTTAAATCTGTAGATTTCTAGCAATCCAAATTTTGCGTATTTTTCATAAATTTTGCCAAAATTTCAAAACAAACAAAAAAAGAAAGTATCAAAATTTTCTAGCAATCCAAACAAAACTCCAAATTTTCATAAACGGTAGATTTTCTAACAAACCAAATAAAATTACGGATTTTCAAAACATCACAATCAAAACTCTACAACAACTCCACCAAAACTTGTAATTTCAAAACAAACAACCAAAGAAAATATCAAAATTTTCTAGCAATCCAAACAAAACTCCAGATTTTCTAGCAATCTAAATCAAACTACAAGGTTTCAAAACATTACAATCAAAACTCGTAATTTCAAAACAAACAACCAAAGAAAATATCATAATCAAAAGTGGAAAAACTGAAAACATAAAGCTATCATGAACATAAAGCAAAAAAATCACGAAAAAAAACATGAAAGTGAAGATGAAACAAGGTGAAAATGAAACAAGGCAAGCAAAACAAAATAGAAAAATCTTCACGGGGAGAATTTTCAGTTTCAGAAACTCTAAAAAAATAAGGCCAAAATCAAATAGAAAATTTTCGCGTTGTATGAGGAAGGGGGGAGGTGCACGGCTAAGTACCGAAGAGAGAGAGGAGAGGGGTGTGGGGTAAAATTGATTTAAAAAAAAAATGAGCCAATTAAATAATGACACATGGCAAGAGAATAAGAGGGAGGATCAAATTGATTTTTAAAAAAATAAAAATTATGGGGCCAATTAGATAGTGACACGTGGTCACCCATGCCTCGAGACCAATACAATACAGACCCCAAAATGTGAGATTATTCCTACTTAATCGATAGATGAGACTAATTAAAGAAAATCGACCAAAATATGGATTATTCCTGTCAATTACCCCTATAAAACATATCTATCAATCGAATCAAACTTAAACACTAACAAAACTAACATTGAATTTTTAATGTTAGAACCACATGAGTTTTGGCATGTGTAGGTGGGGACACAAAAATTTTTAAATACTTAAAAAATTGATAAGATAAAAAAAAATACATATTAAATCATTTTTTTAATGTTATTAAGGTAGGTAATATGAAGATAATAATTTTTAAAAATATTTAAAAGTATTTTAATATGCTTTTTTTATTTATTTAAAAAAATTATTTGTTTAAACTATTTATTTTAAAACTTTTAAAACTATTTTTGATAAATGTTTTATTATTAAGATTTAAGTTCTAAAAATTTATTACATTTAGGTTATATAACTAAAGTTAATAGATGTATCTCTAAGAAAACTGAATAGATGTAAAAAAATATACTATTTTATTTATTTATTTAAGTACTACATTATTAAAAGTTATGTTAACAATCTATTTCATCAATATTTAAAAAAAAAATTTAATTTATGTTTTTCAATAAAAATTTGTTTTTATTATCTTAAAATAAAATTCATGCTAAATTTTTAAAAAATTAAAAAGATAAATATATACATAAGTAAATGTAAATTTATGATAATGACACTTCAAATAAGTATCATTCTATGCAAAATTACCTTCTATAAATAATGACGCTTCAAATAAGTATCATTCTATGTAGAATTGCCTTTATTAAATAATGATACTTCTAATATGTGTCATGAATTAAAAAAACATTGCACTAGATAATGATAAGTTTAATAAGCTTAATAAACTTAATATTATACTCGAATCAATGACGCTTTTTGAAAATGTCAACGAATTAAACATTGTTATTTTTAATTTTTGTAGTAGTGAACCCAAGGGATAACCAAACACAAAGAAAAGTCTTTGCCCCTGTTTAGTCTTGAGATAACGCAACAAATGATGAGTTTCCTTGAGGTGAGGCTCACAAGGCTGAGCTAAATAGTTACTAAGACGATGGACAACATAGGTGATGTCGTGGTGAGAGATAGAAGCCTACCAATCAAACATCGATAGACTGAGCCATCAGGAAGAAGTGCACCTTGCGTAGTAGTGAGCTTGAGTTTGGGATTCATAGGAACTATGGTTGGCTTGCAAGCTAAATAACTCATATCTTCAAGATACTGCAAAGTGTAATGGTATTGGGAAAGAACAATGCCTTGAGATGAACGAGCCAACTCAAGATCGAGGAAATAACGCAAGCTGCCAAGATCTTTCAAGTTGAACCAAGAGTGAAGAAACTCTTTGAGGGAATTAAAGGTAGTGATATTAGGTCCTATGAGAATAATGTCATGATCAACATACATAAGAAGAGAAACAAAAGAAGAACTCGATCCCTTAGTGAACAAGGAATAATCAGACTTAGATTGAGTAAAACCACATTGAAGAAGGGCATGAGAGAACTTAGAATACCATTGATGGGATGCTTGTTTGAGGCCATAGATGGACTTGTGAAGGCAACAAACAAGCTTCTCCTCCTTAGGTTTGGAATGTTTTGCTTGATGATAGCCCAAGAGAAGATCCATATAAACTTCCACAAATAGGTCGCCATTTAAAAAAGCGTTGTTGGCATCGAGTTGTTGCAAATGCCAATGATAATGGGTAGCCAAAGCCAAAAGAAATTTAACGGTTGAACTACCGACGAGAATGTTTCAGTGTAGTTAAGGCCTTCTTGTTGAGTATAACCTTTGGCTACAAGGCGCGTCTTATGGCATTCCATAGTACCATCAGATTTGTACTTAATCTTGAAAAACCCATTTGCAACCAACTGAATGTTTCCCAACAGGAAGAGGGATAATGGACCAAGTGTGGTTAGATTCTATGGCGTTGAGTTCGACCTTCATAGCATCTCTCTATCCTGGGAGGTGCACAACTAGGTGATAAAACTGAGGCTCATAGTGAGCTGAAATTTAGCAAATTAACTGCCAAAAGGATGGAGATAAGCCATCATATGAAAGCAACTTGAAAACTGAATGGGGAACCTAAGCAGAAGAAATAGAAGTTACTTGAGAAATTAATCCACAATGGTGTCGCAGAGGTAAGATGGAGGCTTGACTACTCCGCTGACTGTGTAACAAATCATGTCAATTGAACATTTAATTTAGCCAACATGGGGGAAGAAGAAATAAGTTTTGGGTGAGGCTCCTTTGTAGGATCAGCTAGATCAAGTTGCTACATAAAATGTCCCGTAAAGGCTGTCAAAAGAGCTGACCAGAAAAGCAAGATCAAGGAAAGGATCAACAAGATCCAAAGAAGGCACAATAGTGTGAAAAGGGAAAATATCCTCATGAAACACAACATCCCGAGAGACAATGACATGTTTGGTATTGTTGGATTATGGGTTGGGTCACCCATGGGGCTTGACCCGACGCATAACCAATCTCAAACAAAAACAACCTTAAGAAGGGTTATGACTCTTCTCTAAAATGGAACCAGATAGAAACCTATAAATAAGGTTTCTCTATTGAATTTGGGGTTCGATTCTTTTGATGAAAAACATTAGCAATATTTGTCAGATCTGAGTTATCACCATCTTCATCATTTAAACAAATTGTTGATAATAGTTTAGAGGGGTGTTTGTACTGTGGAATTCTGGTTCAAGTTTTGGTAATTGGATCATCCTTGAAGCATTGAAGACACCAGGTTAAGCGATCAACAAGTAAGTCTCCTTCCTCTGTGCTGTTATGACAATGGTATTAGAGCTAGGTTATGGTTGTCTTTGTGCTTCATGTTCTCTGGAAAAGAAAATGTGTTTTATTTAAAGGAAAATCGAACATAGATTGATTTTTCTAGGGCTCTTAATGCCAATTTTTGGTTGAAATTTTGGTATGGATGGAAAGAACTCATCGAGAGCTTTCCAACGAGTATTTGTTTTGGATTTTTTAGAGTTCTAATTGATTTATTACAATTTTTTGAACTTTTCTCCAAAATTGATTTTTTTGAATTTTTCGGCGACCGGCCTACGGTGACGTTGGAAATTGGCGCAGTGAACGGAGGCACTACTGAATGACGTGGTGGATGCCACATGGAAACTACTTTGAACCTTTGATGACGCGGGTAGTCAAACGCTGATGTGGCACCTCCTTGACCCTCCCATGCTGACATGGCAGTAAAACGATGACATGGCAAACTTTGACCAAGGCCGATGTGTCGATGACTGACTGATACTTTAATCGTCATCGGATCGAACTCGACCTTCCCGTCGACCTCATCCGAACTCTGTTTTCGACGGAATATTTTTTAAAATTTTTGTTTTTAAATTTCCTATTCTATGAACACCTTTCCAGAGCTTGAAGAGGTCGTTTGATTTTTTTTTTAGAAATTAGAAATGTATATTGAAGTATGCTTAAGTATGTGATTATGACATGTTGAAATAGAATACTCAAATTTCCTTAGTTATCGAAGCATGTATGTAATAGCAATTGTAGATAGAGACAAAAATCTCTTATAATACTGAAAAATTTCTCCACTTTTTAAATGTAGTGGTAGAACAAATGATGATCGCTTTGGAGCGATTAGGTCAATACAAGAAAGACTCAAATCTTTCATTGGAAGAACACATTGGTGTTATGCATTATATATTATGGAACTTTCATGTAACCTTCCACGAGCATTACGAGTTGTCGGTAGAACAATAAATATGGATAATGCTTGACTCCCTGCCTGATTTATGGGAAAATGAAGCAAAGGCACTTGTAAAACAGTCAAGCAAGTTAAAGTACAAGAAGATTGTCCCTAAATTAAAGGGAGAATTGAAGCACCGAACACAAGGTATTAGACGATCTAGAAAATCAATGAATACATTTCCAATGGATTTAAGATGTTTAGATATTGATGAAAGGGAATTTAAGAAGAGAAATATGCAGACTGCCAAATAAATGAAAGATTTATGTTAATGATTAGCAAAGGGTTTGCAAGACATAGATACATGTATAGATATATTTTATTTTCTTTCCATTAATGAAATATGTATGAAATGTTTATATGACACAAATTGTTGGTACACATGAAATAATATACATTTAGTTTTATCTTTAGATATGTGTATGGATTTTCTATTATTACTTTGTGGGATGTCAGGATTGGAAATAAGTGTCTCTTTCTAGATAAGAACATTGGCGCAAGTTGAAATTTAACCATACTAACAAGTTTTTTTTTTGAGAGATTGATTAGTATTAGTATGATGACTTTTTGTTTCTCTTACAAGAATTAGTTTCTTATTGTTTGATTTAGAACTTTGCGACATGTAATGGGTCACTAGGTTATGAGTTGGGCTAAGTTAGTGTTTTTTTTCCTTTATTTTAGTTGAAATGGTTGCTAATAGGAGCATAGTTGCTAACCTAAACTGAGACAAACTGAATGAAAAAAATTACAGTGTTTGGCATCATAAAATTCAGTACCTCTTGGAAGAACAAGACATGCTGGAAACAATCACACAACCAATGGCTGAGCCCGAGCATTGGATAAGTGCCCAACATAGGCGAGATATGGAAGCATATCAGGCCTATAATCTCAAGGATAGGGTTTCATGCACTTTGATATCAACAAAGATGAGAAATGATCTAATGTCATACTGAGAGTAATCGCATAGTCATAGACATCTGGGACACTGTCAAAGTACAATTTGATGGTACTTCAACCACTGGGTTGCGTCAGATAACTTTAAAATTTGATGCTTACAAGAAACAATCGTAAATCATGATGAGGCGCATTTCAATGTCATGCCAAACATGATAAGTGAGCTGAGAAGTGCTGGCCACTAGTTGGCTGATAAACAACTAGTCCAAGCCATGATTCCCTCTCTTCCAAATGCCTAGGAGCATCTCAGGATAAACCTTACCCATAATGACAACATCAAAACTTTTGATGATGTCGTGCGACATGTTGAGCTAGAAGAAGATTGTCTTCTCGCTGATAAACCATATGACTGAATCTAAGAAATTTGGAGCTTCTGGGATAGGACATAATAAATGGAAAGGGAACGGTTTCAAGCCAAGGAAGAGAGGGAATAAGACTATTCCAAGTGGAAACAAGCGCAAGCATGGGAAGGGCACTGGAAAGCAGAATAAGAACATGAATTGCTTCAATTATAGCAAGCCTGGTCACTTTTATCGTGATTGGACTGATCCAAAGGTAAAATATAACTAAATTCATTTCTATGATGTTTTTGTTAGTAGTTGCTTAATGCTAACTGAGATTATTCCTTCGACTATGCGACAGAGCAAACGCACCACAGCAAGGGACAAGAATGCATATGTGGATTTCCACAAATTCCAAAGGGAAGTGTGTTTTTATACGGAAATAATACATTAGTGTAAGTGCTCGAAACGGCACCTGCAAATTGATAATGCGAAAGAGCCGCACACATTATCTCCATGATGTGCTCTATGCCCCATAAGTTCGTCAGAATCTTGTTTCTGTAGTACTATTGGTTAAACTTGGTTTTAAAATTGTATTTGAACAAGATTGTGTTAATGTATTATTAGACAATGTAGTTTACAGATATGGATTTATATCACATGTAGATACAATTCCTATCAATAAAAGCACATCTGTTTTTTTCATTGGAAATTCAAATGGCAATTCTATTATGAATGATATTAAATGGCATGCTAGGCTGGGACACATAAGACAGGACCGTCTAAAAAGGTTAGCTAAGGCTAGTCGTTTAGGACCTATTAAAAAGATAGATTTGTAATGTTTGGTAGGAAAGGCAAATAGATTGCCTTTTGGAAAAGCCAAGAGAGCAATTCTTCCTTTAGAGCTTATTCACTCTGACATTTGTGGCCCAATGAATATAAGGGCAAGACATGGTGCTCAATACTTGATCACTTTTATAGATGATTTCACTAGATTCGGTCATGTTTAATTCATCTCCCATGGATATGAAGAAATGGATTACTTCAAAAGTTATAGTGGAATGGTTAAGAATCAATTAAAGACAAAAATAAAAATCTTTACAGACCGATAGAGGATGTGAATATCTATCTAATTTGTTTAAAACATATTGTGATGAGAAGGGTATAATTTAGACAATGTACTCATTCTTACACTCCGCAACAAACGGAGTAGCAACATGAATATGACCCTTTTGGATATGATAAGGTCAATGATGGCACAAGCAAAGTTGCCTATCTCCTTTTGGGGAGATGCACTAATGACTGCAGCCTACATTCTAAATAGAGTTCCATCTAAGTTTGTTCCTTCCACTCCATATGAATTATGGAAAGATGAGAAGCCTGATTTGAATATTATGCGACCTTGGGGGTGTGCAGCTTATGTTCATAACTTTTCTCATGAATATGGGAAGCTTGGTCCTAGGGGGAAGAAGTGTATCTTCATAAGATACTCAGAGTACTCAAAGGATATGTCTTCTTAGGGGAAGATATAAATGGAAGTGTAACGGAAATTGAGTCACGAGATGTCGATTCTTGTGGCGGAGGACTTTCCCCGAACGAGGTGAGATAGATAGGGATCTTCCTTTCTATGAAATGGAAGATCTAGAGGTTGGAGAAGATGTAAGAATGATTGACTCAATACTGACACAACCGGACAATATAGAAAATCAAACTCCGCTTGGAGCAAGTGGGAGTTACAATTTAATAGATTTTATTCCTATGGAGCAAGATCATGAAAAATCTCAACCTCGACGTAATAATTGTGAGAGAATTCCCCATCGTCGCTTTGAGATTGAGGGGGAAGCCTTCATGATTGCTCATGATGAAGAAGAGCCCAAAACAATACAACAAGCTCTCTCTGGTCTTGTTAGGCAATTTTGTGTGCTATAAAATGTGTACGCCTATGTGCACAAGTGCACACGTTGCCTCAAGTAATAAAAATGAAAGTATATGTATCGTCCCACGAGGAATTGGGCTACTAAATACCGACTCTAATATAACCTAGGCTCTATTTGGATGGTTGAAAATCTGTAAAAGATTTAAATTACACTAACTAACATGCAAATCCTAAACTACAATGACTCAATAAAGACTAAAAAGCCTTAGGGCCTAGATTTCACCTAAATTGTCATATATGAACCTCCTAACCAAATTAATCGATGTTTATTTCATCATGAAGATGGAAATTTCAGTAATGTATATGTGAATCTCTCTCAAGCATCCACACACTACCCCTAATTTAGGTATTTTGCATCTCTACTCAACCCCAAAACCCTAGAAATACAATAAACCCAAGAAATCCTAATACCATACCTAATCTCATTTATATCTAGGGCTGTAACCGAGTCGAGCTACTGCCGAAGTCAAGCCGCTGCTCGGCTCGTTAGAAGCTCGTCAACTCGCTTATTGCTAAACGAGCCGAACCCGAACATCATTTTGAGGCTCATAAGTTAAATGAGTTGAGCCCGAACCACCTCAAACTCCTGGGCCACGCCTTGTAAACAGTTCGTGAATGTGCCTCGTGAGCAAGCTCGCAACCGTGCTCGCGGAACCAAGCTCGTGGAACCAAGCTCGTGAACATGCTCGTGAACATAGAGAAGGCTTGATGCACAACAAATTTTTCCTACAAATGAACATGATGAATATTTTAACTTTTGAACTTCAATCAAGTTAATTGAACTTTTATCAGCCTTATCTTTTACACTTCATATGTCAGGGCTATTTTGTATTTAACATTTTCTTTAATTCCTAAACATCATTTTGAGGCTCGTAAGTTAAACGAGCTGAGCCCGAGCACCCTCAAACTCAGCTCGTCAGCTCGTAAATAGGCTCGTGAACAGGCTCGTGAATAGGCTCGTGAGCAAGCTCGTTAACCAGGCTCGTGAACAAGCTCGTTAACCAGGCTCGTGAACCAAGCTCGTGAACAGGCTCGTAAGTTAAATGAGCCGAGCCCGAGCACCCCCCCCCAAACCCGGGCCTGCCGGCCCGTAAATGTGCTCGTGAACAAGCTCGAGCCTACTCCCTTAAAACCGAGCCGAGCCGAGCTTGCCTAATACTCGGCTTGACTCGGCTCGGTTACACCCCTATTTATATCTCTATCTCATGATAATTAGATAGTAAATCATCCATGGTCTAGCTTAATCATCACTTCTCAATCTCAAATCAAGCCATAAATCATGCAAATATTTGTCAAATACCCACAAGCATTAAGATTAAATGAAATGCTCTATGCACATGTGAAAATAATACACCAATCAATATAAAATAGGAGAATTCATACATTTATGTCTTTGGCTACATCTAAACCCTAAGAAAACAAACTAAAACATAAATGGAAGAAGAAAGAAAACCATCAAAAGAAAGAGGAAAACAGAAAATGGGAGAAAAAAAACAAATATGGTGGAGGAGCTTCCTTCTTCTCTTCCGTCTCTTCTTTTTCTTCTTCAAGTCTCCTTCTTCTCCTAGGTGAAAGATCTTCAAGAGGGAGGAACCCCAAGAAAGGGCCTCCATCTCGTCAATCTCCAGCCTCCAGATGAACCCTCGCTGAACTCCCCTCCTCCAAATGCCCTAATTTGATCCTTTTATGCCAAAACCCAACGAGTGGAAGAAATGCGCTTCAGCAAAGAAAATGGGCCTCGACATCACGTTATAGTGTGATGGAGCTGGCGCTACTGTGTGGCAAAAAATGGGAAGCTACTGGAGTACTCGAAGCCAAACCATACTGAAGCATGAAAATACCCACGTTATAGTGTGTTCTCACACTATAGCCTGAGCTCACATTGGAGCGTGAGAACACTCACACCACAGCGTGAATGAGTTCACGTTATAGCGTGAAGCCATTCACGCCTTGGCGTGAGTTTTTCTTCAACTCGCCAGTAACCTCCTCATTTTGCATTCTTCACTCCTTCCTTCATAACTTCTTCATCCGGACTCCTGATTGTGTGATCTTAGTGTCTATGGAAAACCCTCAGAGTCTAGAATATACTCATACCAATGAGGGAGTCATAGTAGGACATCATGCAGGTGAACATATCACATGTTTTCCGTGATTGCATGATGACTTTGCCGATTTTCTTTGATTTCGCTTGTTTCCTCTCAATAGTTGGCCTAATCACAAAATTGAGAAAATATAGCATTAGGGCACTTATTTATATCATAAAACTAATAAAACCTAAGCAAAACATGGCGATAAAATGAGTATTTAAGATACTCATCAAGTCCTAATGCTAAAAAATGGTTTGAAGTTGTAGAAGAGTAAATGAATTCAATGAAATCCAATAGAGTCTAGGATTTGGTTGATTTACTGCCAAGTCATAGGATTGTTGGGAACAAGTGGGTTCTCAATATTAAAAACATAAAAGGCATAGGACAATTGGATGATATAAGGCTCGGGTTAGTAGCGCTAAGGGCTTCTCACAATAAGGTAGTGGAATCAATATAGAAAAGACATTTCGTCAGGGTCGTTTGCATCAATTCGCCTCATTCTAGCTATAGTAGCAAGTATGGGCTTAGAATTATACCAAATGGACGTTAAAACTGCTTTCCTAAATGTAGAGCTTGATAAAGAAATCTATATGGATCAACCTTTAGGCTTTGAGCTCAAAGGACAAGAGCGCAAAGTTTTCAAGCTCAAGAGATCCATTTATGGTCTTGGGGGCCAGGGCCTCAAGGCAATGGAACTCAAATTTACTGCCATATTGGAATATGGTTTTACAATGATGAAAGAGGATCATTGCGTGTATATTAAACGTTCAAATAACTATTTCATAATTCTATCCTTCTATGTCGATGACATATGGATAGTTGGAAATTATAAGAAATTGATAGACGTGACCAAAAAATGGTTATCATCACATTTTGAAATGAAAGACATGGGAGAGGCTAACTATGTTCTTGGTGTTAAGATCCTCAAGGATTGCTCAAAACGACTCTTGGGTTAATCTCAGGAGATGTATATTAAGAAAATGTTAAGCGTTACCATATGCATGATTGCAAACCCATGGATACACCCGTTGAAAGAAATTTGGGCCTTAGTCTTCATATGTGTCCCAAGTCACCTTAAGAAAAAGGAAAAATGTTCAAAATACCTTACTCCAGTGTTGTCGGAAGTTTGATGTATGCAATGATGTGCACACATCCGGACATATGCTTTATCGTTGGGTTAGCAAGGAGATTTCAATCTAATTCAAGTATAAAACATTGGATGGCAGTGAAGAGAATTATGAGATATCTAATAGGGACAACAGATTATGTATTATTCTACCAAGGGAAGGATTTGCGATTGATTGGTTATATGAATGCTGACTAGGGAGGCGATCCTGATCAACACAAATCAACATCTGGATACGCGTTCTTGCTAAATGATTGTGCAATTTCATGGTGTGGCAAGAAACAGTCTTGTATAGCTTTGTCAATGATGGAAGATGAATATGTAGCCTGCTCTTCAGATATACAGGAGGTGGTTTGGTTGAAAAGATTCTTACAAGACTTAGAGGTTGTTAAAACAGCTTTTGAGCCAGTCACTCTTTATTGTGATAGCATGTCTGCATTGGCTTATGCTAAGGATCCAAAATATCATGGAAAGACAAAACATATCCAGATTAGATATCATTTTGTCAAAGAAATTATCACGTAAATGAAGTGGTTCTGAAACACATCCCTACCAACCAGATGGTTGCAGACCCATTTACTAAACATATAGCTAAAGACGCATTTACAAGGCATGCAAGATCCCTGGGCTTATGTAGGATGTGATAAGATTGTATATATTATTCAAACCACTTGTGATCCTCTTATAATAAAATGAAGAGCATTTCACATAGTTCACTTGTTTCTAGAATTTTACTGTGAATATGTTGGGAATGCCGCTTAGCACAATTCAAGTTAAGTATGTTGATAGCCTTGATTGACTCTCTCACATGAGTAATCACCTCTAGCGCTTTAGGAGCGAGTAGAGATGAGACCTTGATTTAGATGGCTGAGGTGTAGTGGGAGCGGCCTTGGTCGTATTATCACTTAGAAGGTCGCCTTGATAAGAATCAAGATAAGATTCTTTACAAGAATCAACATGAATGCTTTCCTACCATTCATGTGTCTATTTATAGGAAGCTGAGTGTGGAACTTGTTTGTTTAACATCATGGAATGTGGAAACAAAAGTTTCAGGTTTGATGCTTGTAAAGCGATAAGACTAAGACTCATAAGGTGTTATTTATCTTACAATTTAGAGTGAGACATACACTCTTTCGTCTTTTATAAAAAAGAGATGCTCCACCATAGCATGCATTTCATACTGCATGTGCTAGACGACCAATTGGGAAGCGAAAGAATGGATCCTTGCTTCTTCGTTGTGTGAGTCCTAGAAATCCTACATATGGATTTCATCTATCTTTACCCTTTGTGATTTTTGACTATATCATGATGTGATGAATTAATGTTGGATATCTTAAGATGTATCACATAGTCATAGAATGATTCGACTTAATGAAACATTTCTAGAAAAGGGAGTTAACTCATATCTGATTGGCATGAGGGCAAAAAAGAGTATTCTTTGCTTGTACACCAGTTACTTGTATTCATCGGCCGAAATTATTTCACTTGATTAAGTTGAAAATAATTTAGAATACTGAGTAATTGTAAGAGAGATCAAAATATGGATTCTCGAGGGATTGAATAAATCCTTATCTTGTTTATTAAGAAAGATACTTGGGGTAAATAAGCAATTATTTACCTTTGCGAGGTTGATGACTCCTATATTGCCTATAGTTAGGTTTGTATTGGAGCTCCCACCATCAGTGTGCTTCAGGTCGTACGGTCCATTCACCTGTATGAATTAAACTCTTGGGATGGTTGGATAATGATGAAAATGGAGATCAAGCTCATGATGGGCGAGTGGGAGATGTTGGATTATGGGTTGGGTCGCCCATGGGGCTTGACCCAACCCATGACCCATCTCAAACAGAGACAACCTTGAGAAGGGTTGTTATGACCCTTCTCTCGTAATGAATCAACCAAACGTAAACCTATAAATAAGGTTTCGTATTGAATTCCTTGGGCTCGATTCTTTCGACGAAAAGCATTAAATACACAATATTCTCATATCTCCTCGAGTTATCATCATCTTCATCCTTTAGACAAATTGTTGATAAGAGTTTAGAGGGATGTTCGTACTATGGATTTCTAGTTCAAGTTCTGGTAATTGGATCATCCTTTAAGCATTGAAGACACCGGGTTAAGCGATCAACAAGTAAGTCTCCTTCCCCTACGTTGTTCTGACAGGTATGAATGTCATAAAGACAATATTTCTTAATGCTTGGAGGAGAGCCAAGAAAAATACATATATAGGGGCTCGGGATTGGAAATAAAGAGCTCCAACTACATTGAGTAACTAAATGTTGATGTTTACGCTCTACCACAAAATTTTGTTGAGTCCGTTCAACACAAGAAAGCTGATGGACACCCAAGGAGCTAAATAAAGACCCAAACTCCAATTCAGGTGCATTATATGTACGAAAAGCTTTAACACAAAGCTGAAACTATGTTTCCACAAAGGCAAGGAAGCTTGGAATAATAGCATGCACATCAAATTTATTTTTGAGAAGATAAACCCATGTAAAGCATGAGTAATCATCCACCAGAGTCAGAAAGTAGCAAAAACCATCATATGAAGAAACATGATAAGGTCCCCATGTATGTAATGAACCAAGTCAAATATACAAGCTGACATATTATTATTAGAAGCAAAGGATAAACGTCTCTGTTTTTCCAGTAGACATGTGTAACAAGGCTGAGATTTCATTTAACAAGTGGGAATCAAAGCCAAGTTGAGAATGCAAAATATTCAGACGCTTGAATCAAAAGAGGCATGACCCAATCTGCTGGCGCTGTTGAAGCGAGTACGCATTGACAAGTGCAGAGGAGGTAACCGTTGTGTAACCGCATTGATGCGACGCACGTAAACTCACCGAAAATCGCAGTGTAAGAGAAGGGTGCTAATGTGTAAAGTAAATTAAACTTGAACTCCGGAACAAATAAGACATCTTTAAGAGTCAAATTCGGACCAATAGACACATCACCAACATGAGTAACCGAAATCCGAGTATGATTTGGCAAAGTAATATATGAATGCTCCACTTGTATTTTGAGAGGTAGCACTTTTACGTTGGTGTTCTTCTTGAGAAAGAAAAGCAAACGCTCTATTGATGGGAGGTAATGAGTCGAGTAGCAGTATTTGTCCTCTGATTTGAGAAAAAGTTACATTCAGCAAGCATCTCCTTGACTCCACCACATGAGCACTTCCAAGAGTTACAAACTGGTTCGTAAGTGTTAAGTTCTTTCGATATAGCCTTAAGTTTAGTGAAGTAACAACCAATTGATAATTATTCTTGTGCCAAATTGATTAAATCTCTTTTAAGTTGAAAAACCCTATAGCCATTTTTCTGTTGGAATCAATCTCTCAAGTCAGTCGACATCTCATGAGCGGATTCAACATATATCAAACTCACAGATATCTCCTTCATAGTAGAGTTGAAAATCCATGAAATGACCATGTTGTTATTCCTATTCCAAGACTGAAGCAATTCAAGATCATTTACTTCAGGTCTTGAAATTTGAAGAAAGACTTGAGTCTTTATATTAAAAATAGTAAATTACAAGTATAAAAGGAGGCCTTATATAGGCTAGGCTATACAACCCTAGAAAAATACAAATTACAATCCTAAGGAAAATACAAATTATAATCCTAGGAAATTACAAAATAAATATAATAATATAATAATCTAACATCCCCCCTCAAACTCATGGTGGTTTAAGAGAAACCATTATGAGTTTGGAAGCTAAAGCTTGAAAAGTTCCTGGAGGAAGTGGTTTGGTGAAGATATCAGATAACTGATCCTAAGAGGAAATAGACTAAAGTGTGAGTGTACCCTGAAGCAGATGATGATGAATGAAGTGACAATCAATCTCAATATGTTTAGTACGTTCATGGAAGACATCATTATAAGCAATTTGAATAGCACTTCGATTATCACAAAGGAAGTTTAGTCATAAAGGGAACAATCACCCAAGATCCTATAGTAACCAACGTAACCAAATAAGTTCAACTGTAGTAGCTGCTAGTGCTCTATATTCTGCTTCAGTGCTGGAACGAGCAACGACCGTTTGTTTCTTGCTTCTCTAAGAGATAAGAGAATCACCCAGAAGAAAACAATATCCTGTAGTAGATCAACGATCAGTGGAATCACCTGCCCAATCTGCATCTGAATATGCCTAAAGAGTCAATGAAGAATGGGAAGAAAAATGAAGACCATCAAATATGGTGCCTTCGTATATCAAGAATCCCGAGAACAAAGCAAAGATAATGAGGGAGATCTAGGGGCGTACCTATAAACTCGACTAACTACATGAACTGCATAGGAAATATTAAGGCGAGTAATAGTGAGATAGATTAGACTCCCAACAAGCTGTCTGTAGAGAGTAGCATCAAATAGTGATTAGCCATCATGAGAATTGAGGCGACAGTTATACTCAATAGGTGTGTCGACTATCTTGCTATCAGTGATACTGGCTCGAGAAATTAGATCAGAAGTATACTTGGCCTGAGTAAGATAATAACCATCTGTAGAAGAAGAAACTTCTAGACCAAGAAAGTAATTAAGAGGGCCGAGATCTTTCATTTCAAATTGACGACCAAGAAAGTGCTTTAGATCCTGAATACCCTGCATATCATCACCTGTAATAATCATATCATCGACATACAAGAGAAGAATAGTAATACCATGACCAGACCGTCTCAAAAAAAGAGTTGTATCAAAAGAACTGCCTGAAAAACCATGTTGAGAGATAGTAGAATTGAACTTTGCAAACCATGCTCGAGGAGCTTGTTTAAGCCCATAAAGTGCCCGTCGTAGTCGAAATACTATGTGAGGAAACCCCGGAGGGTGAGAGTAACCAGGTGGAAGCTTCATATAGACTTCCTCTGAGAGTTCACCATTAAGAAAAGAATTTTTGACATCCATCTGAAAGAGTGGCCATTACTCATGAGCCGTGAAACGACAATAAGAGTCCTGACATAAGAAAGTTGAGCCACAGAGCAAAGTCTCTCATAATCAATCCCATTCTCCGAGTAAAAACTCCCCGAAACAAGGCGAGAGCCTTGTAGCGATCATCGCCACATCCGATCGAGTCTTGATCTTATAAACCCATTTACAACCGATAGCAAATTTTCCAGATGGGAGATCAACCAGATCCAATGTTCTAGTTTTATGTAGTGCATCCAACTCTTCTTTCATAGCTTGCTACCATAAAGGGTTAGAGGAAGCCTCTTGAAAAGTCTGAGGTTCCTGGAGAGAGGCGATAGCAGAAAAGCAATGAAAGTCACGAAGGTGAGAAGGAAGAGTAGTTACCCAATGGGAACGACAAAGTATATGAGAGTAAGAAGGACCACAGATCCGTAGTCAGGCAGATTGGGCAGCACGCCACTGATTGTGCTGAAGCTCATCGATACATTAGAAGGAACACGCATTGTAAGGGGGAGACTGATACAGAGAGGTTGGAGACTCAGAAAAGGTCAGGGAGAGGATCGATAGAGGGAATAAGGGAAACAGGAACATGAGGTAGTTGGTAAAACATTTTGTGTTCCCAAAAGACCACATGCCGAGAAACACGAAGACGTTTGCTAATGGGATCATAACACCTATAACCTTTTTGACCTATTCCATACCCAAGAAAACAACACAAACGAGAACGAGACTGAAGTTTGTTTCTTTCATTATCATGAAGAAGAACAAAACAGACACATCCAAAGATTCTAAGTAATTCATAGGAGGGAGAATAACCAAACAACAGATCATAAGGAGTTTGATTCTGAACAATGGGAGAAGGACACCTATTGATGGTGTAAACTATAAGAAGTGCAAACTTCCCCCAAAACTAAGAAGGAGCAGGCGCACAGAGTAGCTCGAATAACATCAAGAATATGACGAAGTTTGCGCTTAGCCTTGCCATTTTGCTAAGAAGTGCCTAGACAAGAGGAATGAGGAATGTGCATCAAATTGATGTAGAATAACCTAGAAATTCACGGGCTTTATATTCGGGCATTATCGATCCTAAAATTGTGATAGGTTTAGAAAACTGTGTTTCAATCATTTTGGTAAAGTCATGATATATTTGATAAAGTTCATAACAATTTTTGAAGAGATAAATCCAAGTATATCGGGAAAAATCATCCATAAAAATAAAAAAGTAACGTGACCCACCCGGAGTAGAAATGGGAGAGGGGCCCCATACATCAGAATGAATAAGATCAAAAGAAGAAAGAGCATGAGAAACATTGTTATTAAATGGTAAAGCAGTTTGTTTGCCAAATTGACAAGGCATACAATCAAAACTCTTATTTGAAACCGAACCTAACAAACCCCTATAAACTAGTTGTTTAACTCTAGAGATAGATGCATGACCAAGGCGAGAATGCCATAAAGCAAGAGAAGAAGTACTCTGTTCTGAGATGGAAGAAGCAGAGAGACGAGAGGACGGTAAATGAAGAAAGATGAGCTTAAACAACCTTCCAACCTTACGGGCGGTCCAAACGATCTGTCCTGTATGAGAATCTTGCACAACCACACCAATAAAGGAAAATGTTAAAGAAAAACAAGTTTAGTGAGTTGCCCAACAAAAAGAAGATTATGTGTGAGTTTAGGAATCTGGTAAACATTAGAAACAGACAAGGCTGGTGTAGAGACATTACCAAGATGAGAGACATGCATAAGAGAACCATTTGCAGTGTATATGGTAGGGAGAGAAGTAAAAGTGTGTGAAGGTACAACATTAAGAGAAGAAGTCATATGATTGCAGCAAGAAGAATCAAGAAGCCACGTATGAGATGTACCTGATATAATAGAAAGAGCAGTGTTGGATGCACTGGAAGATGGAAGATGAACCTGATTAACCATATCCTGTAGATCTGCTATAGAGAGAGATGAGGCAGGACCAGACTTGGAATGGGAGTCCATAGCTGATAATTTAGACTGGGTCAAAGCAGTAGTGTTCTAAAGAATACGTTGACGAGTGTAATAGGTTTCAACATAATGACCTTTGTTCTTACAGAAACTGCAGATAAGAAAAGACTTCTTCTTGTTATGTCATCTGACATTATTCCCTTTGCCTTGGAAACAAAGAGGTAGGTGAACTGACGTAGGGAAAATAGTGAGTACAGCCATAAAACAAAGGATCGGAGTAACGAGAACCACGGTCTGGATAGAACTAGGTTCAGTCTGAAGATGGGTCTCATTATCAACTAATTTATGAATAACAGGAGACTGGTTGCAAGGATCTCGATGGAGAATATGACTTCTGGCTAATTCAAACTCATCACAAAGCCCCATTAAAAACTTAAATAGTCGTCCTTGTTCATGGTGAACATAAACCAATTTGGTGTCAGCAGAATTGGAGAGAACTGGTTCAGATGCAATTAATTGAACTGACATAATTGGAAACAGAGGTAGGTGAACTGAATTGGAGAGAATTGGAAACAGAGGTAGGTGAACTGACAGAGGGAAAATAGGGAGTAACATTCTGCGAAACAGTGACTGGACTAGCAAGAACCATGGTCTGGATAGAATTGGGTTCAGTCTGAAGACGAGTCTCATTATTAACTAATTTATGAATAGCTTGTGAGACTGTTGGTAAAGGATCCTGATGGAGAATATGACTTCTGGCTAATTCAAACTCATCACGAAGCCCCATTAAAAACTAAAACAGTCGTCCTTGTTCATGGTGAACATAAACCAATTTGGTGTCAGCAGAATTGGAAAAAGAGAACTGCCCGGCGCGATTAATTGAACCGATGTAATTGGAAATGTAGGTAGGTCAACCGAATCGAGAGAATTGGAAATAAGAGGTAGGTGAACCGACAGAGGGAAAAATAGAGTAACAAATACTAAATGGACTGGAGTAGCAAGAACCATGGTCCGGATAGAACCGGGTTCGCTCCGCACGGCCCCATTATCAACTAATTTATGAATAGCTTGTGAGACTGTTGGTAAAGGATCCTGATGGAGAATATGACTTCTGGTTAATTCAAACTCATCATAAAGCCCCATTAAAAACTGAAATAGTCGTCCTTATTCACGGTGAACATAAACCAATTTGGTGTCAGCATAATTGGAGAGAACTGGTTCAGATGCAATTAATTGATCCCAAATATATAGATTTTAGCCAACTATGATATACAGTGATCTGCTCACCTGGATCCTGACAAATCTGATAAAGTTCGCATGTGAGCTTGAAGTTGTGAGCACCACTCGGTCCAACATACCGAGTAACAAGTAAGTCCCAAACTTCTTTGGCAATATCAACGCTGCCAAACTCATCAACAATGGATGAAATAGAAGTATTACGAAACCAAGTGATGATCTGATGATTAGCACTTTCCCAATCCTCAATCCGAATGGCATAGGCAAAATCACACGGACTTGTTTACGAAACCATGTCACGGACTTAGTCTTCCCGCTAAGTTCCCGTGCGGCGCTTAGACAACTCGCCCTTCAGATGTTGCTAAGTAAGCCTCCCACTTGCCTTGCTTGCTAGCTCGGCTTCTACCCACGCCTTGGAAGCGAATAGAACTCAAGAGAACACTTGGAAGAAGGAAACTCTCTATTGAGGAAAGAACACTTTACAATGCTAAGAGAAGCTCTCAACTTGGTTCTCAAGTTGGTGGTTTGCAAATGAGGCCAACACCTCCTTATATACAAATGAATGGAAGTGTGTAGAACCTAGGAAGGCTCTCTACTATCCTAGAGAATTCTAGACTACTGTAAATCCAAGACTACCATGGAAGACTCTAGACTACTCTCCCACATTCCATGGTCTTCCATATCCTTCCACATCCTTCCACACTCTTCTACACATGTGTGGACATTTCCAACATCTTCTACAATTGTGTAGACTTCTCCAGGGTCTTCTAGAACATTCCACATAGCTCTGGTCAAAGAAGTCTCCACAAGGCTCTAGAACATTCCCTCTCCTTATATATGGGCTTGAGGGGTTTCTTGTGCCCATTGAGGGATCCTCCCCATAGGATGTTGGGGTCTAGAGAGTGAGTTCGTGGCACTCTCCCCAACCCATGCCATCGACGACCCCATCGATATCGCAGTCTCGAACCATCGGTTCCAATCCGCGAACTTGCCCAAATAAGATTGAGGTCTCCCAGCCTGTCTCTCTCCGCTTCGCAAACCCTCTTCCACCAACCCGGTACTCTCGCATCGAGGGACTTCCGTTTCCTAGTGACCCGTTCCGCCTAGGGGATAGTCTCCACCCTCCTTCTCCCCGCAGCCAACCTTCCGCCGGGCACCCATTTGATCGAGGCCTGGAGTGTCGTGCCTTCTTGCCCACTTACTTCTCCTTACCCTTAAAGATTTTGTCCCGTGCGGGCCGGGCCACCACCGCTTCCGGGCCGCTCCCGCGGACTAGCCCTCGGGCATGACTCGAGGGCACCTATCATATGTATCGAACCCAGACGTGCATCCTCCTCTGCCTTCTCATTTTTATCAATAAGGGCATTGAGCGCTTTCCTCTTAGGACATTCCCTTGTTAAATGCGGACCATCGCATAGGAAGCACTTCAGCTTTGGCGTAGACTTCCGCTGCTTACGCCTGCCTTTATCTTCCCTGGTGTAGGGCACCTTGCCCTTACCATACCTAGCGGTACTGCGGGGCACCTCTTCTCCCCCATCCGTGCTGTAGCTATCTTCTGAACCCCTGGGGGACACCTCTTCTGCCCCACCCAAGCTGTGGCTAACCCGAGCTCCCTCGGGCCATCAGAAGACATGCTTCCTTGTAATCCATCAAGGATTCGGTAATCGCCATTGTGGGGCTTGTTAGGTCTCGTATTCTCTTCTCCTTAGCTCCCGCCTTTGCCCATCCGCAAGTTGTCCATAAAGTTGCAAGAGAGCCCTCATTCATATCAGGAGATTCAAGCATTAAGGAGGATAACTCTTTGACATAGTCCCGATCGACCCTGCAGGCTGAGATGCCGCATTCTCTTACGCTATGGTATCCCATATCCTCCGAGTAGAACTACTTCTTGATTTCTCTCTTGAAATCTGCCCATGTGTCTATGGTGCATGTCCCCTTCTCTATCTCTAGGAACCTTCTACTGCACCATAGAGTTGCATTATCAGTGAGGTAGAGCGTAGCAGTGCGTACCTTTGTTACCTCATCGGTCAGTGTTATCGCCTCAAAGTACCTCTCCATATGCCACAAGAAGTTGTCTAACTCCTTGGTATCCCGTTGCCCACTGAACGTGTGTGGCTTTGGCACCTCCACCCTTCGTGCCTCGTGAGTGGCCATAACCCGAGCCGACAATGCTGTCTTATAAATGCCACCCGGGTGTCTCGCCTCTTCATGCTTGGTCAGGACCTCCACCCTTGACTCCAAGCTAGCGAGTATACTCAAGACCTTGTCTTGAAAAGTCACGAACTCCTCATATGACACCGCATGAACCGACGAGCTTTGCATCCCCTCTTGAAGATCTTGGATCTGCACCTTGAGATCCTCCACGGCCTTCTCCATGCTTTGCTCCACAAGGTCCATCCCCTCCTTAGTGTCTGCCACACCCAACTCTAGTCTGACGAATCGTCCCTCAAGGCTAGAAATGGCATCACGAGACTTGTCCTTCCTACCCCGTGTAGAAGGACCAGAGTCCTTACCCCGAACTTGCTGATTCATGCCACGATAGGGTGATTCGGAATCAACAAAATTTGTATCCTAAATTCTCCCACCGTCAGAAATGCCATCGCAAAGATAGCTGCCTGTGGTCTAACTCGGGGTGGATGGGTTTTCTTTATGCAAATAACTCACAGTAGGCTCAAGTGAATTTAATTTGGATTTTGGAGTTTTGATAAAAACAGGGGGTGTAAGGGTTGGCAAATTGAAATTTAAATAAAATAAAATGTAAAAGAAGTCTCCTTAAAGTGTCAGGCTACTGGATTTAGGTTCTAAAGGTCACTGAGAGATTCTCGGGTCCATTTCCTCACGTTGGGGAGGATGACATATAGTCATCTCCCGAACCTAGATCTTCATTTAATGAAAACCCAACCCAAAATAATTATCCTTTTGAAAGATGGTGTTTATCGGGCAAGAAGTGGTCACCGCCAATGAAGAACACCCTCCCGACTCACCTTACAATGATTACCAGAGGGTAATCTGACGAATCTCTGGATCTAGCAATAAGCAATCCACCGAACCCTAAAAGATTACCAAATAAAGGTCATTCAAGGTGAATCTAGGGGATTTAAACCTATAGTTCAAAGGAACACAAATCGCAAGGTGATCAAGATGAAAAATGTGGAACCTCCAACAGCCTCCAAATTCAGACCCAAAGATCCTTCGCTTCAAGGAGGAAGGGGTTTTAGCCAACCAACCTCCGAGTTGTCATCCTCAGGGTATTTACGCCTTTAAAATAGAAGAAAGGGAAAGAAAATGAAACAAAGAGGAAGCTGAAGACAGAGAGTCGTAAAGCTTCTCCAAAAAATTTATCACGACTCGACGATTATCGCAAACCCGACTCTAGCTTATATACAAATTTCAGCAAGGGAAATTACAAAAACAAACCAAAACAAAAGCTATTATAAGGGTAGAAAGGAGAAAAACCAAAAACAGAGTTGTTTGGATCAAAATAGAGTGCATAATTTTCTCGCTTACCATAGCTTAAAATTCAACCATAGCGAAATTAAAAATTTCGCTTATGCACAATAATTTTTGTTATGATAGCGAAAAATTCCAAACAGAGTTTAAATTTCTCAGACCGCTTATCATTGTTCCATTGTTCCTCGCGGGTTACTATTCCCATCGTACTATTCCATTTCTTCTAGCTTTGATATTCTTCATTCCCTAGCTATTTAAATTGGAGAAATACATATGAAATTGATGGAAATCAACCCGACTTTGTTATGATTGGATTGACACGATGATTTGGCTTCCAATTCCTGCAAAAACTATAAAAACAATCTCGGAATGCGATCAGTAGAATAGTAAGGACCTTAATGTGCAAATCGGGTTAATTAGAATGATTAGTACACAAAAAGCACTCAAAACCTATAATAAATAGGGTTCAAAATAGCACTTTTTGGGCACTAATCACACCCCCCAACCTACACATTGCTAGTCCCTTAGCAATGAAATAAAGAAAGAAAGAGGGAGCATACAAAACAATAACAAAATAATGTTCACAAAAATGGTATTTCAAAAGGTTGGGGGAATGAGTAATGCCTAACCCTAAGTAAAAAATCATCAAAGCCTCATTCAATAACTATCATGAGAATGAATGCCATACAAAATTTGAGTATTAAAGAGCCTCCTTCGTGAATCAACTAGGAACTTCACCAAAATCTATGAGCCGTCTTGATCGCCTCAACAATAAACTGCTAAACTGCACTCTCCCCCCAACCTAGCTACTACCACGACCTAGCATGCTAACCAACCTAAATAGATCAGGACCCATGATTAGTACCCAAAAAGTGCTATTTTGAGCCCTATTCAAGATAGGTTTTGAGTGCTTTTTGCGCACTAATCGTATCAATTAAGTCAATTGATGTGTGCAGGTCAACTTAGTTTCACTAATTCCATTTCGAGATTGTTTTGATAGTTTTGGCAAGCCTTTGAGAACTTCGATCAGCAAGCATAGCTTCTTATTGGTGTTGAATGCGAGAATCCTCGATGATTTCACCGAGCCGAGGCGATGAAATATCAAGATTCAGTGAAGAATTGAAGGCAAAGTGATGAATAAGAAGTGCAGAGAGGATGCAAAGTGGAGCAAAACAGAAGCAGGAGTAATCCTGTGGATTTTTCGCTATGATTTGTTAAATTTCTTACTGGATTGCTTAAAAATTTCATAACAGAAGGCTAAAAATTCCTCGCAATCCTAGCGAAATTGGGAATTTTCGCTAGGCTAGCGAAATTGGGAATTTTCGCTAGGCTAGCGAAATTTACTGTGCCTAGCGAAATTTTCCACCTTTACATGTTCACAAAATTACTAGGTTAATGAATTAGAATAGCTGTTGGGAACACTGTTGCTAGCTAAATTCCATTTTAAGTATCTCCGTAGAATTGGCTAGGGCTAGCGAAATTTCACTAGCATAGCGAAATTTCACTATGCTAGCTAAATTTCCCGCATAGCCAAATCTCAGCCCCTCGTGTTGTATACTTGATCCCAAACGACCACGCTTGATGTATTACCATTTTCGACCCTTATGTAATTCATATTTTAGGTATTTTTGTATTTTCACACTTCAGTCGACTATATAAACCCCCACCTCTTTGTAACCCTAAGCAACTTTTCATTTAATACAGTTTTCCGCAGCTTTCATTTTAGGGTTCTATTTGCTCTCTTCTATCCTCTTTCTTTCATTTTCTCGCCGCAAACACCCCTCGGCGATGACAACTCGCTGACGCCGGGCTAAGCCTCATAGCTTTGAAGAGGAGGGTTGCTAGCTTGGTTTTGGGGTTGTTACAGGTTGTCCTCATGCTTTGAATGTTACAAGTACAACATTTATGGTTCCCAACTTTCCAATCCAGGGTTTAATGCCATTTAATGTCTTTCCTTTGGTCAATACTTGTCTTGCTTTTAGGTTCAGATCTTAATGTTAGGATGCACCGACATCCTTATGTCATTTATGAGCCACTCGAAATGAGGTTAAATTCCTGTGGTTTTAAACCGAATGGGACTTTGAATGCTTAGTATTTGATTTGACTCAAATAGGAGTAGTTCTAGGGTTAGGTTTTATAGCTAAACAAAGATCCTGGGCTTTTGGTTCGACTATAGGTCATTTACCCTAATGCGAGGAAATAACCCAGGACATTTTATCAGGCCCACATATTATCAAGCTAGTGACCCAAGCCTTCAAAGTTACCATTTCACACTTCACTTTAAAACCATTGCGCTTAGTCGCTGAACATACAACCCCTAATCGCTTTTAATAAACCGGTAATCCAAACAAAAGCTCACCATTTTCAAACACTGATGCTAATCATACGTGGATGAAACCATCCCCGTGTTCGACTTCTAGACCGCTATACCGGCAGTAGCTTGACTATGGCAGTAGGGGAGGAACTTAGGAATATAGCTCTATGGATTTAATTCTACCGTGGCACGAGTCAAATGGCGCCGCTGTCGGATGGTGCCAAACTACGATGATGAGTTGATGTGTACTTGTAATCCACATTGCCAAAGTGTTGCGACCTTTTAGTCTTTTATGAATTGGGCGCGCAGGAACTCCAAGTTTTCTTCACTTGACGCCATCGCACCGCTTTGTTTCTTGGCATCGGTTTTGTTTTAACTAACACTGACTTCTTTGGCAAGCTTTGTTGCGGTTCTTTCGCTCTGCTTTCATTTTTCTTACTGTGTGTTTCTCAAGACTCGTGACAGAGGGACATCAGGTAGACTGCAAAGAGTGAGTGCACCAATTGAACAAAGCTGTGAAATCAGTGTGCACAGTGACCAAATGGATCCTCTACCTGAGGAACAGCAAAGTCAACAAGCACCCCCTATGAATCCAACAACATACAGGTCGATGAGGGAACACATACACCCTCCTAGAGTGAGTGCACCTTCCTGCATCATACCTTCTGCTGAGGATGTAGCAACGAAATTCTACCCAAGGCCCCTGCTTCCCACATTTCATGGTATGGAGAATGAAAATCCATATCTACACATACGGATTTTGAGGAGGTATGCACAACTTTTAAGGAGGGTATAACTGACATGGATTTGCTCAACTGAAAGCATTTCCACTAACACTCAAGGACAAAGCCAAAATATGGCTCAATTCACTGAGGCCGAGAACGATTCGAAATTGGGCCGATCTTAAAACTGAATTTTTGAAGAAATTCTTCAGTGCAACAAAGACCAACAATTAAGAGGAGGCGTATCTACACTTACTCCTACTCATGACAACGAGAAATTCTACCAATGTCGAGAGATTCACGGAGACCATCGTTGTCATTCACATCATGGTTCTCGATAATTCGGATGTTATGCGAACTGCCTTCTTATAATGGTATGTCCCCCGCTATGAAGCAAATTGCTAGAAACGATGTGTGTGAGGTGATTTTTTTGAGTAAAAAAATCCAGATGAAGCTATGGATTTCGAAGCTATGTGGTCGAACTCCAAGGGTCGATGAGCCAAACCCGGGAGAGGTGGAGAAAATGAGGCCCTCAGCACACTAAAGGGGAGGAATTTTTACACTTTCAGAGGACATGGAAATGAAAGCAAAAATCTCTACCCTAGCTAGGAAGGTGGATGAGCTAGAAGGAAAGAGGCTCCATGAAGTGCGTGCAAAGGATCGAAACACCGTATGTTTCTAATTCTATCTATCAATTATCAACCCATCGTTAATCCAGAGGAACATCATCCGACCGCCCCATCGAAGGATTTGATGTCGACATGCAATGTTGTAGGGTCAATACAAGCCACAAACTCCAATGCCCCATATGGTAATAATTTACAATTCCACTGGAAAATCAATCCCTAACCTCTCCCGAAACCTAATCCCCGCCTCTATGTGCCACCAGCCAAACAACGCTTGTCCTCATCTCAACCACAGCCACCATCGTCCACTTCTCCAGTTGAACAAGCCATCTTGAATTTGAGCAAGGTGGTAGGCAATTTTGTAGAAGAGCAAAAGGGGATCAATGCACAATTTGCACAGAGAATTGATACTATAGAAAATACATTGAACAAAAGAATATATGGGCTTGAGAGCAATCTAAATCAGAAAATTGATAACCTGCATTATTCAATCACAAAGATCAACAATATTCTGGAGGTATAAGAGAGAGGAAGGTTCCCTTCCCAAGCATTGCCAAATCCAAAAGGGGTCCATGAGGTAAGTTCATCCAACAATTCAGGGATGGATGAAGTGAAGGCCATAATCACTCTGAGGAGTGGAAGGGGAAGCAGAGCAACCAAGGCCCATGACCATCGGGCGAGACATGCAAAGAAAAAAGAAGTTGAGCCCGAGAGTAGTCACGCTGAAGACCAAGTGAAGAGAAGCATGCCCTCCATTTCCCAAGCACTACGAGGCAGAAGAAAAAAAAATCCCAAACCAAGCCGAAATTGGGAGGTGCTAAGGCAAGCGGCTGGGTAAACATTCCACTCGCTTCATACGACATGTCCCAACTTATGCAGTTCTAAAGCGACCTACGTGACAAATAAGAAAGGATCGGGTATCAGAAGAAAGCCTTAACCGAAAGTCAAGCATAATCTAAAGCAAGAACCTACCAAATATATGATCCGTGGATCCCCCACATTTCAAATAACATCGAGGGTAAGGCATCGCTCGATTTAGGGGCCAGTGTAAACCTGTTGCCATACTCAGTGTATAAGCAGTTAGGTTTATGAGAGCTAAAACCTACCAACATCACTTTGTCATCGGGTCGATAGACGAAAGTGAAAATCTCTAAGGGAATAAATGGCGATGTGTCGTCATAGACACCCTACTACCCAAGAGGATTTTGTAGTGCTTGATACCGAGCCAATTGCAAGTGGTCCCAATCATGTGCCGATTATCTTGGGAAGACTATTTTTGGCCACTGCCAATGCAATTATCAATTGCCGAAATGGAGTCATGCAACTCACATTTGGAAACATGACATTGGAGCTCAACATTTTTCACTTGAGCCACAATCACAAACCAGTGGAGGGTGATGAGGAAGGAAGAAATGAAGTCCGCCCGCCAATATGGAATGCAAGGAAGCCAAAGATCCATAAATCGCAAGAATCAAGCACCAAGATGAAACAGCTTGTTCGGGAGTTGCCATCGCGTCCATGCAGTAAATTGGTCAGCCCAAAATCACCCTGTGAGAAGAAAATCAACAAGAAGGGACCAAGCATGAAGGCTGCAACACAAGCCACTGCCGGGGTTAAGGAGCTCCTCCTCCTTGACCCCCCATGAATGGAGTTGGTAAAATTGAGCTGATTTGGTGTCAAATGAAACCAAATTGCAGCTCAAACTTTTTGTTTAAAAATTGATTAATTTCGGTAGTTTCTATTTTTAGTAACTTTCCATTTTTAGTAGTTCCGATGAAGTAAACTTCCTTTTAGGTAGCCTTAGTTAATTTTATTCCTATTTTTGGGGATTTCAAGTGTTGTTACCTAATTTTGATTTTTGTTTATAACTAGCCTAAATCAAATTTTTGTTTCTTTTAATTGTTTTTATTCAGAGAAGTTTAATTGCATTTCATATTAGTAAATAAATTGGCTTCAGAGGTCTGTTGTCGTTTAGCAAATATAAAAAGAAGGAGGAGGGACTTCAAATTCATTTCTATCCTTCCTCCCCTCTAGCCACGTAGTGCCTCTCCCCTCAAGCCGCGCGCCTCACCATCATCGCCGCCCCACTGAGCGCCGCCTCACCGTGCCCCGGTCTGGGCCTATCTCACAAAGCAAGGTCCTGAAGATCACCATCACCGAGCAGCCAACACCGACCGCCGCACGCGTGCCTGCCATTCCTGGGCCGCCTAGTGCCCGGTCTCCTAGCCACCGCACCCTGCCTCGACTTGCCACTGCGCCTTACCAGGGTGGTTGCCCAGCCCTGGCCCGGCCTCGTAGGCGCACCGTGACCGCTCCCATCTGTGAGCTCGCTTCCTCGCCTCAGGTCACATTTCCTCCGACAGCATATATGGTACGCATTCTCAGGTGGGCCTACAGCCCAGAGTCGATTCAAGACTGGGGAGATGGAGGTCAGATATTTCACCGAGGGCTGCCCGTGCCCATTCCTCCGCTTTACCCGCAAATGAGCAACTCCAGTGAGGTCCCACAGCTAGTCCCTGAGGAGCCTCGGGTTGAAGAGGTACTGCACGAGGATGGGACCCGCCCCTCCCTAGTGCCTCGAGACGATCCAGAGGACCAACCCTGCTGGCCCGTACATCAGGTCCGGGAGTCCTCATCATCTGGGGCCCCACCGCCTGGCTTTCCACACTGGGCCAAACAGAGGAGACCTTATCACCTCAGTTATCGCCTACCGCGAGGATCAGGTGACCATTGTTTATTGGGACCCCGATTCCAGGGAACGTCGGGCTCCACGCCAGAGATTTCCATGGAGAGTCAGACACAACGTGCCGGGCCATGGATCGACCCTAAGCCAGTGGACTCCACGCGACTTATCGCAGACATTACTCCCTCGCCCGCCTTCATGACACCGCGGCGCTCTATTACCCGGTGGTACTTCAGGGTCTACCCATGACTTCCTGGGAGCGCCGAGTCCCGACGGAGATCTGATTTGCTATTGATGATCGACCGGAGTGTCTGAGCAAGGGACATATCACCGTGATTAGGTCACAAAGCAGAAAGGCAGCTAATTCCGTGAGGGTATCGAGATCGGGCCTCACCACATAGGGAGATGGTCTGCATTCTCGCCCGTGACACTACAAAGCAGACCTGTGACTCTTCGGAGGCGCCCCGCCTCAGATGCTTCATTGATCACCTGCTCCTGATCAAATCTTTCCCGCCGCCACAAAGACTCACGCATGCCGTAGGGGAGCCATACCGGTGGCTCCTCGCACGGATCCCAGCGAATTCCTGGGTTCAGCTCTCCGAAATGGTGATGACCTCCCCGCTACATTTTGAAGATATGTCCACGCAAGGCCCGCTCGAAAGGTGAGAGTCTACCTCATGATGCATCAGCCGAGCCAGCCTGAGCACTCGTCTTTTCCGCAGGAGCTCAGATCGAGTGAGGATCGATGTCCTCGGGTCCGTCTACGGAGAGAGCTATAGGATGCTCGCATTTCTTCTCCTCCGCAAATAGGACTCAGGAGGAGGTACTGGATGAGGCAAGCAGACTCCTGATGAGAGATGATCCTGCTCCGGAGGCAGAGAGATGGAGAGGAGCCCAAGGCCGATTTATCTCCTCCATCTCCTCTCCTCCACTCATTTCAAATACTCTCGGCCGACACCCTCGGCCCATCATATACGCCAGAAGATCTCCTGGTTAACGTCTCATGTCGGCCGAGGAGTCATAGCCAGCTATGGATGTCGTTCTGCTCATGGCCACTACACGTGCATCGACGACCCGATTGACTCGAAATAGACCACTTTAGAGCATTGTCATACCAGCCCGCAGATCATGAGTCACGGCCTTTCATGTTTCGCTCTTCGAGATGAGCCCACAAAGAAATGACAAACAGCCTCCTTAGACATAGCCGCCACAAGAGTGCAGTTGTTTTCTCAGATCCACCACCACCGCGAGAGTGAGGTGGTCACACTCCTATCTCTAAACTTTCCTACCCCTAAGGACATGTCTATACTTTACGGGAGGAAAGTTAGAGTTCGAAGTGTCTTCTATCATGTTTTTGTACAGTATTTTTTTTTCCTTTATCAACTGCCTACTCATTTTGTACAGGATTCATGTATTAGCCAATAGTAGGTAGTAATATTTTTGTTATGTTTAGCTATATCAAGCATGTATTAGCCATTTTGGTTATATCAAAAGCTTTATAGCACTATTTACATTTTATTACACTTTTGCAATTCATTTTTGTGCCCCATTTTTTATATATTCTTCTGCTTTGTTTGGAGAATTGAAACCTGTATGTTACCTTAATGATGTGACAATTCCATGCATGATTTAGTTTTCGTCAATTGAGATTTCTTAGATAATAACCTTGAACATTCCCCTTAGCTAATTCACACCAGCATTACTAGGTTGTACCATTAGGTTGCGGTTATATACCTCTTTCCACTTTGCAAAACCGCCTTAAATTTGTTGACGACCCATACAGGTTTAGGTTACTCATGAATGAAGAATTCAATGAAGTCTTCAAAAAGGAAAAGAAATGAAAAAAGAAAAGAAAAGAAGAAAAGAAAATAAAAGCCGGACGCTTGCCTTGAAACCCAACACCAACCGAGGGGCATATGGCGAAGACTTAAAGTTCGTCTCTAAACCTTCATCGTCGGGAGTCACCGACTTAATGTTCGTTATACGGGTGGACGGGTAGAGCTTATGGTCAGAAAGCACTCGGGCTCGGCCGGAGTCCCGGTGAAGCCCGCAGAGCTTGTGGTCAAGGATCCTTTGGCTTGATGCCTTAAACCCACTGTCGGGAGTCATCTGACCTCTGCTACACGAACTTTGGTGAAGTCGAAGTTTTCGTATCGCACCACAACTTAGTCAAATAAAGAAATAAGAGTGTAGCTAATCCCATTTAAAGGTTTAACAATATGGCCATGGTGAGTTTTTGTGTCAGTGGTGAATAATTTTAAAATTTGTCACTTAAACTGCCACCTAGGAATTAATTAGATTGGTGGAAATTGAAGTTGATTTCCTTGAAATCGGGTATTGCCTCAAAATTTGTTCTTATATGGTTTTTGTTCTTCATGTCATTTTCATACAGGTGTAAATTATTCATGCTAAAGGTAGCTTAATCCGCATACACTTTTTGGACCCAAATAATTCTTTTAAAGCACATGATGTATCCTATTTTTTGTTTTAACATTGTTAAAGGGATTCAGCAATGTTTGCTTAGTGATTTAGTACCAAAAGTGCTATTGAGTCTCTATTCAAGATAGGTTTTGAGTGCTTTTACACTAATCATATCATCAATTAACACTGATGTGTGTAAGTCCAATTTAGTTTGCTCAATTCCATTTTCGAGATTGTTTTGATGGTTTTATGTGTTTTGAGAACTTCATCAGCAAGCATAGCTTCTTATTATGTTGAATGCGAGAATCCTAGATGATTTCACCGAGCCGAGGCGATGAAATATCAGATTCAAGAAGAATTGGAAGGCAAAGTGATGAATAAGAAGTGCAAAGAGGATGCAAAAGAGGATCAAAATAGAAGTGTGAGCGATCCCAAGATTTTCGCTATGATTACAAAATTTCACTGATTACGAAATTTTAAAATCATAGCTTAAATTTTCGCAATTCAGCGAAGGTTCAGAATTTTCATAGTTAGCAAATTTCATGCATACGAATTTACTTTTGCCTAGCTTAAATTTTCCAATTCTTTGCTATTCAATGTGGTTTCATACAATGAATTATCACAGCTAAATTTCCCATTTTCATGGAATTTAGAATTATTAGGCTAGCTAAATTTCGCTAGTATAGCCACCCGCTATGCTAGCTAAATTTCCCGCATAATAAATCTTTAAATTTCCCTGTGTTTTTGGTATACTTGATCCCAACCACCACGCCGATGTATACTATTTGACTTTATGTAATTTCATATTTTAGTATTTTTGTATTTTTCACACTTTTGGGTTGACTATATAAAACTCACCTCTTTGTAACCCTAAGCAATTTTCATTTAATAAGCCCCACAATTTTCATTTTAGGTTCTATTTGCTTCCTTCTCTATCCTCTTCTTTCATTTTTTTGCCGGCAAACACCCCTGAGGATGACAACTCAAGGGATGCTTAGCTAAGCCTCACAACTTTGAAGAGGAGGGCGTTGAAGTTTGGTTGGGGAGCCGCTGGTGTGTTGTCCACACAGTTTTTGAATGTTACAGGTACAACATTTATGGTTCCCAGCTTTCCACATTATGGTTTAATGCCATTTAATGTTGTTCCTTTGGTCAATACTAATATGCTTTAGGTTCGCATTCTTATCACATGTGACTGACATCCTTAGATGTCATTGGATGCAGCCAATCGAAATGAGGTTAAATGCTAGGTTTTAAACTGAATGGGACTTTGAATGCTTAGGTACTTGATTTGACTCAAATAGGAGTAGTTCTAAGGTTAGTTTTATATTAAACAAAGATCCGGGTTTTTGTTTTTTGACTATAGTCATTTCGCTCTAATGCGAGGAAATAACCTTGAGGACATTTTAATAGCCCATTATCAAGCTGGGCCACCCAAGCCTCTCAAAGTCACTGATTTCACACTTCAATTTAAACCACATGCGTAGTCGCTGAACATACAAACCCTGCATCGCTTAACAAAATCCTAAAATCCAAACAAAAGCCTCACCATTTTCAAACACCGATGCTAATCATAATGTGGGATGAAAAACCCATCCTCAGAAACGACCTTGGGATCGCTTACATCATAAGAGCTTGACCGCTAGCAGAGGGATAGGAATATAAATTCTGTTGATTCCGCATCACCCTATCGTGGGCACGGTAATCAACCCACCTCTATTTCACAATTCTTTTATGCTGTAGGTAATGAGAATCGACCCCACCAAAGTCCATGTAACGGGATCTATCGATGACTCCCAATCTATTAAGGCTTAGGACACCAAGTCATGAGGATCTTCTAATCTCACTAACTCTGCTTCACCCTAGACTTCGAATGATTTCAGACTCCAGCACTACTGAACTTGCTCAACTCCACCTATCCACCCATGTAGCTTAACACTAAGTCTGCGGGTCTCTCAACCGCTGGCTTGGTGGCACCTGGCTTGAAGGCTATACCATAAACCCTTCTGATCGCGTTCTGTTTCAAGGCAGCATTGCAATTTTTCTTTTCTTTTCTTTTTCTTTATTTTTCTTCTTTCTTTTCTCGCTTTCTTTTATTTGGAAGACACATTGACCTTCATCACGGGGTCCTAACCTATTAAATAAGGGTCAACTAAACTAGTAGGTTGGTTGTAAGGCTTAGGAGGTTAAAGAAGTCAGTTATTGAAGAAACTCGAGGTGCACAGTGGTTAGCCATGGGGTGGAAGAAAGGCCTAAAGCAACAAGAGTTCAACTTGATCATCCACCAACTAGGCATGGAACCAATCTTAACATTAATATAATCGACAAAGTTTCAATTTTTCAAACTACAGGTTAGAAAACACAAAAATTGGTGCAAATGTGTCCAAATTTTGAAAAAGTAAGTTGTATGGTGGCAACAGCCTATAGAAAGGAACCCAAGAAGCCACCGAACATCACAAAATGGCTTAGTTTCAAGATAATAACAAAAACATAAATATAAAAGCCACTTCCTTCGCTTAACTCTCCCTAACTCCAAACATCCTGCTGTCCAAATGTCTGATTGGAAAGTTACTGAATGAAGTGTTACCTTGATGATGGATTGTTGATAGAGACTTCAGTGTTTTCATCGACACTAGATATTCACCTTGCTTTTAGCTTCAAATTAACAAGTTAGGAGAAGAAAAGAGAGAAAAAAAGTGACCATTTGTATCATTTTTTAAATTACACCTTCATAATAGTTTCAAAAGTGTTCTTTCTGGCTATATTTGGATTTTACACTTCAAGCTTCCAACTAAAATTAAAACGCCTGAAAACGAAGTTCGGATGAAAATGTTATGAGCGTAAACAAAATCAGAGGCAAAATAGTGAGGGGTAGCTGTAATTCATACCATAGCCAAAATTTCGCTTATGTGTGAAATTTCGCTTATGTGTAATAGCGAAATTTTTTTTTTGAAATAAAAATAAAAATAATTAATAAAAAATAATAATAATAAAATAAAAATAAAATAAAAAACTTTTTTTTATAAACAGGGATAATATATATATAGGTATATATATATATATATATATATATATATATATATATATATATATATTTTTACCTTAGTTACTATGTAATCTTTTGTCTATAATGGGAGGACAATTCGTGACACCACGCTTACATAGAGAAATTTCGCTTATGGTAGCTAACACCCACCAACATTTCTCAAGATAATTATAAATTCTTTATGCATACGAATTTTGGCCCTCCGCTCATTATTGTCATTTTTCCAACTTAAAGCCAAAATTTGCACAAATTTAAAAAAATTAATATGTTGAAAATAAGAAAATTAAAAGAAAAGTAAAAATTAATCTAAAAACAAAAATTAACTAAAAATTAGAGAAAATCTAAGAAGAAAAATTATAAAAATCCAATTAAAATAAAATAAAATGAAATAAAACAAGAAAAATTAAAACAAAAAGTGGGGGAGACTGTGCTCCCAAACCGCTTTAGCTCTCTCGAGGTCAGTTGAATTGGTAGAGCTAGGAAGGTTAAGGTCCCGGTGTCTAAAATTGAACTCAAGACCAACCATCCACTATGCCATGCAAACATAAGCAACCGCCAAAGCTTTGTGATGTAGTGGCAAAATTGCACAGCTGGCCACTAAATCTCGAGGTTTTGTAGTATAGACAAAGGACGGGGTGGCTTTGTGTTGGGTGCTTAGGGTTTTGGGTTGGTCAGGATGCTGAGGGCAGGATGACCGAACTGTAGCAGGGGTAAATTTGTTCCCTTTGTGTTCTTCCAACGCTTCCTACAACAACAATGTGGGGTTGCTTCCTTCTTCTCCCATACACAGGCAAAAGATCAATGTCTCGAGGATTCAAAATTTCTACTGTGCCTTCTCATATCGTCGTAGACACGCTTCCCCACCATAGTGTCACCAGCACACTTCCTCTAGATTCTTCCTCTGATGAACAAGTCGATTGGTGAGCTTTGAGATGGATTCTCGCAGGATGTCATATTTTGACCACCCTCGGGCTTTGGAACCCATCCCACCTTTGTTCAGGAGCTCTACTCGAGTTAGTTTCCTTATCAAGCCTAGATAAGCCACCGCCTTGCTCCTTCTAGCGAAATTATCCACTAGTTTACCTCAAGTTCGTGGATGGCTTTGTTCAACAGGGATGGGGTTGTGGTTGCTGCCGCCGAGAAGTGGGGGCATAACACGGAGGTTCAGAGGGGTGGTTATCGGGAGGTCTGGGTTCCACGAGGAATTCATGGTGATTCCCCAACTATGGTCAGAAGTACCACCATGGTGAACTCATCCATTGGTTTCTATAGTCCCTCATGGACTCATATTCATTTGGATTCCTTCCACGGGTTGCTGACTCTTGCATGGCTGGTTTCACACCTGCGGACATGTAAGCTCTGTGTATTTCTCCACTGTGGTACTCACTATATTGTTCTCCCCTTAGGTGTTCCATTTGATTCTAGTTCAAGCCCACTGAAACATGGATTCCTGCAGCAAAAACAGGGCAACACAAGCCTACACAAAAACAATCCTGCAGCAATTTGTTTTTTTTTTTTAACTAAAAGAAAATGACAGTGAAATATGTGCTAATTAATTAGCATTTTGTGATGAGGATCAAGGGTGTTCCACAGCTCGGGTTAAATGCACTTAGGCACCATCCCCTAAGAATAGCGCCATTTGATCTGTGTCACGTAGGGGCGGATCTGAATCAACAAAATTTATCATACTTCTCCCACCGCTGTAGAATGTCCATCGTATATAGGCTTGGTTTCTAGGTCGAACACAAGGATGGGTTTTCTTTATGCAAATAACTCACAGTAGGCTCAAACTAGTGAATTTAATTTAGATTTTGGGTTTTTGATAAAAACAGGGGGTGTAATGGTTGGCAAACTAAAATTTAAATAAAATAAAATGTGAGAGAAGTCTCCTTAAAGTGTCAGGCTACTGGATTTAGGTTCTAAAGGTCACCGAGGAGGTTCTCGGTCCATTTCTCGCTAGAGGATGACATATAGTCATCTCCTAACCAGATCTTCATTTAACTATAAACCGCAACCCAAAATAATTATCCTTGAAAGATGGTGCTTCATCAAGGCAAGTATCACCGCATGCTGAAGAACAATTCTCCTGACTAACCTTACAATGATTAATAGAGGGTAATCCACGAATCTCGATCTAGCAATAAGTTAATCCACCGAACCCTAAAGATTACCAAATAAAGGTCATTCACAGAATCTAGGGATTTGACCAGAGTTCAAAGAAACACAAACTACGCGCACCATGAAAAATTGTGGGAACCTTCAAGACTTAGATCTTGCACCCAGCAAGAAGAGGAAGGGAGACGGAGAGCCGTAAAGCTTCTCCAAAAAATTTATCACGACTTTGATTGATTGTTACAAACCTCGACATTCTAGCTTATATACGCTTGTATAAGGAAATTAAAAAAACAAACCAAAACAAAAGCTATTACTAAGGGTAGAAAGGAGAAAAACCAAAACGGAGTCGCTGGATAAAACAGAGCAGAAATTTCAAGCATGACAATGATTTCCGCTTATCATAAATGAAAATTAAGTCATATTAAATTGAAAATTTCATTCATGCACTTTCGCTGATGAGATAACGAAAACTCCAAATGCAGAGGGCGAAACCTGGCACCGGCTCACTCACTCCCCCTGTCTACTGCTTCCTCGCGGGCCACTATTCCCACTCAAGACTATTCCATTTCTTCTTAGCTTTGATATTCTTCATTCCCCCGGCTTGCTGGAAATTGATAAAACACATATGAAATTGATGGAAATCAACCCGACTTCCTTGTTATGATTGGATTGACACGACGATTTGGCTTCCAATTCCTCGCAAAACTACAAAATAGCCTCTCAGAATGCGACTGTGAGAATAAGAGGACCTTTAATGTAAATCGGTTACATTTTAGAATGATTAGCAATAAAAAGCACTCAAAACTTATAATAAATAGGGTTCAAATAGAAGAATTTTTGGGTAATCAACTACTTGCTCAGTCACCTTCCCTCCATGAGAGCCCGCCATCGTATCGTCCAAGTTACTCCTACACGTCGCAACCAAGCTCTGATACCAACTATCACGGACTTAGTCTTCCCGCTAAGTTCCCGTGTGACGCTTAGACAACTCGCCCTTCGGATGTTGCTAAGTAAGCCTCCCACTTGCCTTGCTTGCTAGCTCGGCTTCTACCCATGCCTTGGAAGCGAATAGAACTCAAGAGAACACTTGGAAGAAGGAAACTCTCTATTGAGGAAAGAACACTTTACAATGCTAAGAGAAGCTCTCAACTTGTTCTCAAGTTGGTGGTTTGCAAACGAGGCCACCACTCTTATATACAAATGAATGGAAGTGTGTAGGAACCTAGGAAGGCCTTTACCATCCTAGAGAATTCTAGACTACCATAACCAACACTACTCATGGAAGACTCTAGACTATCCCACATTCCATGGTCTTCCATATCCTTCCACATCCTTCCACACTCTTCTACACATGTATGGACATTTCCAACATCTTCTACAATTGTGTAGACTTCTCCAGGATCTTCTAGAACATTCCACATAGCTCTGGTCAAAGAAGTCTCCACAAGGCTCTAGAACATTCCCTCTCCTTATATATGGGCTTGAGGGGCTTTCAGGCTCATCGAGGATCCTCCTATAGGATGTTGTGGTCATAGAGTGAAATCAGACACCCAGCATGTAAGGGGCCACGATGTGCCGGATATTATATTGTATAGCACTGATCTAATATCACCTTTACTCAACCTGGATAAATCGGTGGCTGCCGCTAGATGTGAACTCCCGGGGCTGCTATATCAAGCTACACATGTTGCAAGATGACAAAGTCGTTATGAATGTCAAACCTCTATGAGTTTTGATTATGACTTGTGTTATTGTTCATAATAGAGATTAACAAAACCCTTATGTTTTCTCAAATCAGATCGATATATTCAATATATAATATAATAATAATAATAAAGAAAAAAATTAGAACTTAGAATCAGACATGAAAAATGCTAACTTGGTTTACATGATTCAGAGATGAAATGCTACAAAATAAAGGGAGAGAAGGAATAGAGATAATAGGATATATATAGGTTACCTTGAGAACAGTCGGAGAGTGTAGCTGGTTTGGACCCCTTGATGAGAAGGAGACTACATATGGGGCGGTCGCCATTCACACTTCAGTACTCTTTAATACATTACTGATGGTTGTAGTGTTCATCAAGAAATATAATCTAATGTTAACACTTATATTAAATCCAAATCTGATAAGTTTGAACTTTAGACTCTTAATCTGAAAGACATTAAGAAAAGAAAAAAAATATTATGAAAATAATTTTTCATGTTTGATTTCACCTACAAAATATAAAGAAAATCAAATATAATCATACCTCCTTAAAATTTTATATATTTTTAAATTTTTACACATAAACAAACAAAATGAGTTTGAATAAATATAAATAAATAAATAATTTTTTTTAAAACCTATTTTTTATTTTCTCATAATTTTATTTTTTTCCACTTTTCCTCACAATTTTCTTTCCTTAGTATTTTTGGGGTTTCAAACTGAACCTTAAGCAAATTAATAGTTTAACATGGTATTATAGTCAAAAGCAGTGGAAAATTAATAGAAAATTTAAATTAGAAGCAGTGTTAAGAAGTATGATACTCAAATTGAACCCAAATCCACAAGCTTGGAATTTCTAATTGTGAGAATTCTCGTAATTTAACATGCATCAGAGGGAGGAAGGTTAGGGTAGGTCATGGAAAATATATACCTTGTTGAGCTGATGAAGTAAATGTTAACATCTTAGAACTAAGGCGAGATGCAGACAAAGGGGTAATCAGGCTAGAATCTTGGGGCGTGTATCTGCCATCAGAGTCCTAACGGCAATTCAGCCAAGAGGCACCTTCCCACTTAGTTTTGCAGATTACAGGAAGACAATTTTTTCCCTTAACTAATTCTGGGTCTAATGACTTTGGAAGGCAGACCTGTATTTGAACAGTCAATTATATCTGTTATCTACATAATGCATTCTTAAAATCATGATTTGGCAAGAAAATAAATTATTTATATTAGTTATATATATTTTTCATTCTTTTTAAGTAATGAACGTAATACCTAGATTCTGGTTAGTAAAACTAGCAGTATTCGGGGCATCTCCGCCATCAATCAGCGGATACATGTCATTCTGCTCAAATGTGTTTATTGAAACTCCCTACACAGAGGGTTTCAGAGTACTTTTAATAAATGAATTTTTTTGTGTCATTGTTATATATAATTTAAGATTTATGCAAAGAAACTGCCATGCATGAATGTCACTCACTATAAACGTTACTTCCCTCCCAGCCGAAGGCCTTGGCAACGAACTCATGTTCATATGGTGGTAGCCGCCACGGAAAGAGACCAAGGCGAGAAATTTCTAGTGGTAAAATAGTTAGGTCCATCATTGCCAACAACATTTGATGTTAATATCCCATTTTTCATAGCATGGAAAGCTCCAATTGAAATTGAATTCAAATGAGTCCTGCTAGTCTTACCTCAACAGAAAAGAGAGAGATAATATCAACCCCATCAGCAATTGCACTATCAAATTACAGAGCACTGCACTGCATCACAGAATCAACATATTTATACACAGCCATCCGAGCTGAAGGAACCCCGCCTCGAGCAGTTCCGAGGCATAACCTATTGACTTGCTATATTAACAAGGCCCCGACAACAGTGGATGTTGTGTGTGTTCCAGGCCCCTTGGCGACGGCACATTCTTACAAATTGTCCAAAGCTGCGATAGTATGGGTCTAATAATTTGCATTGTAATATCAACAATTGTAACTTTTGTTAAAGACAATAAATATAGTTCCTCCTTTCTCCACTTTAGAACTTGGTAATGATAAAGATGTGTAACCCTAAATCTGTTCACTTAATCAGAAAAGTTTAGCATTGCAACATCATGAATTTCTTGTAGATTTTAATAAAGGTTCGTGGCCCATCATTTATGTTATTAGTATGGAGGTTTTGATTTGTATACATATATATATATATATATATATATATATATATATATATATATATATATATATATATATATATATATATATATATATATATATATATATATGTTCACTTGAGATAGTAGATTTGCTTTCTTAAACCCTGGTTTTTTCCTTAATTCATGGCTTGACAACATTCAATTTGAATGACGCCTTTTAAGAGTCCAAAAATAAAACCATGAGAACCTCAAATCCTAAAGTTAATAACGTCCCACCACGTGGCGGGATAAGTCTATTAAGATTTTCCAAAAGATTTATATACTGAGATAAGTGATTTCTTCTCTAACTTTGATTTTCCCTAACTCGTTGTTTCACTTAAATATGTAATATTCTTGTATTTTCTTGTGTTCATTCCCCAATTTTCATTTTAACACATAATATAATTTCATTTTGACTTACTTGTTAAAATCAAAGCCTTACAACTCCTCATCCATTGTTTGGTGGTGGACCAAACTTTATCATCGGTCGCCGACTCTGCCATATTCACTATCAAGCACTCCTATGATAACGCCGCTTCAACACTTGTTCTTTTGTCGGGAAATAAATACACATCGACATTTTCCTCACGATGAACTGTTAGAGTCAATAAAATGCAAACAAGAAAATAATATGCCAAGGAGATAATCACAAAATAATCAGAGAATTTTAACGTGAAAACCTCCCCAAAGTGAGAAGAGGAAAACCACGGACTGGCCTGAGTCCACCCAACATCCACTATAATAATTTAGGTACAAAACCTAATTCTAAACTACAGTTCAACACCTAGCTTTCAACACAACCGTGTAAGCACGCACTTCAAGATCCCAAAACAATGAAATCATCTAAATATAGTGAATAAAATTAATAGGCAAATCTAGCCTCAAATCAAAAATGTGATGATGAAGATTCACCGGGTCAGATACACCCGTCGTTTCACAGAATAAAAATCACAGAGATTTTTTCTTCTCTGTGAAACGCCTGAAGACCAACTTCCGCCAAGAATCATGGGCCTCACACCTCTTTTTCTTTGTTTAAAATGCTTCGAAAATCGGCTTCCAAAAAAGAAAAACCCCATCGCACGGCTCCTCGACAGATTTTATAATATAATCTATAGGTTGTAGCCCTAATGTGGCTTATGCATAAAATGGGTCATAAAAATTAATGGACTCACATTACAATCTCCTCCACCAACATAGTGGAGATTACACTCTAACATCTCTCAAGTGAGTCCATGCTCACTGACCAAGACAAAGCTTCACTTTTTCTCGGGTAAATAACTTTTGTCATCATATCGTAGGGATTAAAATCAGGTGAATCTTCTAAGCTTCATAAGCTCTTTCCAATGACATCTCGTAACCAATGATATCTCACATCAATTTGCTTTGTACGGAATGGTAATAAGTATTCTTGCTCAAGTCCATAGCACTCTTGACTATCACAAACACAACATACTATCTTGCATCAAAACCCAAATTTAGACAAATCTCTTCATCCATAACATCTTCTTTGCCGTCAGTTGTCATATATATTCTCGCCTCAAAGAGTAGACAGTTGACACACTTCAGAATTTAGATCGCCATGAAAACAATCTCCCACAAAAGTGAATAAAAAACCCGTAAGTCGACTTCTACCATCAAGGTCACCTGCCATATCAGCATCTATAAAACCTTTCTAACACCGGTTTTCAACCCCAAAACTCAAACACAATTCTTGAAGTACCCTCAAATATTTGAAGATCCATTTCACTGCCTTCCAATGCTCCTTTCCAACATTTTGAGAGAAATCTACTCACTGCATCAACAGCATGTGCAATGACAAATTGTACAAATCCATACATATATATTCCTCATCACGAGGAGTAAGGAATAGAGGCCATCTGCCTTTCATCTGTTGTAGGCATAAGCTTCGCTAAGCTTAAAGTGATTGGCCAGAGGTGTGCTAACTGATTTAGCATCTTTCATATTGAACCTTCAAGCAACACGTTCAACATAATTTTCCCCGTGACAACCACAACTTCTTTTCGCCTTCTATCTCTTAGCAACATACCCAATATCGTTTTATGTGCCCTAAGTCCTTCATGTCAGCGACTTGAACAACCTCTCTTTCAACTTCAATCAATTTGAATCATTCCGCTATTAACATATCATCAACATAAAGTAAAAGAATAATGAAGTTACCATCTCAGAAACTTCCTCGAAATAAACACAATGATCTGCATTCGCCCCCTATACTGCGGGCTCACCATAAAGGAATCAAACTTGGTACCAATCGCTTTGGCGCGCTTTCAGCCTTATAAAGACTTTTCTTTTTAATTTGCGAACCATGTGCTCCTTTACTCTTTTACTAAACCCCTGTTGTGACATAAAATTTTTCATTCAATCACCATGAAGAAAAGCGCCTTCACATCTAACTGCTTCGCTCCGAGGTCTAAACTAGCAACAACTCAAAACAACTCTCGAGAAGACATTTTCTACAACCGAGAGAATCATCTCATCAAAGCCACTTTTTTCGGCCCCAAAACCTTACTACCAAACGAGCTTTATACTTCAGCAATTTTCCATCACTATCTTTCTTCAACTTGAACACCCATTTGTTCCTTAATTCCTTTCTGCCCTTTGGAAGTTCCACCAACTCATAAGTGTCATTATTTAACAAAGAATGCATTTCTTCCTGCATAGCTTTCATCCAACTTACCTTATCTGCATGAGTCTGTACTTCTTGAAAATTCTCCTGCTCCTCATCAAGAATCAACACATACTCAAGAAGGATACTTGGATGATGGATCCACTCTCCCTATTAGTCCCTTCTAATTTCCGAGGTCTCCCAAATGACTGGTCAGGCCGCCCCCGTCAAACAGCCTTGATCACTCTCCGCATCCCATCATCAACCACTGCCTCTCGGTGCTTCATCACCACTTTCTCTCATCTCGCTCCCATCTATAGTACGCCGCAAAGGAAAATGAATTAATCAGAGGATCAATAACACCATCATCGATAGCTTTAACCTTTTCAGCTTTCTCACAATCCGGGAAGAAGCTTGATCTTCATAAATATCACACTTACTAAAATCTTCTTTCACCGGATCCTATAACTGTAATCTAAACTCTTCATTTCCATAGCCAAGCCATGATACATGGAAAAGCTTTGTCATCAAGTTCGACTCCGCTTCTTAGGTACATGTGCAAAAGCCTTGCACCCAAAACCAAGATGACGTAACAACACTTTTTCCCGCCCATACCTTCTTCTGAAATGCCAAACTCCAAAGGAACCGAGGGAGACCTATTTATCAAGTAACAAGCAAAGACGGGAATAGCTTCACCCCAAAAACACTTTGGGTAGCTTTGCCATTTTTAGCATGTATCCGACCTTTCTCAATAGTGCGGTTCATCCTTCAACACCACAGTTGAGTACCAGAACCAGTTTTCTCATGTTCAATACCATGTGCCGAAAGCAAGAGGTTTCTAAACTCCTTCATGTACTCACCTCCATTGTCAGTACGAAGACACTTCAAAAACTTTCCGTCTCTCTTTCAACTAAGGCACAAATTTCTGAAAAATCGACATTAATTTGATCTTTGGCCTTCAACAGATAAACTCCACACACCTTCTTCTTTTGATGCATTATCAATGAATGTGACAAAGATCTATTTCACTCAAGGACTCCCACCTCTCAAAGGGACCACAAACATCGACAAACTAATTCCAAATATTAGATTTCCTTTTGAAGATTTAGGAAAAAGAAACCTATGATGTTTTCCAAATAAAACAATAATCAAGGCGGTTAAGACTTCTTTAGTAAGGAATGAGCCTTTTGGCTAGTATATGTAACCCTTTCACTATAAAATCTAACCTTTTTGTGCCATAAATTTGGGAGGAACCATCTTCAGCTGCATTCAATTCATCTCCACATATTTTCACAACTCGTCTCAGAAGTGTGCTTAACCTGCCTCTAGTGCAATGGCCAAGAAACCTTTGCAGCTTCCATTTGTCAGTTATCGAAGTAATTCACATATCCTTCCCCACCACAATCAACAAGATTAAGACGTAAGTCGTGAACATGCCGCACATCTCTCGCAGTCAATGAACAACCAACCTCCAACCAGATGCAAACATCACCAATACCCATACAATCTTGGAGTAGCCGGGTGTTACTCCATCTTCACAAGCACTCAAAGTCTCCCGGTTCGTACGATGAAGTGAACTCCTTATTGAGTAACGTGATAAGAGGCCTACGTATCAATAATCCACTCAACCTCACATTCAGAATATAAACATTCTTCATCTCCAAAAATAGAACCGCCACATCTTCGCCGATAAAGCAAATTAGTATTTTTATTTTCATCTTTCCTTCCGACATTTTTGCCTTCTTTTTGTTCCCGCTTTCCAAGCATAACAATTTCTTTTCATATGTCCTTCTTCCTCTACCAAATAACACTTTCTTCTTTCACTGCACTCTCCTCTCGATTGCGACCCGCCTTTGGATTTACCACGCACCCCAGTTCTCTATTTTTACCTCTACTCCTGCTTCTTCAGACAAGAGCCCTGCCCTTTAAGATATTCCTTGTTCCTTCCTTCTCCGGCTTCTTCATTAAACAAACTGCCTTTTTACCATATCCATGGTTAAATGCCATTAGGAACCGGAAGCGGCTAAGTAGATAACTAGAGTATCCCAACTATCTCGCAAAGAACTCAAAAGTAACAATGTTGCAACTCATCTTCAATCTTCATCTTCATAGCATTTAACTCGGTTCACCAACCCTGAAAGTCATCGGGTGCTCACACAATAAGCCCACTTTTGTTTCCGCATTTACTAGCCTTCTCTCTAATCAAAGTGGCTTTATTCTGTGCGGTCTTTCGTTCATACATGGATTCTAATTTTTTCCAAAGCTCGCAGTAATCGGGCCCCGTGACACGGATGAAACACACTCCGGTCTACCCACTGCCCGATTAGAGCACTGCTTCATGCATGATCTTCCATTCCCCGCTTCCGACATATCTTGGGTTTGCATTTTATCCCCATCAATAGGCGCATATAAATCCTTGCAATAAAGAATATCTCTTCCATTCTTGGCTTCCAGATAGAATAATTAGGCGAGGTTAGCTCCACCATACCACCCCAAGATTCCTCCATTTTTAAACCAACACTAAACTACAATACCTGCATAATAGAACTGTGCTCGATACCACGGTTGGGAAATAAACACAACATCACATTTTCCTCATCGATTTAACCCTGTTAGGAGTCAATAAAATGCACCAAGAAAAATAATATGCCAAGGAGATAATCACAAATAAGAGAGAATTTGACCCGGAACCTCCCCCAAAGTGAGAAGAAGAAAAACCACGAGACCTTTGTCGGAGTCCACCCAAATATCCACTATAATAATTTAGGTACAAAACCTAATTCTAAACTAGGTTCAACACCTAGCTTTCAACACAATCAGAAGATGCACTTCAAGATCCCAAAAACAATGAAATCATCTAAATATAGTGAATAAAATTAATAGGCAAATCTAGCCTCAAATCAAAAAACAGATTGATGAAGATCTTACCCGCCCGTATACAATCCGGGTTGCTCACGCAACAAAAATTGCCGGGCCGCAGATTTTCCGCCTCCCGTAGTACCACCAACTTCCGCCAAGAACTACGCTACTTCACACCCTTTTCTTTGGTCGAAAAATCGCCCGGGAAAACTGCCCCAAAAAGAAAAACCCCCATCGCACGCTCCTCCGATTAGGATTTTATAATATAACGATAAATGTAGCTCTAATGGGCTTAAGTATAAAAAATGGTCATAAAAAATTACCGGACCCACATTACAATAACTTGTCAGAAACCCTAATGTGAATCCCATGACCTTGTTGTGAAGAGGTGTTTTTTTTTATTCGGGAAAATTGTGACCACCTCGTCCATTCCTGAAACAATTATTTAGTTAAAAGGCATTAAATAATCATAAATTTGTGAATATAATATTTCTTATATTTTTGAAAAATAACTCATTTATAAAAATATCATTCTCTATTTCATATATTTTTATTCTCTTTTTAAAGAAAAGGGTTATTTTTATAAGAAAATAATAAAGATATTTTCATCAAAATCAAGTAAAATTTTAATAAAAAGTCAAAATTCCAAAATTGGATTTAAAACAAAGGGAGATTTAATCAAATCATCCTTCCTGAAACCCCAAAGTTATAGCTTATTTGTTAGCCATATATAACATATATGGCCGAGCCACTACCCAAAATATTCAATCAATTGCAGAAAGATGACTTCCACCCACCCTTCATTTGCTGCATTTCCTCTTGCGTTAGCTTCGCTACAAATCCATTAAAACTCCTTTCGTAGCTGTGAACTAGAAAAGTTGATGCCTTACTGCGATGAAGAAAATTCATGGGAAATATTAGTTATCATATTTGTACTAGGCATAGTTTTAAAAGGCATAATGTGTACCTAGGCAACAAAGGTCCCCTAGGACATAGACTTAAGACACAACACAAAGCATACATTTAAATGAAGGAAATTCGACCCTTTTTGGATGCACATTATTTATCAAATTAATATTAAAAATCTAATTGAATTAAGAAAATTTTAATATTTCTAACATTTAAAACAAACATCCAATTAAAAATAAATCAATTATAAAAAGTTTCAATATATAATTAAAAACTTAAGACTATAAGGTCTGTTTTGCATAGCTTTAAAACTATTTTTTGTTATGCAAAACATGTATAATGGAAAATACCAAGAATATTTGATTCCATTTTCTTTTTGTTCTGAAAAACTTGGAGAATACAAAAAACACTAAATTGAGATAATAAGAATAATTTTTAGAGACAAAAAAAAGTGCTATTTGTGTTATAAAAAATATGAACCAAACAAACCCTAAATGTTTAAAAGAAAATTGAAGTCTACAAGACAATTAAAGAATAGTAAGAAATAGTAACAGCTGAATAGAACTTTTATTTAGTTTAATGTTCAATAAGGCGTAATAGTAGTATTAAGTATTAAATCATTTGTTTTTTTAATTTTATATTTTTATCAAGTATTAAAGTGTTTGTTTTTTATATGCTTAAAATCAACGTCTTAATTATGTTAAAAAAATAATTTAATTCAATGCTTGTTTGTGTAATAATGATATAACTTTGGTTTTTCTAAAGAATAGAAATATTTGGTTAAAATTCCTCAAATAACTAAAAATATATAAAGCTAATCACTTCCATGTTTTTTCTTGAAGAATGACTCATAATGGACAAAAATGTCTTTTGTCATTTCATGTATTTACATATATTTCTAAAAAGAAAGGGCTATTTTGACAAGAAAATAATGAGGGTATTTTTATCAAAATGAGGGCAAAAATTAATGAAGGGTTAAATTTCCAAAAATGAGTTTTCAAAAATTCCTTTCATCAAATCACATTTATTATTATGATAAAAAAATTTTATATAATATATTAACATATTTGCAAAAAAATAAATTAAAATGATAAAATTATTATTATCATTATAATTTTCACAAAAAAAAATAAATTTATTTTATATAAATAAAATATAATATCTAAAATTAATAATTTTAAAAATAATAGTTGATGAAACCAAAATTAAATTTTTTGGTGTTTTACAAATATTTTGAAATATTCAATGTGGATTTTGAAAGATTTTAAAATATTTTTTACATATTCTAAAATATGCCTTTTTCTGAATAGAAAAAATTAAGTATTTTGACTTTTTTCCTCAAAAGAAATGTTAAAAAGTTCAGAAATAAGTTCTACAAAAATAAGCTAAAAAAACAAACACCTTCTGTTTAGAAAGGAAATAAAAATATACGGAGCACACCCTTTCAAGGAGTATATTAGAGTAAAGTGCGGCAAACAGGAAGTGGATATGCCTTGGCCGAAGAGTGCATTTTAAAACTAAGGCACTAAGAAATATGACAGAGAGAGAGAATAAATAAACCTGCCAAAGATCTCTTGCAGTATGTTGGTGTGAGTATCATATGCTGAGAAATCTCCGGGAGGCTTAGCACCCATGTACACAATATACTCCTGCATCCATGAAGATCGAATTTATTAATTAGCACCATTTTCAACACAAAATTGATCCTAATTTTTCTGCAATGCATGCATAAAAATAAACAAAAGAGAGATGAGTATTTATTGCCTTTCGACCGTCATCCTCCGCAGATGCTGTACGGACCAGACTGCAGATTAGACCGAGAAGGACAAACCAGAGAAAAGAGTTTTTTCTTGCCACAATTAGATCGATGGTTAGCTATGCACATTCTGGCGCTTTGGACATTTATATATACTTGAGCCTCGTTGCAATACTGAACCTGTGACTTTTTTTTTTCGATTTTATGCTACATAGATTAAACTAATTTTGATGTCAAAAAAAGAAAAAAAGAAAAAATTAATTTTCAAATGCTTGAATCAAACCATGCACCAAGTATCTTCATGGTTTTGGCCTCATTATACTAACGTATCTCACGGACTCATCGGTGACGTCTTGGAAACATTGTCTTGACCCCTCCAATGGGATTAGGTCAATAGAGAATGAAAGGCTATTATGTGAAGTAGGAAATTTTACATCAAATTTGATAAATGTTTCTTAAAATAATTTTGGAAGGTAGTTTTTTATAAAATAGTTATGGAAAATTATTCTTCAATATTTTGTAAAATAAAATATATGTAGATCCATATATATATATGGTATATATATATATATATATATATATATATATATATATATATATATATATATATATATATAAAGATATATATGTTGGACTTGGGCTGGGTCACCCACATGGGCTAGACTCAACCCATGCCCAAATGCCTAAGGAAGTTGAGGCAGTTGTCTTGGAGACAACTGCTCTCAACTGCCATGTACATTAAACGTACATGAGATGATGGTTCAACGATGGATTTCTAAAAGAAATAGAAAAGACAGACTTTTTGCACAGAAAAGAAAAGGTGTTCGGACTGTGGAAGATTTTCCAGTTCTAGTAATTGGAATAACACTTTGAAGCATTGAAGACATACATCGAACAAAGAAATAACGAGTAAGTTTTTTTTAATTGTTGTTTATGAATCAACAATGGTATCAGAGCGAGTTTACGTATGCTTTCATGTTTGAATGTGGTAATTTTTTTGTGAAATGATAGAAACTGTACAATTCTGATCAGAACACCCATGATTATTAAAACCAGAGCAGAATTTTCTGGGAAAATTTACGATTGAAAAAGGAGCAGAAACTGTAGGTAGAAAATTGCAAATCGAAATGTTCTGGGAAACTTCTTGTTCTTGACTACTTTCTCCCCAAAACTTGATGTTCCAGATTGAATGTTGTTCTAAAAAATTTTTTCTGGGAATATCAGGATGCTTGCCGAATTCTTACAGTTTAATAACTAATTAATATAGGTTCCTAATGTAAGAATGTAACAGGTCGTATGACACTCCAAACTTCAGTGGCGTCGCCGACAAATTTCACCTTCCCATCCACTTACGCGTCCTCGCACTATGCCTATGATCCGCTCATTGGCTCGATAAATCGGTTATGGTGCGCCGCTGTGTGTGATTTGAAACGGAATGGTGAAACATTTAGTGTTAAATAATCAGAATTCACGCCCTATTTCATCGTGAGAGAAATTCAAATAAATAATGGTGTTGAGAGTGGGATAATGATACCCATTGATCTGTATTTCCTGATAAGAAATCAGACCACGTCCTGTTTTTATCTCACGGGGGAAGCAAACAATTGGTATATTCCAAAATTCCAAAAACCGATTAAGCAAATGGGCTATTTAGTAAATGGAATATAACTGACTATTATATATACCAAGGGGCCCATGCATATATGTGATATTCATTTAATTAAGCAGATCCATGAACTGCTCAGACCGGGTGTTCTAATGGAACCAAGTGGTTTAAGGTTCCTACACATTTCTTCTAAAGGCCCACCTCTTTACTCCCAGTCAGCCCATACCAAGGGGCTCCATGTATATATGTGACTCCAACACATATTTTAAACACCCCATGCGATTCTAGTTTTAATCACATGTGATCTATAATTATAATCAGAATATTATAAATTTTTTAATTTTATAATTAGTTATTAATTTTCTGATTATCTATGATTTTTCTGGAATTTTTTTTATAATTGAAAATTAAATTGTATATTATAATTAACTAATTAAAATGTTAATTGATAATATATTGTGATTATTTGTGTGTGTAGTGGACACAAGAGTACAAATAATTCATTTATTGGCATATAAGAAGAGCGCATTTCATACTGTCGCTGAACATATAGATTATATGTATTATTGATTAAAATCGTGGCATCGTGATGTTCATGGAGGCCTTCATCGCAGCAACAAATCCGCATTGTGCTTGATGCCTCTACCGACTAATGGGAGTCATCAATGTGCCTTTGAAATAAAGGTTGAGCTCTTTTAGACTTTGGCCACTCACGAGACATACCGCCGAGAGGGAAAGCGCCTAGAGGCTATGGGTATTCACTGATCGGACGGCTGCAAGGTGTTTGGAACCTGCTGCTAGATTCGTTCCGTGGTATGAGGAGTATGAGCTGGGTGGACATAGTGATGATAACTTAGATGACATAGTTGATGATCCTGATTATGTACCTGGCATGTGATCTATAATTTTGAAGATCATATTGTACATATTTCTAGTACTTTTCTTTATGCATGTACATATTGAATGTTTTTCATTAAAGACATGTTTATTGTGTATTTTTTTTAAATAATTACATTTGATGAGCATGAATGGAAATATTCTGATAGTGGGAGGTTTTTAGGCTGGTAGATTTATGCAATATATATCTCACCTAATAACCAAATGTTGCGCATGTTTAAATTAATAATAATAATTGACTATACGACATAAATTGATTGAATGTGTACATTACTGCTATCAAGCATGTGTTAAATTATTATTAATTAATTTAGTACATTGTAGCAAAACATTTGTGTTAATTGGAATTGAATTGTACAATATCATAAATTAAGTAATTGTCTCTATATAGTTGAAATGTATTTCAACAAAGAGCATATTGTCGCCGACTCTGAACCATGGAGACAAGCTGAATGAAAAGAATTACGATGTTTGGTATCGTAAGATTCAGTATCTCCTGGAGGAGCAAGACATGCTGGAAACTATTACCTGAGCAAGGCACTACTGCTCAACATAGGCGAGACTTGAAGCCTATCAGCCTACAAGCGCAGTAAGATCGTGTTGCCGTGATTTTGATGTCGAAAGGCATGAAAAATGATTTGATGTCGCGATTTGAGAGGCAATCGTCAAAGACAAGCAGTTTGGGGATGTCGTTAAGGTTCAATATGGTGGAACTCAACAACAAGACTTCTCACGCTTAACCCTCGTTTGATGGCTATAAGAAGCGCCGTGAATGACACCATGAGGCAAGATCTTTACGATCATGTCTAACATGACTGAATTGAGGGTCATAGGGCATGACATGACCGATGAGCGCTGAAGTCCAATCGTTATTCGCTCTTTGCCAGCACCAAATACATGCGCAGCTAACCTTACCATAATGAGAACATCAAAACTTTTGATGATGTTGCTCGCCATGTTGAGTTTGAGGAAGATCGCCTTTCTCTCTAAGAAGCCCGCTAATGAAGTCTATGACTGAATCCAAATCGCTGAGAGCAAAAGGCTCTAGACTTAAAACATTGAAAGGTAAGTGGTTTCAAAAAGGGTAAAGAGGAAATGAAGCAAGTTCTAAAGTGGGATGCCGCAAGCGTGGGAAACGCGGCGGCATGAAAAGCATAAACAAGAACTGTTTTAACTGTGGCAAACCTGGTCACTTTGCTCGTGATTGCACTGAGCCAAAGGTATTTGCTCAGACAAACCTGCCTCTCTAACTTATATGTTAGTAGTCGCTTAATGCTTCACGAAGACCGTTCTTTTAATCAGAGACTTAGCAAGAACCGACCACATAGCAAGGGACCTAACAAATTTATATGTGGAATTCTCGTTTAATTCAAAGAGAAGTGATATACATGGGGGAATAATGCTTCCACCGACGCAAGGGATCTGCACCGCAAACTGTAGTCATGGCGGTCGCACGCTTTATCTTCATGATGTGCTATATGCTCCTGTTCACTTCAAATCTTGTTTCGTTTTTGTTCACTAGAACTAGGTTTCAAACTTATATTTGATAAGGGTTGTGTAAAAGTATTTATGGACAACGTTTACTATGGTTCTGACTATGTGTTAGATGGATTTATGGTGTTGGACACCACTAATATTGTACTGAATGACACTCATTCATCTATGTTGTTGATAATTCTAGTTCGTTTCTAATACCGAGTATTTATGGCATGCTAGATTAGGACATTGGGCAAGACCGGACAATAGATTTGTTCGAGCAGGTCTCTTGGGAACACTCAACAAAGTAAAATTACTACACGTGAGCATTGCCTAGTCGGGAAAAACAACTAGATTACCATTTGGCAAAGCCAAGATAGCCATTAGTCCATTACGCCTATTCATTCGTACATCCGGTGGACCACTGAATGTTAGGGCTAGGCATGGTGCCGACTACTTCATCACTTTTATAGATGATTTCACACGTTTTGGTCATGTTTATTTGATTTCTCACAAGTCTGAAGCATTGGACTGCTTCAAGCAATATACAAATTTGGTAGAGAATCAATTAAACGTGAAGATCAAAACACTAAGGACCGATCGAGGTCGTGAATATCTATCCAACCAATTCAAAAATTTTTGTGATGAAAAGGGTATAGCTCGAGCGCCTAACTATTCTCACACTCCGCGAACAAAAATGGAGCTGCGGAAAGGAGGAATAGAACCCTTTTAGACATGGTTAGGTCGATGATGGCTCAAGCTAATTTACCTATCTCCTTCTGGGGAGATGCGTTATTAACTGCTGCCTACGTACTTAATCGTGTGCCCTCTAAATCTGTCCCCTCCACCCCATATGAATTATGGAACAGTTAAATAAACCCGATTTAGGGAAATTTGCATCCTTGGGGTGTGCAAATACATTCACAATAATACTCACCAATATGGGGAAACTTGGTCCTAGGGGAAGAAGTGTATTTTCATTAGATACTAAACCTCCAAAGGATTTGTTTTCGTGGTGAAAAGTCGATGGGAGCGTGACAGAGCTAGAGTCCCGTGATGTCGTTTTCTTAGAAGAGGACTTTCCTGTGAGAGGTAAGGTTAATAAAGATTTTCAATTTTATGAAAACCTAGAAAATGGCGACCCTACCACAATAGATGGATTAGAGGACACTTTTAATCCTCCCGAGGAAAGTGGGAGCGACATAATGCATGATCCGACTCCTATGGAGCAAGATCATGAGCAATCTCAACCTCGTCGAAGCATCCGTGAACGTATTCCTCGTCGTCGATTTGAGATTGAGGGGGAAACATTCATGATTGCTCCACAGGATGACGAAGAGCCAAAATCAATTGGCGCAGGCTCTATCCGGTCCTAAAGCTAAGGAACGTGAGGCGATATGGAAGAAGAAATGGAGTCACGAGAACTAATCGTCTCGATTTGCTGATTTACCACAACTTAAAATCCATTGGAAATAAATGATTCTCAAAATTAAACGTAAGGCGGATGATCCATAGAAAGATATAAGGCTCGACCGGGAGCAGCAAAAGGCTACACACAAGAAGAGGGAATTGACTATGAAGATACATTCTCACCATAGAGAATTACTCATCGCTCGCTCTAGCTATAGTCGCACATACATGGATTCTAGAATTATACCAAATGGACGTAAAACTCGCATTTCAATGGAGAACTAGATGAAGAAATCTATATGGGATCAACCTTAAGTTTTGAATCTAAAGGACAAGAGCAAAGTTCGCAAGCTCAAAAGATCCATATATGGTCTCAAGAAGCATCTAGGCAATGGAACATCGGAGTTTCATCAAGTAATCCAAAGGATGGCTTTACGATGATGGAAGTTAAGACCACATGCGTATTTAAACGCTCGAAAGGATGATTTTGTAATTGTTCTGTATGTCGCATGACATTTTTAATAGTCGGGAAATAGCAAAGAGATGATCGAACGCCACAAGTGCTATCATCAAACTTGAAATGAAAGATATGGGTGAAGCTAGTCATGGTTGGTGAAGATCATAAGAGATCGCGCTTAAAAGGCTTTTGGGTTTATCTCAAGAGACTTACATCAAAAGATGTTAGAGCGCCAACACATGCAACAGTGTTTGATGGATACCCCTCGTTGAAAAAGTTTGAGCCTATCTTGATATGTGTCCTAAGACTCCAAGAGAAAGAGAAAATATCCGTAGTACCTTATGCCGCTAAGCCGTTTATCTGGCGTATGCAATGATGTGCACACGCCCCACATATGTTATGTCGGCTGTTTGATTAGCCGCTTCAATCAAACCCGTCAAAAGCACTAAGGCAATAAGAGGATTTTCATGGGTATCTCGAGCGAACTTCGCACTACATGCCGTGGTTATCAAGGGAAGAAGGATTGGCGCTTTGATTGGTTACTCGATGCTAATCGTGAGAAAGTGATGCTGATCGCTGCAAATCGACTTCTGATATGCTTTCTTGTTAAATGATAGCGCTACCATGGAGTAGTGCATAATCCCGTTGTAGCCTTGTCCACTATGGAGGCTGAATACGTAGCTTGTTCCGCAGCAACTCAAGATGCAGTTTGGTTAAGGAGTTTCCTACAATATTTAGAAATTGTCACCTAAGACAGAGCCGTGACAATTTTGTGACACTACATCGAGATGCACATCGACAAGGACGTGGTCCCAAAATACATTTCTACAAACAACATGGTCTGACCCACTCACTGCCAATAGCTGTGATGTATTCATTAGGACAGCGCAAATCCCCCCGCTTATGCGTAATGTAATCGCGATTAGATGCTTGCGCCTGTTGAATAATTTAACCTGCGGTATATTATTCAACGCTATTTTATGGTGATACTGTAAGAGTAGAGTTGTACACCAATAAAGTATGTCGATAGATTCAAGATCGCTCACTCACACGAGCAACGCTGGGCCTCAGAAGGTGAGCAGATGAGACTGCTTTGAATTATAGCGCTCGATTAGCGACTTGAGCGCAATGGGAGCGAATTTAATTCAAAGACATAAATTTGAAGTCGCCCTTGGTTAGGAACCAAGATGAGGTTCTGAAGAACTCGATACTTAATGTATCCCCACCACGTGTCTATACGATAAAGTTTAGTGCGAATTAGTCATCTAAAGACTCACAAGAACGGAAGATGAGAATCTCTGTGCCTGGGCGCCTGTGATTTGCAGGACAAAGCTAAGACTCAGATGGTAAATTACTCTAACCGAGGAGAGCAATGACATACATTCTTTATCTTAGGATAAGAAAAAAGCTCGCCATAACATGCATTTCATACCGCATGTGCACCGACTCATCTGGGAAGTCAAGAATGGATCCCCTCGCTTTTCATCGTGGTGAGTCCTTAAAAGATTTTGATATAGATCTCAATAATTTACCTTCTTGACTATATCATGATGTGATGTATTAATGTTTCATACTTAAGGGTGTATCCTATGGTCATGGAAAGATTCGACATAAAGGTGCATTCCTAGAAAGCGAGTTAATTCCTCCGCATCTGACTGATATGAGGGGCAAAGAACATTTTTGGTTTTTACACTTTTGCTTGTATTCACCGGCCGGAATCATCTCACTCGAAAGAGTTTGATATGATTTAGAATACTTGTAATCGTTGTGATGAATTGAGTATAGAATTCTTGAGGGATTGAATAATACTCAATTATGTGTAATTCAAAATGTTTGGGGTATATAAGTACACTTTTGGGATTAATTATATTTTGAGGTTGATGTCTCCAATATGGCCTGTATGGGGTTTCTATATTGGAGCTCCCATTATCGGTGTGCTTCAGGGCGCACGGTCCTTTTGATTAATGCCCAAAAAGTGCAATTTTGAACCCTATATTAGATAGGTTTTGAGTGCTTTTTGCGCATTAATCATGTCATTTATACCAATTGAAGTGTTCTAGTCTTCTTAGTAGCACTTATGCCATTTAGAGGGTATTTTTGGTTGTTTTGCAGGTATTTGTGCACTCTTGGAGTTCAATCTCAATACAAGGGATGAATCATGAAGTTAGATTCAAGTCTCGGCCATCAACTTGACCCAAGAATCAATGAAAACAAAGGCAAAGTGAAGAAAATTGATACGGAGTTGAAGAGCGGGATGAAACGTGAAGGATCGACAATGCGGGGAATTTTCGCTAAGCTTGCGAAAATTTTAAACTAAGATTCTGCGAAAGATTCGCAACCTTAGCGAAAATTTCGCAACCTTAAGCGAAAACACCAAGTTCGCACAGACCCATCCCAATTTAAGCTAGGCACCCTCTTAGCGAAAATAAGCGGTTATTACTCACAAGAATTTCGCTGGCTTAGCGAATTTCGCTAGCTAAGCGAGAATTGGCCATCCTGCGAAATTTCATGTTTTAAGCTAGACTGGTAATTCGCTAGTTAGCGAGATTTTGCGTAAGCGAAAATTGATGCCTCGTCATGTTTGTAATTAATGCCAAACCGCCTCGAACTTGGTGTTTTACTTAATTGTCACATGTAGCCAATTTATAGGGTTTTGGTATTTTCATACCTTGAGGAGGCACATATAAGCCCCTCTTGTTTGTAACCTAGGTATTAACAATTTTTGAACAATTGGGAGAGAAGATTTTTGTAAGTTTTCATTTGTAAATAAAGTCTACCGTGCTTTTATTTTAGGTTTGCTTTCTCTTTTCTCTCATCTTTCTATTACTTTCATTTGCGAACACCCTCTTGAGGATGACTCGAGAGATGCAGCTAAGCCTCCTTTCTTTGAAGAGGAAGAAGCTAAGCTTGAGTGAGGTAGGGCATATGCATGTTGTCCTCTTGTGCTAAAAGCTACAGGTAGTGTATTTATGGCCTTTATATTCTCAAAACATGGTTGCATAACATTGAATGGTATTGATTTGTGATACTCTCCATGCTTTAAGTCGATACATATTCGATGAGAGAAATCTTTGTGATTCTTTAGATGGTCTTCACGAGCCTACGAGATAATATTTACATGTTAGGGTTCTTCAAATTAGGGTTAAATAACATTCTTGTTATTATTTGGCCAATACTCTCCATGCTTTAGGATACGATTACGGGCAGAGATGCCTTTGTTGTTAACAGATGGTCTTTACGAGCCTCCCAAAATGATAATTTAATGTTAGGGTTTTAAAGGGCCATAGCGCATGCTACTGTATTATTTCGAATAGGAGTTGCTTCATGGGTGAGGTTTGCTAGTTAAATATAGTCAGGTTATGCCATGAACCTCAGGTTGCATATATACTTGAGGATAAAACGAGACCTTGTTTCTTGAGCTTGCTTGAGTTAGTGACCTAAATCTTCAAAGTTAACTTTTCTTTTGCTTTTCGGATTTTACAATTCTGGTTCTAAACCATTCCCCTTGTTTTGAAACACAATTCCAAAGATTCCAAATGAAAGCCTTACCTTCATGCAATTAAACCATTTTTAGGATGAAAACCATCCGTGTTCGACCCTAGACCACTATCTGCGGTAGCTTGACTACGGCGGTAGTAAAGGCTGGAGTGTATATAAATTTTGTTGATTTTAGCTCGGCCCTGCGTAGCCTGAATCACCTTTCACCGCCTGAATGATTTCTAGTGCAAATATAAAATTCTATCACATTGATTGATATGAGTCCAGCCCATTATGGGCGAGTGGGAGATGTTGGACTTGGGCTGGGTCACCCACATGGGCTAGACTCAACCCATGCCCAAATGCCTAAGGAAGTTGAGGCAGTTGTCTTGGAGACAAGCGCTCTCCAGCTGCCATGTACGATCGCGTGCATGAGATGATGTCGCTTGATGGATTTCTAAAGAAATAGAAAGACGGACTTTGCCTGAGAAAGAAAGGTGTTGGATGTGGAAGATTTTCCAGTTCTAGTAATGGAATAACACTTTGAAGCATTGAAGACATACATCGATCAGGAACAACGATTAAGTTTTTTTTTAATTGTTGTTTATGAATCAACAATATATATATATATATATATATATATATATATATTTATAATCTATTTTAATAATTATAAATATTTTTTTAAAATAGTTTTCATGTATAATAATTTATTCATATTAAAATGGTTCTTTCAACTCAAGTGTAGGTCAAGTCATCGTTTTAAATGGACAAATGGGATATGAAGGGTCCAAATTCGAGTTTGGAGAGAGTTTACTATCTTAACACTAAAGTGTATTAAAAAAACTAAAGGAAAAATAGTAAAAAAAAATAAAAATAAATTCAAAGATATAACATAAAAATATCTTTTTTTTCTATTATTAAAGACATAAAATAATAAATCATTTTAAGAATAATGATCTAAATTATCTGAATTATAAAATGTTTACAATTGTTTTATATCTTTATCTTTTGAGAAAAAAAACAGAAAGGGGTGGTGCAGATGAACTTCATTCATCTTTAGAAATTTCATTACATTGTTAATGCTTTTTCAATACTCCTACAAATATATAAAGTGAATATATCTCAAAAAATACTCCCTAAAAATATTTTCTTTAAAAAATTTCTCTAATTTCCCAAAGCTACAAATTAGATATTTTTTCATTAAAATTATTATTTTATAAATTAAATAAAAAATATCCCATTTCTAAAAAAAAAAAATCCATGAGAGACACCTTTCATTTTAGAAAGGAGACTTTGACCCACCGATTTCTATAAGTCAAGGGGAGGGGATGGGGCCAGTGATCTCCAAATAATGCGTGAATCAAGCAAAGACATTAGGAGATATCTTTGATTTAAAAGTATTTATAAGAAAGATAATTAATTGTTTGTTTGGTTTAATTTGTAGCCGATGATAATAGTTGATTGGAAGTTAATTTATCTACATAGACAAGATAGAGATGGAGAGGTATAAGAAGATATATATATATATGTGTGTGTGTGTGTGTGTGTGTGTGTGTGTTGTGATTAATGCAACAATGAATTTCACGATGGTTAGCGGTATGCATCAGGAAGCAGTGGCTCAAACTTCTTATATATCGCCAAATACGATTTTTGCCGTAGGGTATTTATAATAGCGAGTATATATATATATATATACATATATATATATATATATGTGTGTGTGTATTATGTGTGTGTGTGTGAAGGGGTGTTAATGGCCTATAGGGGATTCAGGTTTGTAACTTTTTAAGAATAGGGTACTACAATGTAATAGACAAAGTGTTAGGTACTGATAGCTATTTATTGCCTTTCAACCATCTCATAGATTCATAGCGCTGGAAGTGTTGTAAGTGCACATTAGACGAGGAAGGAGAAAGCGGAGAAAAAAATGGTCTATTTGGTTCTTATTTTTTAAATTTTTTTTGAGAACAATTTTTTGAAACCTAGAGAACACAATTTTGGTGCCTTATGAATTTAGTATTATATGTATTTTCTATGTTTTTCAAAAAAAAAAAAAAAAAAAAGGTGGTAATCAAATGTGTTCTTGTTTTCCTTATTTTTCAGAACAAAAACAATTTTCAAAAACTATAACTAAACAAGCTTAAAGAGTTTTTTCTTGCCATGAGATGGTAAATGAGAAGGTTTGAAAAACCACCACACTTCTTGTGGTTCATTACATTGAATTTATAACTCCAATTACACATGAATAAGGTAATTACAAATATGGATAATTATAAGTATGAAAAAATCAATAAAATAAAATAAATAAGAAGACACAGATTTGGGTCAAAGAGAAAATAAAAGGCATGTGACTTTCATCAAGGTTGAGAATATGTAACATGATCCTTAACATCCCTCCGCAAGTCGAGCGTCGGATTTGAGCAAACGTGAAGCTTGGATCTGAAGAATTCAAAAAGAGATCTTCACATGCTGTTGGTGAAGATGTCGGCAACTTGCAAATGAGAGGGCACATATTGAGTACGAAGCTTAGCATTGAGAACAAGTTCATGAAGAAAGTGGTAGTCGAAGCTCGCTTATGTTTAGCTGTTTGTGGTAATGGGATTGGAGCTTAAATGGCACTCTTGTTGTCACATAGTATGAGAGAATTTGTTCGCGAATTGAAACTTTAGGGGTCATGGAAGATGTGTGAAGTGACAAAGAAGTTCAACAATAGTAAGCGCCAAAGCACGATATTCAAATTCACAACTGGAATGAAAGACAGTAGCTAGAGGTTGAGCGATGAGTATCAGAGCAATTAGGCCAATCTGCATCTGAGTAAGCAACTAAGGCACCAGAAGTAGCGGATGGGGACAGACCAAGTGGTGCTGTGAGGTGAAGAATGTTTGTGATGAAAAATGGTCTTTGATCGGGAGTAGAAATTGGTAATGAGTTGATAGCATGAGCAATATCTGGTCGAGTGATGGTCAAATATTAGAGAGCTCCAACAAGAGATCTTTAAAGTGAAGGATCTGAGAATGAAGGACCATCAACAAAGAGGTGTGAAGAGACAACCATGGGGGTGTTGATTAGTGCCCAAATAGTGCTATTTTGAACCCTGTTTATTGGAGGTTTTGAGCACTTTTTGTGTACTAATCAACAAAATGCTGATTGCACATTAAAATTGACTATACTATTGATCTAGTTTATGGCTATTTTTGGTTTTGCAGAAGCTAAACTTGCCAAATTATTAGTCGACTCAGCAGAAGAATCCAAGTTGAACTCGATTATTGCAGTCGAAACGAGGAGAGGAAGAGGACGAAGCGGAGAGAAAATGGGCCACTACAAAATTTTGGGTTTGAAAAATCAAATTTCGCGAGGTTGCGAGAATTTTTAAATTTCTTTCATAATGCAGCTGGTTGTTTAGTTTGACCTCTTTTGTGATTTTCCTTAAATACCCTTCATGTAATGGTGGTATTCCATGTATTTTGGTATTTTGCTTTGTTTGGGGCTATATAAATGTTTGTACTCTTATGAAAATTTTTCTATTCTGCATCAACAATAGAAATGGCCCGAGGATTTTCCAAGCTTCTTTCATTTTCTCTCATTTTCTCCCATTTTCTCACATTTTCTCGCCTACCAAACACCCCTTGAGGATGACAACTCAGAGGATGGTTGGCTAAACCCCCTTTATCCTTGAAGATGAGGGCTACTAGGCTTTGAATCTAAGGTAAACTGTTGGTTCTCATGTTTTTAACGCAAGCATTTATTGCCATTTATGTTTCTATCGCTCTAGGTTTAAATCCACATATGCCTTGTTGACTAGTACTTGACAATCTTTCAGGGTTCAGTGGATGCTTATTGCTAGATCCACTAAGATTCTTTAGTTGCCATTTATTTGTTACTGTAAGGTAGATCAAGGAGATGAATTTTAACTGTTTGGGAGCATTTATGTCCAATAAATGTTATATCTCAAAAAGAAAATTATTAAGGTTCAATTTTTAGTGTCAGGTAGTCTGGTTCGAAGTAGCTATAGGTCATCCTCCCCAGCCTTGAGGAAAGGACCGAGGACCCCTCGAGTTACCTTAAGTTTCAAACCCAATGTGATGCTTGAGTTCTTCTCTTTTTTCTTATTTTTTAGATTTCAACCATTGAAACCCTTTGTTTTACAAGCCTGAAATCAGAATTGAATTCACCATTTTGACAATGGTAATCATTTGTCGAAGAAAATCCCATCCACAATGTTTGACCCTAGGCACTATACTGCATTAGCTATGCTAAACGAGTCAGAAAGGTTTAGGTTTATAAATTTTGTTGATTCGGCCATACCCTACGAACACGAATCAAATATTGTAGTTGGGATGGTGCCTTAGTGCAAGTGAGTTGAGACATGATCCACATCACCCAAGTATTGGTGAACTTTGTGCCTTGTCTTTACTTTTGTTCTCTAGCGGGTTCAGCTGCATTAGGTTGATTCAATTTTATACTGTCCATATGCAATTTCTTTCTTTTTTTTATTATCTTAGCTAACGGTAACCTTTTTGGTATTTGTTTTTGTTTCTTGCTTTGTTTTGTGCTATTTTCATAAGAGTTTATGTACCACTGGGATAGGAACACAGTAGGCAGATTAGAAAGAATCAGTGCCCTATAGGAACAAAGCTACGAAGTGAGCTTGAATAGTGATCAGATGGAGCCTCCACTTGAGGGAGCAGTGGGGCCAACGGAGAGTGCGGAGGAGTCCCAGTGCATATGGGTCCATGAGGGACCACATCGTCCCAGGGTGAGTGCACCCTCATGTATTGTACCCCCACTAGAGGACATCATTGTCGACCTTGGTGCCTCTACTCCCACTTTCCATGGCATGGAGTGAGAACCATACTCACACATCAGGAATTTAGGGAGTGCCCCTTCAAAGAGGATGCTTCCAATACGGATTTGATGAGACTGAAGTTTTTCCTCTGACTCTGAAGGATAAGGTCAAGATTTGGCTTAACTCTCTCAAAGGCAGGACCATTGGTGGGACGCGAATACGGTGAGTTGTGAAGAATTTTCTCCACACATAGAACTAACAGTGTGAAGAGTTAGATTTACACCTTTGCAGCCTATGAAAATGAGAGGTTCTACCAGTGCTAGGAAAGGTACTTGGAAACCATCAATGCCAATCCTCACCATGGCTTTGACACATGGATGCTAGTTAATCATTTTTATGAGAGAATGTCCTTTCTTTTCCCATGGCTTGATTGTTGGGAGAAATGTGGGAGGGGACTTTGAACAAAAATGGAACAATAATGGACTTCCCTAAACTAAGCCATTTGGGCAATCTGGCTTGGATGGAACCAGGCAGAAGTAGAGGATGAGGCAAACCACCTCAAAGGAAGGCATGTATTCCCTCATAGAGGACATGGAAATGAAGGCAAAGCTATCCACCTTATCAAGAAGGTTGGAAGAGCTTGAAATGAGAAATCAACATGAAGTGCGAGCAGTGGTTGAGACACATGTGCTGCTGATTCGTGCCACGGTAGGGTGAGCGGAATCAACAAAATTTGTTTCCTATGTTCCTCCTACTACGTGAATCAAACTCTTTTGCGACATAAAGCGGTCTAAGGTCGAACACGGGATGGGTTTTCATCCTATGAATGTGACTTGCATCGGTGTTGAAAATGGTAGGAAAAACTTGGTTTGGATTTCTGGATTTGTTTCAAAACAGTGGGAGTTGTTTGTTTACTAGCTAACAGTAATGGCTGAAAATGAAATGTGAAATAGTAACTTTGAAGGCTTGGGTCACTAGCTTGACAACATGGGGCTTGGGGCTAACAAGTGTTCTCGGGTCATATCCTCGCATTATGGCAAGTAACCTATAGTCAAAGCCATAACCGGATCTTTGTTTAACTATGAAAACTAACCCTAGGACCACTTTGCTATTTGAGTCTACACAGTGTATGCGTTCTGATCCCTTTAGTTTAAAACCCTAGCACTCAACCTCATTTCAGTGGCTCGTAAAGGCCATCTAAATAATATCAGTGCATCTAGCAATAAGTGTGCACTGTACCCTAAAGCATGGTAAGTATTGGCCAAAGTAATGACATTAAATGGCTTTAAACCCTAGTTTGGAAGATGTGGAACCATAATTCTGATACTACAGCCTTCTGATGCAGAGGACAACACAATGACTGAAACCAAGCTATGACCCCTCACTCTTCAAAGCTATAAGAGCTTAGCCAAGCATCTCTTGAGTTGTCATCCTCAAGATGAGTGTTTGGCAGCCTAGAAAATAAAAGAAAGAAGAGAGAGAACAGAGAAAAGAAAACCCTAAAATGAAAGCTGCGGGAGATATTTACATAAATGAAAAATTGCTCAAAAGTTTCTTAGGGTTACAAAATGATGGGGGCTTATATAGGCCACCCAATGTGTGAAACTACAAGAAAACCTAAAATATTGGCTAATACAAGGGACAAGGAGGTAATACACCAAAACGGGGTCGTTTGGCATTAATTACAAAATTAGCAGGCAAGAGATTTGTTATGCCGAGGGAAAAGGATTTAGCTAGGTAGCGAATTTCTAGCGAGAATTCCATTAGCCAGAAATTGCACGGAGATGGCAGTAAGGAATTTTCGCTATGCCTGATGAATTAAGCTATCTATGAAAATTGGCTAACTGACGAAAATTTGAAGGAGATAAGCGAAATGAAGGATTTAAAAGCTAGGCATGGTGATTTTAACATATAAGCGAAATTTCGCTAAGCAAGCGAAATTTCTCAATTCGCTAAGTTGAATTTTCGTAGGTACGAAATTTTCGCAATCACGTGAGCCTAATCATAAGCGAAATTTCTGGGTCTTGTTCTTCACTGCTTTGCATACTGCACCCCTACTGCATCCTCCATCTTCACTTTGCCTTCATTTCATCACTGAATTTTGATATGTTGATGGCTGGAAATAGTTTCAATCTTCATGGTTCACCACATCTCGATATCAAATTCGACTTTAATGGACGAGGTACACAAAAGCACGCAAAATAACCCTGAAATAACCTCGAGAAGCTGGCATAAGTGATACTAAGTAGACCTGAACACCTCAATTGGATTATTGATGATTAGTCTTGTAGCCTCAAAACTATCTCGAATAGGGCTCAAAATAGCACTTTTTGGGCACTAATCAGCTGCCAAACCAACTTTGCTTCATTTGTTAGTCTACCAAGCACCAAGGAGAGCATTGTCCAACTATTCCTTCAATGAGGGAGATGATAGCGGAACAAGCCAATGTTGTAGGTCAATCTGAACCACCAGCTTGATACCTCATATAGCAACACATATAATCCCGAAGAATTAGAGGAACCATCTAACCTCTCTGAAGCAAGCCTCGACATATGTATCCGCGGTGCATAAACGGCGGTATGGTTCATGTAACCAGCCCTTACCATCCTCATCTCTGGTTGAGCTAGCTATAATGAATTTAAGTAAAGTGGTGGGCAGTTTTGTAGAAGAACAGAGGGTAGTAAATACTCAAGCTAACCAGAGGATCGATATAGTAGAAAACACAATGAACAAAAAAGTTGAGAACCTGCAATTTGATCTTGCCCAAAAATTTGACAATCTGCAATATTCGATTTCTAGGTTGGCAAACTAGCAGCATATGCAAGAAAAAGGAAAGTTCCCTTCTCAAACACATCCTAATCCTAGGGGAGTGCACGAATTGAGCTCTTCCAGTGAACCACCTCCCAGGATGGATGAGTTAAAGTAGTAATCACTATGAGGAGTGGTAAGGAGGTTGAGCTGCCAGTCCCCAAACTAGCAGAAGAAGGCATAGAGAAAAGGAAGCTGAACCAGAGAAAATTGTGATTAAAGAAGATACAGTGAAGAAGAGCACACCCCCACCTTTTCCTCAAGCACAAAAAGAAAGAAGAAGGCCATTAACTAGGCTGAGATTCTAGAAGTGCTAAGGCAGGTGAAAGTCAACATTTCCCTGCTAGACATGATCAAACAGGTTCCAACTTATGCAAAATTTTGAAAGGACATGTGCATAGTGAAGAGAGGGTTAAATGTTGATAAGAAGGCCTTCCTGACCGAACAAGTTAGTGCTTTTATCCAATGCAAGACTCCAGTGAAGTACAAAGACCTAGGCTATCTACCATCTTGTTAAATATTGGGGGAACTTTTGTAGAGAAGGCATTACTAGACTTGGGAGTTAGCGTCAACCTCCTGCCTTATTCAATGTACAAGCAGCTGGGTTTGGGAGAGTTGAAACCCACTTCCATCACTTTGTCCCTAGTAGATAGATTTATGAATCCCGAAAGACCTTGTGGAGGATGTTTTGTCTGGTGGACAAATTCTACTATCAGAGTAGATTTTGTGGTGCTTAATCTGAGAACCACTCCACCGATGGGGAGCTAACTATGTACCCATCATCCTTGGAAGACCATTCTTGGCCACCTCCAATGCAATCATTAATTGTCGAAATGGAGTTATCCAACTTACATTCAGGAACATGATGTTGGAACTCAATATCTTCCACTTGAGCAAAAAGCATATGCAACCAGTGGAAGAGGGTCTAGAGGAGGTTTGCATAATTGACACTATTATGGAGGAACAAGCTGAGTAGCAACAATTGTAGGATGTGCTGATTGAGGAATTATCTGATTGTTTTGAAGAGCTGTAGGGAACCCAAGACTTGTGTACTGTACATGGACCATGGAGAAAAAGGAAGAAATTCTACCTTTATTGATTGAGGAAGGAACCAATGAGCTTCAAAAGTTAGATCTCAAACCCCTGCCTTTGGAATTAAAGTATGCATACTTAGAAGAAAATGAGCAATGCCTAGTTATTATATCCTCCCTGCTTAGTGCTTCACAGGAAAACAGTATGTTGGACATCCTCAAGGAGAACAAGCAAGGCTATAGGGTGGAAAAGCTCTGATTTAAAGGGAATTAGCCCTTTGGTTTGCACACACCACATCTATTTGGAAGAAGAAGCAAGATCAGTTAGGCAACCACAACGAAGATTGAATCCTCACATGCAGGAAGTAGTATGTGCAGAAGTTCTGAAATTGCTACAAGCTGATATCATTTACCCCATATCCGATAGCACTTGGGTGAGTCTAACCCAAGTTGTGCCCAAAGTCTAGAATTCACTTGTGCATAATGAGAAGAGGAGGTGCCCACAGCCTTACCACGAGGTTGGAGGGTATGTGATGATTATAGGAGATTGAATGGTAACAAATGATCACTTCAGCTGCCTTCATGGACCAGCTTCTCGAAAGAGTTTCTGGGCATCCCTTTTACTGTTTTTTGGATGGCTATTCGAGTGCTTCAGATCGAAGTGCTTTGTAGAGAGGACGAGAAAATACCACTTTCACCTATCCATTTGGGACTTATGATTACAAGAGAATGCCCTTCGGTCTATGCAATGCCCTTGCCACATTCCAGAGATGCTTGCTTAGTATCTTCAGTGATTTGGCGGAGCGCATTATGGAGGTCTACATGGATGACATTACAATATATGGAGGGAGTTTTGAAGAATGCTTGATCAACCTGGAAACCGTCCTACATAGGTGTATTGCGAAAAATTTGGTGCTTAATTGGGAAAAGTTCCATTTTATGGTCAACCAAGGAATTGTGCTAGGACATACCATATCCAACAAGGGAATTGAGGTTGACAAATAGAAAATTGAGCTTATTTCCAAACTCCCCTCTCCTACAAATGTGAAGATTGTGAGGTAATTCCTTGGACATGCAAGTTTCTATAGGAGGTTCATCAAGGACTTCTTGAAAATTTCCAAACCTCTTTACAAGCTGTTGGAAAAGGATGCCAAAATTTGCATGGGATGATGAGTGCCAAAGGAGCTTTGAGGAGCTCAAAGCTTACTTGACCATTGCACCAATAGTGAGGGCCCCCAACTGGCAGTTACCTTTTGAGGTTATGTGTGATGCAAGTGATCTTGCCATCGAAGCAGTTCTCGATCGAAAGGAAGAAGGAAACCTTATGTGGTATACGATCTGAAGCAAAGCGTTGGATGACATAGAGGAATTATACCACCACTAAGAAAGAACGCCGCAACGGTATATGCCTCGACAAATTTTCTGCGGCATACTTAAGTGGGCTCTGACATCATTATCTTCATAGACCATTCTGGCTTGAAGGTCTTCCTCACCAAGCAAAATGCCAAGGCTAGCTTATTAGATGGGTTCATCCTTCAAGACCAACAAATCAAGGATAAAAAAGGGGTGGAGAATGTTGTTGCGGATCATCTCTCGCGACTAACAATAGCACACAACACTCACAACCCTCCAATCAATTACGAGTTTCCTGAGGAGTCCCTGTTGATAGTAGAAAAAGCCCCATGGTATGCTCACATTGCCAATTTCTTGGCAACAGTAGAATTACCAGTTGACTGGAAAGCATAAGACAAGAAGTTCTTCTTTGAAAAGATTCATTCCTACTATTAGGAAGAGCCATTCTTGTTCAAATATCAGGCAAGATCGATAATTAGAAGATTTGCAGCCCGAGGAGAACAAAGAAGGAATACTCGGCCACTACCATGAGAAGTGCATGTGGAGGTCATTTTGCTTCCCAAAGACTCCGCCATGAAGGTGATCCAACTGGGTTCTACTGGCCTTCTTCAAGGATGCCCACAAAGATATGCCGGCATGACAAATGCCAAAGACTAGGGAAGATCTCTCGTCATCACATAATGCCTCTAAACCCAATTTTAGTAGTTGATTTATTCGATGTTTGGGGCATCGACTTTATGGGGCCATTTCCTGCTTCTTTTGGATACATATACATATCAGCTGGGCCGACTACGTGTCGGGGCGGGGTCACAATGTCTTCAGGACACAGATCACGTGGTGGTGCTCAAATTAAAGAAAAATATCTTCTCCGCACTGGGGTCCCAAATGAGATAATCGCGACTCCGAGGTTCACTTCTGAAACAAACCCTTTGAGAACCTCCAACTAAACATGGTGTCAAGCATAGTACACCCCGCACCACCCTCATATTAAAGGTCAGCCAGGCTTCAAGCAACGTAGAAACTCAAGACTAGCACAAGGAGCGGCAACTGGCTAGGAAAGACCGGTCTCTGGGGACCGCTGACTCCCTTGTGGGCATACACAACCTTCAAGACTATTCTTGGAATGTCGCCGTATCGCCCAGTTTATGGCGGAAGGCATGCCACCCGCTTGTGGAGATCGGTCATAAGGCATGGTGGGCCATCAAAAGTCGAACTCGATTCGGGGAAGAGTCAGCTCTAAAAAGGGTCCTCGACATCAATGAATTGGAAGAATTGTGAAACGATGCCTACTTGAACTCCAAAAGTTGCAAAAGATTGATTGAAGAAATGGCATGATAAAATAAACTCCCACAAAACTTTCAAGCATGGGGACCAAGTATTGATGTATGATTCAAAGCTCCACCTCTTCTCGGGCAAGCTCAAGTCAAGATGGACTGGTCTATTCATCATCCATCAAGTTCATCCTAATGGGTCAGTGGACCTGCTCAATTCCAAGGATAACAGGTATTCAAGGTCACGGGCGGAGGTTAAAGCCCTATGCAATACTCAGAAAGGCATGCGGAGGAGATCTCCTCCTTAATCCTCTCAACCCGGGAAGGTTACTGGGAGTACGTGGCGTGGTTTCGCAGACTTAGAAACCACTCCAAATTTTGCTGAATTTTTTGCTTCCTACTGTAAGTTTTATTTGTAATTTTACAATTTCAATCTTGTTTTTAGTTTTCTTTGTAATTTTTCGTTTTCATGTGCACATTCCTCAATTCTTGCATTATGTTCTCATGTGTGTAGCAGCTGCGCAGCCGTAGCTGCAAGGTTGAAATTTCGAAGGGTGCGAAAATTTTCGCAGCCTGCGAAATTTACAACTGCCTGCTGCCTGCGTCTCTTCATTTCCCGCCTCTTTGTCTCCCTGCATCTCTTAATTTCTTGCACCCTATCATAAATTTCCCCATATTTTTTAACCCTGTTTTTAGTGCCCATTTATGGTCGCTAATTAACTAACCCTTTCAGCTTCCCTAATCCCTCTATATAAACCCCAACCCCTTTTCTTTCCTTCTCATTTCATTTCCTTTCCTAAAGAAAAGAAATCCTCTCAACCTCTCATTCCCTTCCTTCTCCAAACATTGGAGCATGGCCAAGACACGAGGTGGGCACAACTTCAGACCTCGAGTGCGACCTTGTTCTCCTCCCCCCACGCATCGTCGCACTGGCCCCGCCGGGCCGGCCGCCTCCGCCGGCGCTACCGCCCACGGAAGCACCGCCGCCCCGCATCAAGGTGCTCTTCGCAGCCAGCCGTCGCCGCCACGCCCGTTCCTATCGGGCCCACCCTCGCAGTATGATACACCGTCACTACCCTCCATCTCCTTCTCACATGCGACTATCTCGAAGGGCCCCACCTCCAAAGAGGGCCCCATTTCGCTCAGCGAGTCATCCGGGGCCGAGGCCTGTGAGCCCCATTCCCACCTGCTCGTGGACCACCGATGACTTCTCCTGACCGGGCCTCCCGTCTATTATCCGGTCCCATCTTCCATCAAGGTCCCCATTTCAGAAATTTAGATCAAGTAGCATCAAGGAAGTACATCAAACATATTATGATTTTCCACTACGTCGATCCCAAGCTCCAGAGATTCGGCTAAGGTTTGCAGAAATAAGACTCTGAGCCTTTTAGACCCCGTGCCTAGCTTTTCTACTCCCGTGTGGTCATCGAGTTCTACCATACATGACATCCAAGCGATCCCCCATCCTATCGTCATCCACTCTCCCATCACACTGTGAGGGACACTTCAGGCCGACATCAAGCAGCCACATTCAACTTCCCACCATTCCAAGCCAACTTGACCACCACATCATGCCCTACCCTCGCCTGGAGATGGCCCGTCATTATCCGCAGACTCCGACAAACAGATCTATTCTTTTAGGAGATACTTCTCCCGCGAGTATTCTCCTTATCGACCATATACTATGGTCCAACCTCTTCCCACTCCAACATATAGTATAGCGGAGAGGAGCTATTCTAGAGGCCCTATATCGCATATCCGAGGGTTTTTAGTTCATCCTCACGAGCTTTATCATGACTCATCTCGACTCCTCAGGACAAGGTCCACCATATGAACCTGACTCGGGCTGAGTCCATACCCCTCCTATTCCAGAGGTTACTATGCCAAGTGTTAGAACATATGGGTTTTCCTGTTGAGCCTCGATTAAAGCATCGCCGAGATTGCGAGGCCATTCTTATTATTGACAAGTGGCAGCTTCTACCCCGTGCTCAGCACCTCCCACCTCAGGACATAGCAATTGACCATCTTGTAGAGGATACAGAGGAGCCCCAGATTCCACCATCCGCAGCTCTAGCAATCACTGCTCCATTACCTACATCGCCGGCATCCTCCGTACTCTAGTGCCTCCGGAAATTCCTACAACGCCAATCGACCTAGTACACTGCCACCATCGCAAAGATATCTCCATATCCACTCGATTTTTCTATTATTATGGATGCACCGCGACATGCCCTCGCCCACGCTAGCATCTGCGGCCGCCTACGCCCAACCGAGGATGACACGCACAGAGACCGGCCATCGCACGCACCACGCCCATCCTCATGCAGACAGATCACTCAGCCTACCTCCTATCTCTCCATCAGTACCTGCCCAGACCTCTTCAGATCATCCTCCACAAAGACTAGTAGCGCCCACTCCACCCAACACCTTCACTTATCGACATGCTAGCAAATAGCTTCTCCTCTATCTTCATCAAGAACTCACGCTTGCAGAGGATGGCACCACCACCATTCACCACCGAGGAGAGAGCGCCTTCTAACTTCTTAATCCGGTTCTTACTGCACAATGTGACATTCCGCCGGGAGTTAGCTAATGGGGGTGGCTTTACATTTATGTTTTTACTGATTATTTTGAGCAAGCTACTTTGCTTTGTTCGCAGAGCTTGCCAAGCTTGTTTTGTCAGGAAGCTGTTAGTTTCTTTTTGTAAAGCCGAAAATATAGTCATATCTCTTTTTATACATATCAAACAACTTACACTTGTAGTTTCAAAAATTGCACCCATTTTTTTTTTTTTTGTGTTTTTCCAAATTTGCGCTTTGAAAGTTAAACATTGTCCACCATGATGCAGATTAGTTCCATGCCTAATCGAGTGGATGATAAGCGAATTTTGTTGCTTTCGACCTTTTCTTCCACCTCTAGCTAACCATACACTCAGGCACATCGTTTCAAATAAAGTAGTCGAAAACCTGCCTAGTCAGAATCTTCAAAAAATACCCTAGAATTTTTTAAAAATAATTTTATTATATATTATGGGTATAAATTGAGTCAACTCAGTTTTTCCGAAAATTGATAAATTGTTAAATCGTGAAAAGTGAAATGGTACGTGAGCATATGATTAATGCTAAAATGAGAAATTGATGAAACCCTAAATAAACCCATGAGTATACATATTTGGAAATTTGTAAATGAGGACCTAAGGTTCAAATGATAGCTTAAATGCTAATGTGAAATAACATAAAATGAAAGTAAACAAAAAACCAACAAGAGAAAATGCCAAAATGAGAATGGAAATTTGTGTGTGCTTCAACATACTTATTACACTCTAAAGTGTGTGGAAATAAAGACCACAAATGTGGTCTTAGAATGCTCATTTGCGCCAAAAACGCTTGAGAAGAGAGCAGAGAGAAAGCTAGGTTGTGCAAGAAGGAAATGATTTGGTGTAATTTTCCATTCATTGCTTCTAAATGATCAAGCATCTTGGGGTGAAGAAGATTCAAAGGGATTTAAAGGTAAGAACCAAACCTTGCATTTCAATGAAGTTTGAGTTAGAAAACCTCAATCCATCCATGGGTTTTGCTCATGGTTGGTTTAGATGGCATTTGGATGTCTTTGGGAGAACTTGTTTAGTTTGGGTTTTTGAGGATTTTTTTGAGAAAAATCGCAAAAAGAAGGAAAATGGGAATCAAGCAAAACGAGCCTTTGTCGTAGCTTATGGCACTCCTTTGCCGCGGCGGCCTTTCGCCTAGCGAAGGGTCGCTTCGCCGCGCTAGCGCCGAAAGGCCAGAAAAGGCCCCCTGAGCCGCTTAAGGCGCATCGCACGCCGAGGTGAAGTGCCGCGTAGTCACTATACACAGAGGGCAAAAATTTTCGGATTTTGTTCCGAAAGTCTTGTATTTCAGACCCGATGGTTTAAGGACCCAAATAAATGATTAATTCGGGCTTCAAATAAGGATGAAACTAAATGAAAAACGTATCGCATCTCGCGATATTGCTTAGTACAATTAATTATTCAACCACTAAGAGTCGAGAATGATTTGACCAGTATGTGAAGAAGACAACCTGATTTAGGATCGCACGGAAGAGAAGTGCGGATCGATAAATTGGCTCGTTGGTTTCCTACCTTTTCTTATTCTCGTTTCAAAATTTGAAATGTTTGTTCTTTGTTCTCTGTTCTCTATCTGTTCTCTGTGACTCAATTCCCATTTCAAGTTATATTTGTGAAATTATATATTGATTTGAATTATTAGTATTTGAAATATTTGTCAAATATTTGCATGTGCACGTGTATTCAGCTATAAGTGAAATTACCGTATTCGAAAGTAAATCGATTTGAAATGTATTATTAATGACCAACATGATTCCACCAACTCGAATTGGCCATGAAGGTAAACTGTATTTAAATGTGAAATCACATAACTACCGAATGACAAACAGCGCGGATTCACCAACTCGAACTGTCGTGAATGTCAGACTTCTATACCATATATGTGAGATTGTAATATTGAATGTGAAATCACATTCAAAGTGTATTTGTATAAGTATCTTTTACATTACACTAGACATTGTATAAAGGCATTATTTTGATAAATGCATGATTTGTATTGAACTCAAATGGAAATGGAGAACTATATAGAACCACGAAGCATGAAAATGCTTAGCGTATTATTTTTATCAATGCGCAGGTACCGAGTGCATGATAGTGATCAAAACTTAATTCAAGATCGTGGAGCCGAGTCATAAAGAAACAATCGAGGAGTATGCTCGACATATGCATTCACCTTATCATTTAACATCGACATTTTGTAAAAAACAATTGGAACTTCGAACATCCATTTTGTAAACCATTTTGAAAAAGGCTTCGAACGCCTCATCAGAAATGTATTTTTGTTAAATGTTACGCCTATTGAATTTGTAAATGTTTTCTGGGTCAGCCTAAAATGAAACCGCTCGCAAAGATTCGAATGAAAACGCTATGAATGAAATGTATTTGATAAATGGCTTCACAGGTATCCCGAGGTTTTTCCTGTCGGATCCGCCAACCAGGCCTGCCTGCCTGTGGGTTGCTACACTAGCCTCCTAAACCTTGCAAAATCCTAACCTAGTATTGTTGACCACCTTTAAAAGGTTAAGGACCCCCATGAAAAGAAGGCCAATGAGTCTTCCAAAATAAAAAGAAGTGAAAAAGAAAAAGAAAAGAAAAATTGCAACACTTTGCCTTGAAACCCGAGCAGCACCTGGGCCCGAGGGGGGTATATGACGAAAGTCTTAAAGCCTCTAAGTGTCTCTAAGCCAATCGGTCGGGAGCCACTCAACTTAATGCCTACTACACCTAGTGAATAAAGTGGAGTTTAGCAAGTTGCAGGTGCTGGAGTTTCCAAATCATTTGAAGTCCTGTGAAACTCAAGAGTTAAAGGGTTGAAAACTTATGACTCACATGCCCTAAGCCTTAATCAACCGGGAGTCACTTCCAGATCCCCTCGTTACATGGACTTTGGTGAAGTTGATTCTCAATATCAAGACTCCTTATAACACAAAAATGAATTAGAATAAGAGTGGGTTCGACTATTTAGGTCCATGGTACTAGGTTGTGGCAATAGCTCGTCGGGGGAGAGGCCACAGCTTTATCGTTGAAAACTAATCATATAAACACTTAAGATTTCTGTGAAGTTCTAGGTTGATTCTCTATATATGGAAACTCTTGATGCTGAATTCTTGTACGGCATTCACTGAGATGGTTATCAAGGTGGTTTCTGGTTCTTCACTCAGGGGTAGGCATTACTCATCCACATATACTTTTTGAAATACCATTTTGGAAAAACATAATTTGTTATTGTTTTGTTGCTCTTATTTCTTTAATTGCTAAGGGACTAGCAATCATTTGGCCAGAGTGATTACACAAAATAATGCTATTTCAACCCTCGTTTATTAGAGGTTTCAGCGTTTTTTTGTGTACTAATCAATTACTAACTTGATTTGCACATTAAGGTCCCGACTATACTATTTGATCTCGCTTTTATGGCTATTTTTTAGGTTTTTGCAAGCTAAACTCGCTAAATTACTGAAACAACCCAAGCATGAAGAATTCGAGTTGAACTTAGTATTGAAGAACAAAACCAAAGGAAAGCTTAGCAGAAATAAGAGAAATGGGCCATCAGAGGTTTTGCAAGTGTTACTAAATTTTTCACCTATTAAATTTCGCAGTTGCGAACTTTCTTAACATGCTTTCCATAATTTTTGACCTAGTTGACCAGTTTGACCGCTTTTTGTGATTTTTCCTTATATACCCTTCATGTAATAGTGGTATTCCATGTATTTTGGTAACTTTGCTTGTTTTGGGGGCTATATAAGCCCATTTGTACTTACTGTAAAAAACAAATTTTTTCCTCATTCTGCATCACTAATACAGAGACTGGGCAGGAGTTTTCCTACTTCTTTCATTTTCTCTCATTTTCTCCCATTTTCTCTCATTTTCTCGCCTGCTAAACACCCCATGAGGATGACAACTCAGAGGATGGTTGGCTAAACCCCCTTTAACCTTGAAGAGGAGGGCTACTGGGCTTTGAATCTAAGGTAAACTGTTGGTTCTCATGTTTTTAACGCAAGCATTTATTGCCATTTATGTTTCTATCTCTCACTTTAGGTTTAAATCCCTTGCATGTGCCTTGATTGACCAATACTTGGAAATCTTTTAGGGTTAAGTGGATGCTTATTGCTAGATCCACTGAGATTCATTAGTTTCCATTTATTTGTTACTATAAGGTAGATCAAGGAGATGAATTTTAACTGTCTGGGAGCATTTGTGTCCAATAAATGCTATATCTTAAAAGGAAAATTATTATGGCTTGGCTTTGAGGTCAAACGAAGATCCTAAGCCAGGAAATGATTACAGTCATCCTCTCCAACGCGAGAAAATTCCGAGACCCTCGCTACCTTAGGATTTCAAACCCAATGGCCTAATGCTTCAAGGAGTTCTTTTTATATTTTTCTTCACCTTAATTTCAGTTTCCAACCATTGAAACCCATTGTTTTTACAAAACCCAGAAATCCAAATTGAATTCACCATTTTGAGACAACTGTTAATCATTTTTGAGAAGAAAACCCATCTCTGTGTTCGACCCTAGAGCCACTATACTGCAGTAGCTATGCTACGACAGTAGAAGGTTTAGGTTTATAAATTTTGTTGATTTCGGCATACCTTACTGAACACGAATCAGGTGTGAACATGTTTTCTGTCAAGGAGATAAGCTCGATGGAGAATATATCGTGCACATTTTAGTTGACTAAGGAAGAGACCATTAAAGGTGGTGGTAACTTTAAGACCAAGAAAGTAACTGAGAGACCCAATTCTAAGGGCAAACTCATAATTAAGTTTCCGTATGTAAAACAGCTTAAGAAGAGATGAGTTTGCCGCTTATAATAATGATGTCATCAACATAAAGAAGCAGATAGATTATATCAGAGTGCTTATGAAACTCAAATAGCGACATGTTTGTACGGCTACAATAGAAACCAAGTTGAATGAGAAATGAGCTAAGTCGTTGGAACTAGGCACGGGGAGCTTGAGGCCATAGAGAGCTTACAAGTGACAAACATTATTAGGAAAGCGAGAATTAATGTACCTAGGGGTTGCTCCATATATACATGTTCATTGAGATGGCCATTAAGAAACTCATTCTTGACATCCAATTGACCAAGGGGGCATTTTTTGTCACAGCAAGAAGAGAGAGAGCAACACGAACTATGGTGGCCTTAATGACAGGGCTAAAGGTATCAGTGTAATCTAGACCAAGTACCTATGAATAACCCTTGGCAGCAAGATGGGCCTGAATGCTCAGATCCACCAGTAAATATTCGCTCAAAACAACCATTCGGAGCCCACTATGTCGGTGTCGGGGTCGAGGAACCAAAACTAAGTATTATTTTTTTAGTATTTGAATTTCATTATCCATAAAGAAGAAGCCAAGCAGGATTCTTCATAGAAAATTTAAATCCTTTTGGCTTAATTGAAGTAAGAAAATCAAAAAGAAGTCTAGAGGAACCCATAAGGCCAAGATGTGTCGGATACCGTGTTTTGAAAATGCCAACTTTAGCTTGTGTGATCATAGGATAAGAACCCAATGGAGCAACTGCAATGGGATTGTGAGGAACAGTAGGTAACTCAGTAATAGGCTCTGGAGAAGTTAGCTACATGTCCGATTATGGTGTACCTATATGAGAATCACTTGCCTGCAAAGACTTGTCAAATGGATCAGCAAATAGAGTGCACAAAGAGGGCACAAATTATGGAATACGCTGAGTGGTGTTAGCAAAGCAGCTTGTATATAAAAGTAATGTAACCTAAAAATACCACAAGTGCACTATTCGTACAAGTAGTAAGTGGACTGACAAGTACATATATTGAACCCACGGGAAAGTTAGGTGTAGATGGGATTAAGTACCCTAGCCAATTGATCTTTTCACTATTTAAGCTATCAATTTCTAATGTAAAGTCAAACTATACTGAAATTTAACTAAAGCAAGATAGATGGGGTCATGCAGAGATTTCCAAATAAAGGAAGATTTTCGAAGATTAATACTCAAGGTAGAAGCACTAGGGTTGGTTGTTTCGATTAATGCAAGTGATTCATATTCATTAAGGGCTAATAATGTGAATGTTTGCTTCTATTTGGTAAAGGGAGATTGTTATGAGGTTATCACTCTTATGAATTACCTCAATTTCTCTCTCAAACACCTATTCATCGCTAGGTTCTTCTAAGTGATTGAGTGTCATACTTTTCTAAGGCAAATTTCCCTCAGGTATCCTATTGGTCAATGCTAGGTCCTTGCAATAGGAAAAACTTGAGTTGTGCTAGATTTGATCGCCGCTACGCCCTTACAAATCTAGCACAATGCTCAATTGATGCCTGTCCCTAATAAAATCCATTTAGTACTAGCCATTGCTAATTTCCTTAACTTCTTTGATTAGGCTAAGTTAATTTTACCAATTGAAATATGTTTTGAGAACTGGGTCAAAACTATAGAAATTCCAAAACCTCATCAATTCATAGCACAAGTTCTAACACATTTCAATTAGATAAAACTATAGTAATTCCAAAACTGCATCAACAAACATCAACACAAACAAATTTTCACAAAATCATTCTACAAAATATATATACCAAACATTAATGTCCACAACCAACCTTAACGGATGATTTAGTTCCTTATTAAAGCTATCATATTATCAATAATATTGATTACAAATCAAAATAAAGAAAGAGATGAGGTTAGAGATACAAAACAGTACGAGCTAAGATGCTCTCCAACCAATCCCTAACTGTAAACACATTCTAAAGAGTAGATTCTTCAAGATGGATCCAAGTCTATGAAAGATCAACCACAAAGCTCACGATCGGTCTAAGGCCCGATAATCAGAAAACCCCACAAACCTCGAGAGGAAGAACTCTCGAAAAATCATACTTTATACAATGATTGTCTCCCTCTAATTATTACAACTTATTCTTTAAAGATTATGAAGAAATAGGCCAAAAAGTTGGTTGAAAACCCATTCAAAAAGTAGTTCGTCATCCCCATCATCACTTGGTACGCGGCTTCAGAAATGCTATCTTTGCGAAAAACCTTCTCGTATCGCGACGCGAGCGCAATTTATTAACTTCAAGAATTAAGCACCATGCGTGACATGAAGATCTCATATCCGCGACATGGTAGAGAGTTTACTCGATTATAGTCTTAAGGAATACTGACATTTGCAACATGAGCCAGAGCTCATATTTTAACAGCATGGAAAATTAACCTTAATCTTGGTTCCTCTTTTGGCTTGATGTCGCGACATGACAGAGTGTGGCCTTCAATCCCGAGTACATATCATGTCGTGACATGAAGCTCCATGTCGCGACATGAGCACTTTGACAATTCCTCTTCAATTCTTCTTTATCTTTCTTATTTTGCTCAGTTTTTCTTTATTTTCAACAAAACCAAGATAAGGAGAGGACTTAGCCTACAATTGAGCTATATAGGTGTGAATTTAGCATGAAGAACTCAATAGATGTATGAAATGGATGATTAGAACAAGATATAATTCACATCTAACAAACACCCCCAAACTTACCCTTTTGCTTGTCCTCAAGCAAAGAAATCACACGTTCTCCATGTTTAAAACAAAACGAAACAAAACAAAATTTTCCAAGAATTTGTTAAGCATAGTGTGATAACAACTTGTGCTTATTTGCCTTAGGGTTTTGACTATTCATTAATATACAGAAAATTTTGAGACAGGATCTTACTATATAATAGATTGATCATGAATTACAAACTTAAGCCAAGTTCTTTTAGTGAGTGTGTGTGAATTCCTACCTTCATGTGGTCAATTGTAGTTTAGATGGAATTAGGAGAATTAGAGTTGGATGGAGATCTCTTACTCAAGTCATGTTTCCATGCCTTATGAGTACATAAGACTCCATAGGCTTGTTAGGCGTACCATTCTCCACTAATGTAGGCAACTCACAATTCATAGGATCAAATAGGTACTATAGCAAACATAATGTATAGAAACTAGAGTAAAGGTAGTTGAATAGGTCATTTAGGTTCATATTAACCAAAACACACAATTTGGCCTTTTTCATCAACATCTCTATCATCCTTTCTCATTTTGCTTTCTTGCATCATTGAATCTTTTAAGGTTCCCCTAAACTTATCTTTTTGCATATTTTTCTCACATAGCATTTCCCAAACTTGTTTCATTTTCATCATCTTCACTAGAACAACAAGATGTTTTCTTCTTTATAGAATTCAAGAACTGAAGTAGTGCAGTGTCCGAGCCTTCTTAAGCTTTCTACCTATCCCGTTTAGGTCAGCAATTCCTAGATTAGTTGGTCTTGGGGTACTAGGTGTTGAGACACCCCTACGGACTTAATCACTCAAGGTAGGAAAGCTTCAAGGCTAAACTTACTCCTCCTTCTTGGGAGGCAATCCAAGTTGAATTTAATTTTTATTATTTTTCTTATTTTTCTTATTTGATGTTGGATATTTTTCTGTGATTTTGGATTATTAAATTTTGATTTGGTTAGAAGTTTTTGGAATATTGGTAAGATTTTATTGTAAAGCACCCTGCCTCAAGATGAATTGTGCAAAAAATGACTACAAGGGGGGAGTATTTCTCATTCCCTAAACTTATTTGTAATACATATCTTAAGTTTGGGGGAGTTTGCTGCCAATTGCTTGAATGCTATGTTGATGTGTTGAGATGATTATTCGCGTTGAATTGATGATTTTCTGTTACTAATGTATCTTCACAATGCTTGAATTGAAAATTTTGACTAAGTTGTGAGTGACTAACTGAATAGGAAGGTAGTTTTAAGTTGTAGGGTAGGGAAACATAAAACTTGATCACGACCCAGATGATCATACTTATAAATTTCTGCCACTATTGCAAGACTAACTAGAATCGAGGTAACAACTTAAAAAAACTTATTATAATAAAAATAACTTGTATGCTCATAAGAAGAATAATTTTGTCACTAAACTCGATTCAAAGATTTGCTAGTCTTAAAAACTAATTGCACATAGGTCGTATAAGTAATAAAGTGGACATATAAGTACGGATATCAGTTCTCACAGAGATTGAAAGGAATTTAAACTTAAATTACCCCAACTACTCAAGTTCTACACTATTTGAATGTCTAGTTTAGATGAAAATTTTAGTAACCTAATGAGAATTTTAACAACTAGAATCCTACATTTAATATAAAAGCGAAAAAAAATTAAATCCTGATAGCAAAAATTTGGACTAAACTAGATTATTCTTTGGGAAGTAAACACTTTGGGATTTCACTTTGTTGTGGGAAATTGTCAATTCCTGCATCCTAATCTCTTTTATTTTCCCACACGAGTTGGAATCACAGATTTGTCAAGAGCAGAAATGGTATAGTTTGGATTCCTCCTCTGGCTCATACTTTTCAACGAGTAGAGTTCCATGTTCATTTATAGGCATGATTTTTAGTCAATGCCTTAAGCCTGTTTCTTTCTCTAAGATCTAGGTATTTTTCTTTTCCAATATTTCATACCCATTTCTTATGACTGTAGATTTCTTGCTTCCTAAGAAAGGGCAGTTGCAAGATTTCTACAACAAGAATGATGTCTCATCCTTAAGATTTGAAAGAGTTTTCTCTTTCTTTGATTAGATCTCATGCTAATACGGGATCAAGATCATTCTTCCAAACTAAGGAGAGATCTCAAATTTAAAATTGATATATCCTCAACCGTACTCAAACCGCGTCCAAATTGAGGATTTATCTAAGTAACATTTTAAAGCTCATTAGTTCTTCAATATTAGTCTAACATACCCCCAAGTAACTGGTCTAAGCTCTTAGGAATCTCCATCTCTGTGTCACTAAGAGGGCCTCCTGGAAATCAGAGCAAAACAATAGTCATTTCATGGGTATAAGCTATAGAGTGAGAACTTAAATTAATTCCAGAAACAACACCATTCAAATAAATTCAAGATTTAACTACGGAAATTTTCAGCTCATTTTGTAGAAAGATATGGCAACATCGTCTTTCTAGTGATTATGTTCGCGAAAACTGGATTACAGCATACATTGAAATACTGATCAGAGGAAGATTCCTTTGTAATTACAGTGGCTGAAGAAATGAGTTCCGGCATTTATGCGGAGTTCGTGAATTCAAGCAGAAATAGTCATAATGAGTTTCAGCATTAATTCCAACTTCAAAACTTACAGACAAATTACTATTTTAGATCCACATTAACAAATCAAAATCTCATGTGCCTTCAATCTACGAAGAAAAGAAAAAATAAGAAAATAAATTAAAATAAAGAAAGAAAAATATAATACAAAGTCCTTAGCTCGAAGTACTGCGGATTGTCGTTCTTCAGTATTTGCCTTGCTCGCGATCGTTTCTATTATCAGGAGCCCTAAAAGTTTGGGCCCTAACTTAAATGCTTTTTTTTATGAATCCCTAGATTTTAGGCGGATTGTCTTCTCCGATCGCGACCTGAAAGTTGTGTCTGACGAGTTTTGTGTTCTTTGTTTCGCGTTGTCTGGTCTGCATGCGACTTGAAGATCGCGGTAACGTTCTTGTGGTTTGTTCAACATATTTTATTACGAAATTTTTCTTTCCTTTAGTATGATAACTTTGTCGCGACAATATTCTATGCATTCCTCAAATAGTTATGTTGCAACATCGATAATGATGTCGCAACACAATGTTAGTGCAGCTTGACGGCGCTGAGTTGGTGTGACCCAGTTTCCATGTGAGACAACATCCTTTATTGAGTTATGTTGTGCAGCAACGTATTGATTATCTACATTTTTGTCGCGACCCAGCAAGTTCTGTAGGGACAGAGGCTTGTTGCCACTGAGCTTGACTTCTTGTTGCAGCTTTGTTTTTAATGTTGCGACCTGGACTTTTGTGTTGGGGATGTTTTGCATGTCGCAACCTTAATATGTTATGTCGCGACAACTCTTTTCTGTATGCAACATCTTTTCCTGTCGCGACCTAGTTTTTATGGCTGCGACATAACTTTTCTGCCTTTAGCCTTGATTAGTGCCCAAAAAGTGCTATTTTGAACCACTATTTACCCCAATAGGTTTGAGGGCGCTTTTGTGTACTAGTGTTATGGTCTTGATTTACATATTAAGGTCCACTATTATTCTAATGATCCACATTTTGTGGCAAATTTTGCGGGTTTGCGAGCTAATCACGCCAACATTGTTGAGTCGATCAAATATGAAGAATTAAAGTCAAACTCCAGCATCATAGATCGAGACTAGAGGAAGGAAGAGAAGAAAATGAAAAATGAAGGAGAAGAAAATGGAAGAGCGGCGAGAGCAGGTGGCCAATGGAGCAGTGGCAGCGGGAGAGCACGGACTTTTTTTAGCTGGGCTAGCGAAAATTCAGTGATGGCGAAATTTCTCAGTTTAGCTATCTCTTCAATTCGCTAGCTAGGCGAAATCCTTATTCCTAAGCCCGAAATTAAAATTTCATTGCTCACGAGAATTTCGCTAGGCTAAGCTGAAATTTGGCTAATAATGAAATTGCGCTGCCTGCTTGAATTCATGATTCGCGCTATCCTCTTGGTGATTTCGCTCACGTGGCGAGGTGCGAGCCTTAGCGAATCAGCACGCCTTTCATTCTTTTGTAATTAATGCCAACCCGACTTCAATTTTGGTGTATTACTCTCTTGTCCTTTAGCTTAGCCAGAATTGTTAGGCTTTCTTGTATTTTCACACACATTTTAGGTTGGCTATATAAGCCACCTTATAAGTTTGTAACCCTAACTTTAATCTTCATTAAATATCGTGTGGCTTTCATTTCTTTAGGTTTCTCTCTTCTCTCTCCTCTTTCTCTCCCTTTCTTGGTTGCCAAACACCCTCGAGTATGACAACTTGGAGGATGGCGCTAAAACACTTCCTTCTTGAAGTAAAGGCTGAAAGGGTGAGATCTCACTGGAGTTCTTGATGGTTCCCCAGCGCTTTAGCATGCGACGAGGTTTGTATCATTTTGGTTCCCAATCCTTCAACTCTAGGTTTTTAGCTTTTTGATTTACTTTCTTAGGTAATGCACTTGGCAAGCTTTTAGGGTTTAGTGTATTCTTGGCTTTAGATACATAATATCCATTAGATTGCCCTTCTGAATACTGAGGTAGGTTAAGGGGTTAGGGTTTTCAGGTGATAGTTGCATAACATTGAATGTTATTGGTTGGCCAATACTCTCCATGCTTTAGAATCAGTGCATATTGAGTGAGAGATGCGTGGTTCTTTAGATGGTCTTCTGAGCCTCCCAAAATGATATTTATATGTTAGTGTTTCTCAAATTAGGGTTACCTGGCATTTAATGTTATTGGTTGTGTCACTCTCCATGCTTTAGGATACGAGTGCATAATTAGTGATAGATGTATTGTTGTTCTTTAAGATGGTCTTCTGAGCCTGCGAGATGATATTGAATGTTAGGGTTCCAAGCGGTAAAGGGGCCATAGCGCATGCTACTGTATTGACTCAAATAGGAGGTGTTTCAAGGAGTAGAGTTTGCTAGTTAAACATCAGTCCGGTTATGCCATGGACTCTGGATTGCATCATGTCATATGCGAGAAATTAACAGGGGACCTCTCGAGTTAGCCTAGGATCTTAAACTGGAGGCCTTCTTGAGAGTTCTTTTTCTTCATTTTTTCTTCATTTTATTTTCAGTTGCAAACCATCCACTTCCTGTTTTTAACCAAACCCCAAAATCCAAATTTAATTCTTTGATTTGATTTCACTCAAATCATTTGTCTGAAGAAAACCCATCCACATGCTTCGACCTAGACCGCTATCTTTCGTAGCTTGACTACGTGATGGGAAGATCTGGATAAATTTATTGATTCACTCCACCTACCGTGGCACAAATCAAATGGCGTAGATTCTTGAGGGGATGGTGCCTTAGTGCAAGTGGTGTGGAACGCGGCGCGTCCTCATCATAAGTTTTGGTGAATTTCGCACTATATTTCATTGTCATTTTATTTTCAATTCATTAAAAAAAAAAAAAAAAAAGTGTTACGAGGAGAGTTTTTGTGTGCCATATTTCTTTGCGGGAATCCATTCTAGTGGATTTGAAACCTATAAGGCAAACGATTCGAGTTAATTGGAAAATTAGTGAGAAAAATGGAACCCCCATATGGAGAACAATACAGTCAGGAGGGTAACCCTAGAGCTTGCATGACAATGAGGGACTAGCAAGGACCTTCCATACCAGTGGCAGCAATCTATGGAGAGAGACCCCAGTGAATATAGGTCCATGAAGGACTACAGAGACCAATGGATGAGTTCACCATATGGTGGTACCCCACAACCATAGTTAGAATCTGTTCTCATAGAGACAAGACCTCCTCCACAATATGATCATCCTGAACCTCCATTTTATACCTCAACTTCCCAGCAGCAACAACCACCACCTTTATCCCTTGTTGAACAAGCCATCCTGAATTTGAGCAAACAAGTGGACAATTTCATAGAGGAGCAAAGGGTAGTGACTGTCCAGGCCAATCAAGAAACTGAGACAATTGAGAGCTCCTTGGTCAAGGAATTAGATGGGTTCCAAAGTAAAATTGATCAAAAATTGGACATCTTGCAGGAATCCATCTCAAAGCTCACCAATCAGTTTGTTCATCAAGAGGAGGAGAATTTGGAGGAAGAGTGCTTGACTGAAACAATTTTGGTTGAAGCGAGGATGAAAGCTGCGACCTCGGGAGGAGTTGAAAGTGGAATCGCGAGAAGCTCTGAGGCTGGGATGCCACTAGAATCAAGTCATTGCTTTTTTTGGTCATGGAGGAAAGAAGAAGAAATCAGCGCTCTGTTGAGAGAAAGAAGCGGTGGATATGAAATAGTGGAAGGGACCAAGGCATCATTCAACCGACCCCATAGATTTGGACACCCACTTGCCCTTTGCCAGACACAAAAACCTTTGCATTAGCTCCTCGGATAACCAAGTGTATATTCTGCCTTCTGCACCCAAAAATCAACACATGGCCTTTATACAACCATAAGTCCAACCCATCACTTTGCATGCCATGCGAACTTTAGGAAGTGGTGGCCATTGACTTTGCCACTACATCAAAGATAATAGCTTGCCTACATTGATGAGACTGGATTGGGTGCGGAGTACGGGTTGGAGCACCGGACCTAGGCATTCTAAGCTTCCCTCCCCACTTTTTGTTTAATTTTTTCTTGTTTGTTTTATCTTATTTTTAGTTAATTTATGTTTTAAATTAATTTTGCTTTACGCAATCTTTCCTAATAATTTTTCTTGTGTTAATTTTTTGGTTGTGTGCAAATTTTTGAAGCACTTAAATGCAAATTTGAAACACGGAATGAAGAAATCAACAACTAGAGGCGCGAGACTTTTAACAATTGCGAAATTTAATTATGCTTGAAATCAAGAAAATTCGCTATATAGCGAAAATTAGACAAAATTTAGCTAGCTAAGCGAATTTCGCTAGCTTAGAAATTTGTGTGAGTAAGCGAAAATGTAAAATTAGCTAAGAGCGATTATCTAGCGAAAATTCTTGTGTCTAGCGAAAATCACAGGGAGTTGACCTCCAATTTTGTTTAGCACCAACACCTGTCGAACTCCGTTTTAGCGTTCTTGGTACCGTTGGAAAGCTTAGAGAGTGTAGAATCAAATATAGCCAGAAAGAACATTTTGAACTTTTTTGTGAAAGTGTAATTTAAAAAGCGGTCAAGCTGGTCACTTTTTTTCTCTGCTTTCTTCTCCCTTGTTTATTTGAAACCCAAGCGGAGTAGATAAGGTATTGATGGAAAGCAGTGAGTCTCCTATCAGAAATGATCATCTATGCTTGGAGGGTAACCTTCATCTCTAATTTTCCATTAGGCCCATTTGGACACGAGATGTTGGGTTTACAGGAGAGTTAATCAAGGAAGTGGATTTTCATTATGCTTTGTGTATTATTTTGTACCAGCCATTTTTGTGATGTTCGGTGGCTTCTTGAATTCTTTTATAGTTATTTATACTAAAGCGACTTTACTTTTTAATCTGGACCCATTTTTAGTAACCAAACTTTATGGTTTGCCTAACTTTTGTGGTTTGAAAAATTGAAGCTTTGTCAATTTCTATTGATGTTAGATTGGTTCCACATGCTTAGTTAGTGAATGATTAGTTGAATTCTTATTGATTTAGAGCATGCACAACTCACCTTTAGCTAACCACAAAGCACATTAGATTTCATTGATAGGCTAAAAAGCGTACAGCCTCCTTTATTTTGCATAACCTACCCTAGTTTAATTTGACTAGCCTTTATGAGTTAAGGACTGGAAAAAGAAAAAGAAAAAAGAAAAGAAAAGAAATGAAAAAGGAAAAGAAAAGAAAGAACCAAAATTTATACTTTTGCCTTAGAGCAGAGCACGGTCCGAGGGTATATCAGCAACCTTTAAAGCAGGTGCCCTAAACCTTCAACTGGTTAAGTCAGGCTTGAGTCATTAGCACATGGGTGGATGGGTGGAGTTGTAAGTTGTAGGTGCTGGAGTCACAAAGGAAATCATTAGGAGTAGAGTGAAACACAGAAGAGTTAGTGGTTGAAAGATCCTTATGACTTGGTGCCTAAACACTTAATTTAGTTTAGAGTCTAAAATGGGTGAATCCCCGTTGCATGGACTTTATTGAGGGTGGGTTATTAGCATTACTTTTCTGGCCTTAAAAGAATTGTGGAATAAGAGGTGGGTCTGATATTTAAGTTGGTTAGCATGCTGGGTGATGGTAGTAAGCTAGGTTGGGGGGAGAGTGCGGTTGCGATTTATTGTTGAGCTAATCAAATAACACTTAGATTTTTGGGTAGGTTTCTAGTTGATTCATGAGATGGAGACTCTCTTTTTGATATATTTTTGTATGGTATTTATTCTTTTCATGATAGTTATTGGACTGACTTTGATGATTCTTACTTAGGGTTCGGCGTACTTCTTACAACCTTTTTGAACTACAACCTTTTATGCATAATTTTGTTATCTTTGTATGCTCTTTCTTTCTTTCTTTCATTGCTACGGGACTAATAATGTGAGTTAGAGTGTGATTAGTGCCCAGTGCCACAGACTATTTATGGAGTTTTGGCGCTTTGTGTACTAATGTATAATTAGCAATTTACATATTAAGGTCCCTATTATTCCTAGCGATGCATTTTGTAACAAATTTTTGCAGGTTTTGCAGGCTAAATCACTTAACATTTGGTCGATCAAATATGAAGGAATTAAAATTAAACTCAACATCATAGATCGAGAGACTAGAAGGAAAGAAGAGAAGAAAAATAGAAAGAAAAATGAAGGAGGGAAGAAAATGGAAGAGAAGCCGCGAGGAACGGTGGCCAATGGAGCAGTGGCGCGGAGAAACCTGGACTTTAGCTGGGCTGAGCGAAATTCCCAGCTGTGGATAAGCGAATTTCTCAGATTTCGCTATCTCTTCAATAATTCGCTGGCTAAGCATCATCCATGTCCCTATTGAAATTGTGTTTCGTACTCCATAAATTTAGCTAAGCTCTAGCGGGAATTTATTCTTAATGAGTGCCCAGCACTTCCACTTTGAAAATTCATATTCGCTATCTGTAGTGATTTACGCTACCTAGCGAAAATTTTGAATATAGCGAGAATCACTTTGCCTTAATCATGCTTTTGTATTATTACCAGTAGGCTTCAATTTTGGTGTATTACTCTCTTGTCCTTTAATAGCCAAATTGTTGGGGCTTTGTATATTTTCACATTTGGGTTGGCTATATATAAACTATATAAGTTTATCTTCTTTAATCTTGGTAAATATCTCGCGCGACTTTCATTTTCTTTTAGTTTTTACTCCTCTTTCCTCTCCTCCTCTTTCTCTCCCTTCCATGGATTTTGAGCACACCTCCAGTATAATGACTTGGAGGATGGCGACTAAAACCACTTCCTTCTTGAAGTAAAAGGCTCTTTGGGGTGAGATCTTTAGGTTCTTGGTGGTTCCCACCTTTTCATGCACTTGAGTTTGTCATTTTGGTTACGTCATGACTCCAGTTTTTATCTTTTGATTCTTTCTTAGGCCGTCACTTGGCAGCTTTAGGGTTCAAGTACAATTCTTAGCTTTAGATACACTATTATCAAGTGGATTGCCCTTCTGAGCCATGAGGTAGGATTAAGGGTTAGAGGTTTCAAACGATAGTTGCATAACATTGAGATATTATTGATTTGGCAATCTCTCAAGTAGCACAGAATCGGGTCAATGGTGAAGATGTACTTTTACAGTTCTTTAGATGGTCTTCTGAGCCTCTAAAATGATATTTATATGTTAGTGTTTCTCAAATTAGGGTTGCAGCATTTTAATGTGTATTGATTTGTGCCATCTCTCCATGCTTTAGGATATAGTGCATAATTAGTATTAGATGTCTGTTATTCTTTAGATGGTCTTCTGAGCCTACGAGATGATATTGAGTATTGAGGTTTCAAGCGTTAAATGGGCCTGCTTGCATGCTCTGTATTGACTCAAATAGAAGTTGTTTCAAGGGTGAGGTTGCTAGTTAAACATAGATCGGGATTATGCCATGGACTATAGGTTGCATGTCATAGCGAGAGATTAACCGGGGACCTCTCGGTTAACTAGAATCTTAAACTCGAGTGACCCTTGCTTGAGTTCTTTTCTTATTTTTCTTCATTTTATTTTCAGTTGCAAACCATCAACTTCCTGTTTTTAGCTTGAACCCCAAAATCGGAAATTTAATTCACCAGTTTTGATTTCCTCAAATCATTTATGCAGAAGAAAACCCCATCCACATGTTCGACCCTAGACCGTTATCGCGCGGTAAGCGACTACGGCGCATTAGGAGAACTACGGATACAAATTTTGTTGATTCCGCTCACCCCTAAAAATGGCACGATCAAGCTATCTTACGATGTCGCGACCCTTGCTTCTATGCGTAGCGGGGATTTTAATGTTGATTGATTTTGTGTCGCGACGAAGATCTGGCGACATCAAAACACCTTTTAAGCTTGAAGTATGTCTCAACATTGACTCTCCTTGTTGCAACGGGTTAGTTAAATCCATTAAGCACCCTTTATCTCGGCTGAAACTTCTTCTCAACATATTTTACGTACCGACAAAGCGTTTCCATGTTGCAAAAGTTAGTGTCGCGATAGAAGAGGGTTCTGTCATGATAGATATTTTTCCTTCAGTTCAGCATTATGTCGCAACACAAATTATTTTGTTCCCAGCTGACTAACATATATTTTTCCCATTCTCTATCGCGACGCTTTGTCTTAACCATGACCTGAAAACAATTATCAACAATCAGATTATGGTGTTGTGACACGAGAAATGTTGTTGCGACACGGTTTCTTTGGTAGTGCTTGGAAGTTCATCGCGACACACAAGTAGAGTGGCGACATAGTCTTGCAGTCCTCTTTTCTCTTATTTCTTGGCACGAATTCTCGTTTTGAATTAGCTCTTGCAAAACACAAAGTTTGTAAATATTCCATAATTTGGCATTAAAACAGCTCTCAAAATACTAAAAACAAGCCAGAAAAATGGATTAAAAATAGATGAGTTTAAGACTCATCAAGTGTCCAGCCTTCTTAAGCTTTCTACCTATCCCGTTTAGACACCCCTACGGACTTAATCACTCAAGGTAGGAAAGCTTCAAGGCTAAACTCACTCCTCCTTGACTTTTTCTTTTCACCTAACCTCATTTTGTTTCATTTCTTGCACAATTCTTCACCAAAACTCCCAATTCAAACAGCATGCTCTTTACATAATATTGCATTGAATCAAGTGTTCAAGGTAAACAAGGATATTTATTCAAGGGAATATAACAAAAGAGAGACTAGAGTGTTTTACTCTTGGCTTTCTAGACTCAAGCTAGCTATGCATAAAAGGAGTTAGCCAAAGGCTCAACCAATTCGAGGATGGCTTCACCATCACATCTCCTAATTACATTTGTGCTACTTAGGTTTCGCCTTAGTAATTAGTGAACAAGTTCTAAGTCTTAGGAGATCATAATATACGATGATCACTAATTTCCTAAACCAAGCATTAATGAAGCCACTAAGGGGAATTTCAATAGTGTTTCATAACTTTTTATAAGGACATGTGGCTAAACTCATAACTAGAAATAGTTAACCTTATTCTTTTAAAAGCAGCTCTCTCTAAGTTTTCTTCTCTCTTGAGGAGCAATCAGAAATCATTTTTCATCATCGACAACACTATTGCCCCATAACAGCTCAACAAAACAACATTGTTTATGACTTGTAAAATTTTCAAATATTTTCAAAATTTTTATGGGTTTTTAACATTTGCAACCAAGATCACAATACAGTAACTAGATGGTAGCTCTATATTCTCTAATAATTTAAAAACACAGTGATTGACATTGCTCGATCATAGATTATATCAAGAATAGCAAACAGTATGAAAGTGTGACACACTTTTTTCATCTAAAGCATATCCTAAAACAAAACAAACCAAACAAATAACTACACAAACTAAACAAGTTTGAGTTTCAAGTTTTCATAGGAGAAGGGATATGAGGAGAAAGAGATTATCCATAGTAAAAATTCAGAGAAAAATAGCAAGAGAGTAAAATCATGTCAGGGCAAAATACCCCGATACAAGCACGATATAAAGAGAGATACAAAGGAAATTTCCCTCGGTGGTGACTATATCATACGTGATGGTGACGGTGAGGTATGATGAAGTAAGCCATAGCGGGGACTCGGCGGAGGAGGAAGACCTTGGAGGCATCGCTGATAGAAGGATGAACCATGGTAGTGAGCCGTCAAACTTTAAAATACTGGAAGTGTTGGCTTCCACTCTCTAACTTTGAAGATCTTGTTTGTGAGCTAGTGCATCCATCCTTGCAAATAATTAGGCATTATCTCTATGAAAATGATAGTTACCCTCCCCGGTAGTCCACAAACTCATACACCGCCTAGGCTAATCCACTCATCCTCTTGGCAATCAAATCAACCTGAGATTGCAGTGGCTCTCTCTCTACTTCCTCCTTCTCACTATTCGGGACTTCAACTTCAGCCCGATTCTCGTCTTATCTTCTTTCATTTTCTTCTCTTCCTTATCTTCCTCTCCTAGGAATGATTCGTCGTACTAGGCGTGTTATCCTCTTTGTTGGGTAATTAGAGGCTGCATTGGTGGGCATTTTTCTTCATTTTCCCCTATAGGCACCTTCGCTAACTCACATAATTTGGTGATCAAAGACGGATGAATGATCGCCTCGTGATATGCTGATTCCAAGATGGAATTTTCAATCACCTTTCCCACGTTGAATTTATACCCCTTGACAATGGCATAACTAAGAAATGCCTTGTCCCTTTAGATCGTGAAAAGGAGCTTGAGGCACGACTTGAAGACCACAGTAAAACCACACCTTGGCTGCTTCCTTGAGCCTTGTCCTAGGGAAGGAAATCACCTCTTGATTAGCATTTCTCATCCATGGCGCGCTTCCATCAGTCAACTCCTCTACAATCAACTCATAGTTGATCTCCCTATATAACACCTTGAATTGCTCATTGTTTATATCCGTCAACCCAAACACTTTGTTGATTAGGCTTGCATCGAACAACACCCATTTCCCTTGCACACAAATAGTAGACCAAACTTTGTCTCAAAGATTGGTGCCAAACTCTCGCACAGCTAGTGCTACACTCAAAGGTGGATGCTCGCACAGTTTGCTCCAGCTCCATCTCCCTTGCAGTAAGTCTCTAAAGTTGATGGCCATGGTTGGGAAGCCTCTCTCAAACATGAAGGGGGTGTGGCTGAGGAATTGGTAATCATCATCCGCTGCCTTGGTTATAAATTTCTCAGGATTCATCGTGGAAGAAGAGATGAAGTAGGCTTTGGCTCAAATTTTCTCTTCTTTGGAGCCATATTATCCACTTAGTCATTTTTTCAAACAGTTGGTGTGACGCCCCCGGTCGGGGTTCGTTGTGTAGTTAACTCGAAAATACCCGTGGATGTCGTGTCTCTCGATACTACCTTTGTCTAATCCCATTAATTGGATCTATGTCTAGGTAATCACATACTGTGCCCCGACCTGGCTGTGAAGATGGTGCCGAGGATTTAATAGATATTGTATTGTCTACGATACCCGCAGCTATCAATCCCATTTATCAAAGATCCATTTATTCACATTCATTAATCATTTATATTATTTTCAAAAAACATTTCTATGAGTTTAATTACAACCTCATATGAAAGTATATTACAAAAACTGTTTGTCTAATACTTTTACAAAAATGTTACAAAGCCACAATTCGACTTTCTTCACAATCGCAACTCCTAATGAGAGTCATCCACCGGTGTATATAACTTGCACCTGAAATGTTTCCCATAAAGGGTGAGCCACGCCGAGTAGAGAGACTCCTACGAGGCTATTACCCCCCTAAATGCACATGTAATGTTCACTTAGACACATTCACACACACACACACACACACACACACACACACACACAGATATATATATATATATATATATATATATATCAACATTCCAATAGAATGATGCAACCCTAATGGAATATTACATGTCATTCCATGAAATGAGATGAAAATCACTCAATACATGAAAAATCCGAGTCATCATAGACTCCCATCACACAATGCATAGCCAATGTGTGAAAACATCCATCTCTGATGAATTTTATCCAATGATCACTTTGAAACAAAATCAAGTTTTTATAAACTGAAACTTCTCACTGACGTTTACCTCCAAGGATCATTTTATTAACAAAATACGGTTCCTTTATGGGTAGGTGAATTTTTGAGTCTCACTGTAGCTTCAGAGTGCTTTCCTACACTTTCACTCTGCCACCGGGCTGACACATATGTATAACCAAAATACCAGGTCTTTCACCCGAGGGGGTATTTATCCCTGCTTGTTATTACTCAACACAAGTTTTCATGCTTTTTGAATAGTGGAACTCCGCTGAACTTTGTTCAACGGTATACAACACACTCATCAACCACTAAGGATGGTGTGTGATGGCATTATTTCATATTCTGCGAACAGCGGAACTCCGCTGAACTTCGTTCAACGTATCGAGCCCACTCATCAACCACCAAGGATGGCGTGTGATGGTACTATGCACTTACACCCATGAATGCGATGCCTCAGTGCATATGCAATGCATTACGCTATTGCATGTCAAATCCTGTCACATATGTACGTATGCCATATGGACAATTTATCATGTATCATAAACAGTTATATCAAAAGAATATAATTTCCAAAGTCAGCCTATGTCAATATATTAGAGTTCATATATTCAATCAACAATTATCACCAAGTAAGTTAATCCTCGTGCAAGCAAAGACAAATTGGTTCTCAAGACCAATTATGGCATAAGAGATGCCCATAAAGTTGTCCACACATACAACCATATCAGGCCACACAAACATGCTAGCCAAATCCCAGGCATAGAATAAACCCAACCGACCCAACCGAGAGACAAAATTAAGCCGCAGCCTGAATGACTATAACTCTGAGTCAGTAGAGGTCTACTTGGTGATCTGGTGCTTTCCAACATCAATTGAGATGAGCTTAAAAGCTTCATCTATTTAGTCCATTTTTCCACGATTTTAATGTAAAAAGGAATACCAGATGCAGAATATTAAGAAACCACCAAATTTGTTATTTGCAAAGAGAGTAAAGAAAGAAGAAAAATGCAGGAAAATGCAGTAATGGTGAATAAAAATGCAAGAAGTGTAGTCATGTGAATGGAAACAAATGGTTGATTCATTGATCTGGCCAGGTTTGCATACCAGATTATGAGGTCGCGACATCAGGATTAGTGAAGGAAATAAGCAACTGGTCGCGACAGAATCGCCACTTAAGGCAACAGGATTAACTTTTAAGAGAACGATGTCGCTGACAAAAGATCGCGATGTCACGATTAATGGCTGATGTCGCCACTGATGGAGGTCGCTGGCTAAATAGAACGCCTTTGAAGCTAAGCACAAAGCCTGGGAAGGATGAGTCGAAGTTAATCAAGCCGTTGTCGCTGACAGACCGTCGCTACAATCGTAAAGTAACCAATTGAAACCTGAAGATATGAGTTGATGTCGCATAAGACGAGTCGGCATCATGAACGCATCGCTGAAGCTTCCAAAACATAGTTTTCGGATGTCGCCGGCTGCGAGATTGAGGTCGCTGACATCATGAACTATCAAATGAAGGCCTTAAGACACTTGAAATGATGTCGCTATTAGCGATATCATGTCTTACATCGAGAGGACCAATCAACCCAAAAGGCATAAAGTGATGTCACAAGGATCGGCGTCAACGTAAGGACATCGCTTGAAGGCTGTTGAGACTTAAATGATGTCGCGACGCGAGACTCCATCTCACGCATGGATGATGTCGTGACGAAAATGAGCATGGGCGGTACTTTGGAATCCGCAAAGACACGTGGATGGGGCAATGAAATGCATAAATAGCGACTACGAATGAAAAGGCGACTTGGCGGTGACCTGAGCGAGAGGTGCGGGTAGGCTGAGCTCGCCTCTTTATTTTCGCGCAGTTTTCTTTTCTTTTCTTTTCTTTTTCTTCAATGTTGATAGTTAGGGTGGAGTAGATTTATGGATTCTTGTTTTAGTTTTCTTTTACGGAATTGGATGTTATCGTTTTTGACGGCGAATAAATTCCTATTCTTTCAAAATTACTACACGGAATCATTTGAAGTTCGGACAAATTTACGGAATTGGAGCTCTTAGGTTCAGTGCGATTATTCTTATGATCGAAGAATCTTTGTGTGGCGTGTAATTGATGATGAGAATCCGGCTTCCATTAAGTGAGATGCTATAGTCAGAGAAATTATCTTTCACGTAGTCGTTTCCAGCAGCTTGGCCAATTTCGGTTTATGGTACTTATGGTTTTGGGTTTATCATTTTAGGATGCGAATATCGAGTTTCTTATACTAGTTTAAGATTTGTTTTCATTGCTTTCGATTTCCAAGGAGGTCCTACGGTGACACCGAGAGAAGACATTCCTGAGAGTTATGAACATTTCTTTGAAGGTATATTAACCTGCTATTAGAGATTGTGTGAGCTTTGTAAGTTTGCCCCGGATAAACTCTTTACTCACTTGAAATCAGAACCGAGAGTTGAGCGGTTATCAATTAAGCAGCAAAGTTCACCACCTGAGGTACAGTGGTGGGGCCAATCGGGTGTTGGCGAGATCTATCAAGGAGGGTGATCTATTCTAATTTAGAGTAACACGGAAGTTGTATATCCTTACTTGTAAGATAACACGAAGGATATGGGTTTTTACAGTCCATAAAATGGGTATGGTATTGAAAGAAAAATACCAATTAAGGAATCACTTTTAAAAAGTAGTTATCTCATTCCGACTTCGAAGAATCGAGAAAAGTAAATAATAATGTGGAGTGTGGAGAATCGAGCTTTGCGCTAGCGCCTTGGACAGATTTTAAAACACGATATTCAAGAAGTTTTTATCGGTATTATACGAGGTGGTACTTCACTATAGCGGCCCATACTTGATGTGTCTACGAAGAATAATTATTCAATATCCATTTGTACTGCTAACTATTCTTTATTCTTTATTCTGTATATTTCGGTTGTGATTGGTGCATTTATTTTCGTCTTTAGTATAATTTTCGACTTCTTAAGGCCCGGACGATATCGCATGGTCCCGAAATAGTGCAGAGACTTGAGTTGTCGGGGTAGTTGTTTAAAATTCTTAGGTCTCTACGGTAGGGATCGATATCTGGACTCTATCCATTTTTATTGCCTATTAGCACGTGCACTGCGTACGCTCCTGTCGGGCGAACCAAAGTGGTATTAACTCTAGAGAGGAGATTTTGGTCTCAACAAGTTTTATGGTGCAGTTTCCGGATTAGACAATAGTCCTTTGACCAGTGTGCAACTAAATTTGTATATGCGTTTTGGTCGGTCGACCGAGTTTTATGAAGGCGGATTGGGGATAAGCTGGCAAATCAATATTCGGGCGAAAAGGAAATACTTAATTGGACATTTTGAAGAAAAAGAACAAAAATAGCTTTCAACAGTGTTATTTTAACCACTAACCTTTAACTTCATCTATTAATGGGAGTGTGTTTTGCTCGAAAAACGATGCATGGGAAGCGGCGATCGATTCCGGCCGATTACCGGTAGTTAAACATGGCGGCGAAAGGCAGGAAGCGGCGCACCACCATGGCAGATGAAGACATGATCAAGCGAGGGGACACATGATGGCAGCCGAAGACCTCGATCCAGCGATACCATGGAGGAATTTTGAAACCTATCATTAGAGGTTGAATACTCGACCCATGTCGAGCGACACGCTATCGATGCCAACAATTTTGAGCAAACCGGCATTAGTACCATGGTCGGCGACATCGGTTCGCGGTCATCCGCTAGCGAGCACACGGGAAGATTTCTCGGATGTGCTCTGATGGTTGAATGGGGTGAGGCAGTCGTCGCCATATCATTCCCCTTCTCTCTAGAATCTGACTGGCCCATGGTATGAATCTTTACCATATAATACGTTGATACTGGGGAGAACTGGTAGAAGGCTATTTGATTCTTTGCATCACTCACCTCGAAGGAGGAGGAAATCATTGTGTTTCGTGGGGGGAAGATGAAAAGCGTATGTAGCTTGTGAGCCCCAAGCGAGTTCTTGGGAATGTCCAATGCGTAGGGATAGATCGAAGACTCAAATGGACATTGTATATCGTAGCCCGAATGATATATCCAAGGGATCATTGATGCTTCATGTTGTGGGCATTCAAGCGAAAAAGTGTGAAGAGGCAAGAGAGGCGATTGAAGACATTAAATGCAGTATGAAAACTCATACGATTTTTCAGAGGAAGCGGCCGAGAGGAAAAGGGATCATGGTGGCAGATGGCGACCATGGAGGCGAAGTTGGACCATTATGCGGCGGACAACGAAAGGAAGACACAGCGCCCGTGAAATGGGAGTAGTTGAAAGAAGTTATTGAAGGAAAGTGGCGAAGAGGCTGGCGAAGAACAATTACATGATGTGAAGGGTTAGTATGCGGGTGAGCGAAGGCACAATTTCAAACCCGATACTAACTGCCGACACATTATCACCCGAAGCGCGGGGAACCATGAAAGAGCTGCTCATATGGTGGGAGAACGAGGCCCGAGCATGGACGAACCCTCAGCGGGTTATCAGCGACCACCAGGGTTCCAGCGGCGGCGGCAAATGAACTCTGAAATGAATATCGAGGGTCGAAGGAGACTGATCTTTTGCGAAACGAATCTTTGCGTTTCATGGGATAATAAGAAAGAGCTGTTGAACCTCCATGAACAAGTTTGCGGAAGTTGGAAGCAGCGCTACCAATTCTCTCAAGTACTGAGAACACCACCAATAAATCACTGAAGAACACCGGAGACACAGTAGAATGTGCAACACGCAAAGCAGGAGGAAAGATACCTTCAGTGACACGAAAATCGAGGGCTGCATGGTTCGTGCTGCCGACTTAGGGAGTGAGAAGAAATAGCAAGAATGAGAAGAAAGATGAGCAACCTGGCAAGGAGCAAGACGAGAAGGAAGGAGTGCGGAGAAGAAAGAGGAGTAGAAGGAAGAACATCGAGGATCAGAAGCACAATCCCATTTCCACAAAGGCTATGAAGTCGAGGATGGAGGAAGCAGTTTTCTGGGTTTTGAAAACTTTCAGGAAGCTGGAGATCGTATGCACCTGCGAAGTGGTAACCGGGAATGCCACTCTATGCAAGAGCTGAAGGGATATCTTGGCGAAAAGAAAAATAGTAGAGGAAGGAATAGTGAGATCTCGCGCCACTTGCCGGTGCGTGTATCGAGAGAAAGAACACGGTAAAGATGAGAGAAAGACCCGGGAACTTCACGATTCCTTGTATTGTTGAAATTGAATTCGAGGGCTGCGTGACTCGAGGAGCTAGTATCGATTTGATGCCTAACTACGTTGCCAAGAAACTAAGTTTGAGGGAGGTATTCCCACCAGCGTTACTCTTCAGTGGCGAACCGGATCGATGAGGTGACTGAGGTCTTAGAAGATAACGCTGGTCCTTAGTTGGGAAATTTGTTTCCAGTAGACTTCATCGTGCGGACATGGAAGAAGATTCTAAGTACCCACGCTACTTTGGGAGGAACCATTCTAGCTACTGGGCTGCTACGATTGACTTATCTGAGTTCTTACAGCGAGGGTTGGAGAAAGAAGGCTGCGCACAACTGATCAAAGTATGCAAAATATAGACAGAGACAAGGAAAGTTACAATGTAACCGAATTTTGTCTATACTTCCAACCGAGAAGTTAACAATGAATGTGTCTCTTTCGGTTTTTATCAATGAAAGAGATGATTCACAATATGCTAGAAGATGTTACAATGCAGTTTTCCCATACCGGCGGTTCATTCTTTAGAAACATATGATGACTTGAGAAGCAAAAACAGAAATGATGATGGAAGAAATATTGAAAAAGAGGAAATTCATGTCGAAGAACGGTCTTGAAGGACTAGTTTTAAGAAGAATTTATGCGATCATTTAATAGCACTTAGAATTGCAAGAAAAACAGTGAATCATTTCAGCGGTTGGTGATGCTGAAGGCAAAGATTGCTGAAAACAGTAGGAAGCATAAGGAATCGCCCAGCGGTCCATTGAAGAGCTGAAGGGTATATCGGAGTCCATCGAATTTGCATGCATAAGATACGTTAGAAGAGACTTGCATCGGCGAACACAGGGAGCGAATCGGTGATGAAGGAAACGTCGAAGGAGTACTGAGTGTGTTAGTCTTGGTTTATCTATGCTATTTCGAGCCGTACTTGGGTGACCCGGTCCATGTGGTTTCCAAAGAAGGAGGGTTTCTTGTGATCGAAATGAAAAAATGAATTGATTCGACAAGAGCATTGGCGAGGATGGAGGGGTATGTATTGATTACCCGGGAAGTTAGATCGGCAACCGAGAAAAGATCATTTCACGCGCTCATTTATCGGATGTTGGACATGTTAGCGAGGACACCCTCACTTTGTTTTACGGATGGGTATTCGGGATCTAATCGGTTGCTATTGCACACGAGGGACCAGAGAACCACCTTCACATGCCTATGTTTACCTTTGCCTTCCGAGAAGGATGCCATTTGAGTGTAATGTAACATTCAAGGTGTATGATGTGTATTCTCCGGAACTTGGTTGAAGAAGTTATTGGTACATGGATGACTTCAGCATATGGATCCGGTTTTGATTAGTGTTTGAAGAATGCGGAAATAGTACTTAAGATGCGAAGACAAGCGACCTTGAGATTGGGAAAAATGCCATTTATGGTGACGAGAAGGTATTGTTACGGGGCATAAAATTTCTGCTCTTGGACTAGAAGTGGACGATCAGGTATCCATTATCAAAACTCTTGCACCACCTGCGGTAAAAGGGTAAGAAGCTTCTTGGGGCATATTTTGAGGATTTTACAGGAATTCATTAAAGACTTTTTCAAAAATAGCCGGACACACTATGCGGGTGCGGAAAAAGATACAAGGTTCAATTTTGATGACTCTGCAAGGATGTGCTTTTGAAAATCAAGCCCGGTGAGTGCAACACCTATAATAAGGCACCGGGGAGTGGGATAATGGTTGAAATAATGTGTGATGCCACGGTGATTTTCCATGGGAGGCGTGTTGGGGCGAAAAGAAAGAGAAAGAGTGGGGCCATATACTAGCCGCTTTAGTAAGACCTTCAATGAAAACGCAAGAGAACTTACTCAACAGCGAAAAGGAGATGCTTGCCTGTATATTTGCTTGTGAAAAAATTTAGGAAACCTGTTTGGATCCCATGTGTTACGCGATCATGCGACAATCAAATACTTGATGTCCAAGAGCTAAAGCAGATGACCAAGGTGGTGCTTCTTTGTTCTTGAGTTTTGTTGGAAATCAAGGATAAGGGATGTGTGACAATATGATAGCTGATCACTTTCAGAGTAGAAAGAAGCCGTGAAGAACTTCCCGAGATGTATTGTTTAAGGTTCCTTCGAACTTCCATGTTATGCGATAATGGCGATCACTCTGGCTTGAGAGCATGCCTTAGATGACTACCAGGAAGGAAGCTTCCGAAGCGGCGGCGGTATTATATTTGGGATGACCCACTATTATTCAAAAGAGGTGCTGACATGATAATAAGAAGATATTGTGCGAAAGAAAGTGAGCGAGGGCAACATTTTAAATATGAGTCCCCATGCATCACCATGGGGCACTGCGGAGAAAGAGCAGCTCACAAAGATACTCGATCAAGTTTGATTGGCCGGTATCTTCTTAGAGATTGTCTTGAGGTGGGGTTAAGTGTGTGATAGATGCCAAGGTGGAAATATCGCCGGTAGAAGATAATGCCCTGAAGGTAATGTAATTGATGTTGCAGTATGTATGAATAGGTACATGGGACCTTTCCCACCATGTTTGGAAACCTGCCACATACGCTAGCCGTAGTGCGTTTCCAAATGGTGGAAGCATTAGCTTGTCCAAGGAATGATGCTAATACAGTTTTGAGTTTCTTGCAAAAGAATATTTTGAGCAGATTTGGAACACCGAGAACATCTCGTGGTGATGGGGGAACCCCGCTGCAAACAAATATTTGCAAAACTCATGTTGGTATGGGATCAAAAGCATGTAATGAAGGTTTGGCATCTTATGCCATCCCAGACCGATGGACAGCGAAGCTGCCAGGAGTCGAAAGAGCTGCGAAGAAAGGCGGTGAGCTGGCAGGAAGAGTTGATTGCTCAAGCTTGATGATGCACTGGGCCCCAGGGTTGCATACAAAACTATTGGAGTGTCCCCCCTGCAGGTTGTTTTGGCAAATCATGTCATCCTCTTGGTGAATCTGAGCAATGTGGGCCATCGAAAGTTAAACCGATTTAAAGAACACCTTGAGGAAGAAAGATTATCGACGTAGAACTGGAAGAATTGAGTGAGAAACCTATGATAATGCTAGAGCCTTTGAGACAAGACAAAGAAATGGCATGTTCGAGAGAATTTTGAAAGAGTTCGAAACCGGGGGGGAGCTGGGATTTACGCTGTTGTATAGACTGAGAAGTGTTTTCGGGAAGTAAAATCCAAATGGAGTGGGCCGGCTACGGTGGTGCCAGTACTACATTTGGAAGGGAGCAGGCAATGCACGAGGGCGATAATGGGGAAGAGGTAGGTCAATGGACCAGAGGTTAAAGCATTATCTAAGCAGGGAAGGGAAATGAAGAACCGAGCGGTTTTTTTAAAAAAGAGAGAGGGGAAAAAGAACGCCTACCACAACGGCAGAGTCGACTAAGGACTCAGCGGCGCGTATGGGAGGCGACCCATAAGGATTTAATTTCTGATTTTAAGTTTTGAAATATTTTCTTTCAGTTGCGAAGAATGGGTCAGATTTGTTTTTATAGGTAGATTTATTTTACTGAAATCATTGTGATTTAGTAAGATTTTTCTTTGAATATTGCGGTGAGCTTAACGGGTTTAAGAACATGAGTAACCAGGAACAGCTACGAACAATTCAGCAACTTGCGAGAAGTCACAACATGAGAAAAAGGAATTGGCTGCTCTCTCTGGCTTAATTAAAGATATACTTGAGAATTGATTGTTAAATCTTTGCTTGAAGGAATGCTGGAAAGTGTCCCAAGGGTTAGGAACAATAAAGAGAATTCAGGTTCTTAAGATCGTGAGTTAAGAACTCAGGCCGCCGACATAAGGATTATCAATAAGCGACATAGCATGTCTTCGCGACAAACGTTGATGTGGGTGACACTGTTTTGAAAAGAGCAATTTGGTATTGAGAAGAAGATTTAATATTCGCGACACCAACATTGATAGAGCCGGAAAATTAAGTTTTAGCGAGAAAATGATGCCGCAACAACCCCTGACAAGGTAAGGAATGGCGGGGAATAAAAGCAGGGGAATAAAAAGGATATTAAATAACATGATAATCGAAACGTTCTAAGAAATGCATTGATGTCGCGACAAACTTAGCATGTCGACATAAAAGAGTTTTAATACCATTAACTACTTTTTAAAAAGCCTTAAATTCAATGATCTCCAAATAAGAGTGAAATTGAGAGATGCGACATGTTTTTAATGAGCGATATTAGCCTAAAAGCATTGATTGATTGCAGCGTTGGAAACTTTATCGTCCTCAAACCAAAATAGCTATTTACGCTTCGCTTCCTCATACAGTCTGACCCACACGAAAACCACAGCTTTCCGAAACCTTTTGAAAAGCTTTTCTTCGGACTGTGGCTGAAAATTCCGCCACAGTCCTGCAGGCAATTATGAGGGAACACATGAACAAGCGAGAAGAAGCTTCGTCCAAAGAGAAGAACACTTAGGCATGATTCAGTCGGGAAGAACAATCGAGGAGAAGTGCCATCGAAGAAAACACCAACTCGACGAAACTCCAGCGAGAAAAAGAAAGGGAAAGGTGAAAGAAAAAGAAAAAGTAGAGGATTTAGATTATTGAGACGGCGCATTACTCCAGTGGAAAAATATTATGCTAACAAGGGTTTGTCCTGAGAGAAGGAGATTCAAAAATCCTGTTACTCATTTCAAGGAAGATGATAGAAGCAGGGTGGGAGAACCACACTTTTACAATCGGGGTATCAAACCTTTGGTAGAAGAGTTTTTATTCAAATTTGGTAGAGGAAGGAAGGATGGAGCGGTTTTCGTTAAGAGGGTGCGGGTTTCATATGAAGCTAAGGCGATCAACGAGGCCCTATGGCATGTGAGTGCACAAGCATGGTTCCAAATTTAAAACTTTTGGAAAAACCAGATTTTGGAAGATTGTAAGAAACTCACTAATGGTGAATCTGTTAAGCGAGGAAGAAAGGCAGAGGAACATTGAACGGGGAAGCCTCGCGAGGAGCGGAGTGTGGTTTCACTTCCCCTAACTTCTGTTTTGGTTCAACAAAACACGTGATGCAGTGAGAGAACAGAAAGGCGTGATGCTGGCATGCCATCTAAAAGGATAGAAGATCAATGTAGGGTTGTGTTAGAAAATTCTACTGCATGAGGTATCATGAAGGGGGAATAAAAGGGGCTTATTCCTCACCCGGCGGCAAATCAACGTTCTATGTTTGAAGGCTGTGGTGAAAGGAGTATGGGAATCAGAAAAAGAAGTACCCAGAGCTTCACCACTCCTTCTGACAGGAGTTAGCAAAGGACAAAGAAACCAGAGGAAAAGGGGGGTGCTGGTAGAGAAAAGAGATGAAGCATTGAAAAGCCAGAGAAAAATGAAGACTCAGAGGGTTCTTGTCGAGGAAGCGAGCACCCGAAAACTCACGACAACAATGATTTCATTTTTGGAACAATGAAGAGCAGGATAGAGCAGCCAAATGAACTTCTCCATTCGCCAGCCAGTTCTCCTCTTGTGCAGAACAAAAATTTCCAACATGGAGAAGCCAGGGGAGCACCCGAGAAGCAAGTTCGATCTTGCGGAAGCTCTGTGCCATGCAAGAGAATGAAGGAAAGAGAAGAGTGGAAGGAACTTCAAAAGCGAATTCAGAGAAGCATTTATGAAAAAGAATTGAAGAAGAGACCAACAGGTGGAGGAAGAGCTAAACAGGAATGAAAAGGAGCATGAGATGGGCTACGAAAAGAGAGCAACCGGTGGGGAGAAGAGCTGAGAACGAAGAAGAAGAGAGGAACATATTAGAAAGAATTTTGAAGCGACAAGGGGAAGAGTTTAAGAAAGAAGTGGGAAGAGATCTGTTCTTTTATGAAACTCAAACTAAGTCATCAAGCTTTTATAACAATCGGTTTGAGCGTGATTCTCAACTCAGCGTGATAAAGAAAAGAAGATACGAGAAGAACGAAAAGCCAAATTTGGGGCTTGAAAATCCAAGGGCTTCAAAAGTTCCTACTCTGAGTCTCTACGAAGGATTTTGAAAACAAATTGATGATAGGGCAAAAGTATACAAGGAGTCCTATAGGCAAAAAGAATGGCTGGAAAACTTTGGATTTGATCAGTAATAATCTCTCGAAATTTTTAGAGGTCATGGCCGAAATGGAAGAAATACAATGAATAGCTTGGGGGAGAGGCAGGATGAGTTGAACAAGGTTGATCTCTCTAATGAAGATTTTCATTGAAGAACAAATTGAGGGAAACCAAGAAGAGAAAGGAAAGAAGAAATTTAAATTCCTGAATTCTAGCTCATTTAGTACGCTAGACCCTAGATCTGACACATCTTTGCTCGGCTATTCGAAGAAAAATGAACTTCTCCTACGTTTTAACCTTCCTTACCCTCCTTATCCATTTGGTGTATCCAACTGTTGCAATTGAATCAGAAATAAAATGGTTGGATGAATTATTGTGCTATTTTGAATATGTTTGTTCAATGTTGACATGCCCTTTGTGATGCATGGTTGAGAGAGATAGTATGATTTATTTCAGAATAAAAAATTGCTGATGTCATATCTTCAAATGAATGAAGCAATGAGTTTAGGAGTAAACTGCAAAACAACAAAAAGGCAGAACAAGGGCCAGCTGAATATAATTTCATTGAAACACAAGAGATCACGAAAAGTGATTCAAATTTGGCGTTGAGATCCCGAAAATAAGAGGAAAGTAATGAGTGAAAGAACGAAAACATATTTTGGTTATTGGTATGAACGATGAGGTCGAAGGAACTGTTGGATACTAAAGAGTTTAACTACTCATTAACAAAAATTAATCAAGGAACTCCTATGGTCAATAACAGTAAACTAGCAGATTCTAGAAATTGTTGGAGTGTTTATTGTTGAGCGTACATCTATGATCTTATTGACGAAAATGATGCAGGCCATTCTTGGAAAGTTTGACCATTGACATCCTATCTATATGCTAAAACATATACCTTAGTTCGAAATTGAGCAATCAATACTTATTTCTACAAAATCAGCCAATTTAAACGAGCTTAACCAAAGATCAATATTCGATAAAGAACTTTGTGGTACCGAAAGGCGAAGAGGATAGGAAGGAAATCAAGTTTGGGGAGGTTGTTTGAGAAGAACGAGGAGAAAAGGCAGAAAAGGGAATGAAAGGAAGGGTGGCAATACGATAAAAAAAAAGGATAAGTTTTACCTTGTGACTAATTCTCTTGAACTATTAAGTTCTTAGGGGTGTTTCAACTTTGTACCTACCATACAGGCATGGAGTTACTAACGAAATTTTATGATTTGAAAGCACAAGAAGGTCAAAAAACATTGCACTATCCTTGAATGAGTGACAAACAAAGAAATTCCCACAGTTGAATTACAAGAAATGAGAAAGTAAGGGCATGGGTTCCCGAATAGAAGAATCGAGAGATGTCCCGAAAACTGGACTTTGGGGAGTTTATTAAAAACTACAAGGAAAAAGAGCGGTAGTGAAAGAAGAGAAAAAGTTCGGGTAATCTAAGCCAAAAGTTCCTTTATCCTACCCTTGCAAACTAACATTACAACCAAAGGGCGATTGATCTTGAAGTACCTACATTAGTGGAGATCGTATGAGCGACAACATGAATTTGGAAGAAGCGATAATAGTAAAAACGTGAAGGACTGGGGTTAAGTGAGACAAGGCGTATATGAAGATGAAGGAAAACAATTTATTTTTCAATAAGGATCGATGATTATGTTGTTTGTAAACAATTTAAGCAGTTTAGTTTGTATACTATAAAGAGTAGAAACGACCTTGAGCTGGACTTGAAGGCCCAGATGCGGCTGAAATGCGATCGCTTGGTATTTTCGATTAAATTGACTTCTACTTGCAAAAAAAACGAGAATAGAAAAAATGTCCTTTTGTTTAGGACAAAAACAATTCTTGTTTTCTTTGCGAGACAATGAAACTTTAAGTTTGGGAGTTTGATGAGCTTAAAAGTCATATTTTTAGTCCATTTTTACGTTTGATTTTAATGTAAAAGGAATAATTAAGATGCGAAATATTGAAACTCACCAAATTTGTTATTTGCAGGGGTAAAGAAAGAAGAAAATGCAGTGGAAAAATGCAGTAAATGGCGGAATAAAAAATGCAAGTGGCTGAGCTGAATGAAACAAATGGTTGATTCATTGATTCAGTTTTGGGCTTGCAGGTCAGATCGCAGATTAGCGACATCGAGGACCAGTGAAGAAATAAGCTTAGCGATCGCGGCCGAGGAACAGATAGCGGCGGATTAACGAAGCTGGGAATGATGTGTCGCGGCGGCATTGTGATGTCGCGACAATGGTTGATAATCGCGACTCGGGATGGAGGTCGCGACGAAGGAATAACCGCATAACCGGGTTTGGAAGGGCGAGCTGAATGCTTGAAGCGTTATTAGCGACGAAGGGCGAAATCGCGACACAGCAGCACCAGGTGAAACCTGCGAACATAAGCTGATGTCGCGACAAGGGTGGTTCGCGACGTCATGAGCGTCCGTTGAGAAGCCTCGAAAACGCAAACGATGTCGCGACGAGAGATTGGTCGCGACATCATAACACATTTGTGTCGGTTGAAGAGGCTGCCGAAGACTTTGGTGATGTGCGACAGACTAGCCGATCATGCGACATGCGAAGAAGACAGTGAAACCTGCAAAGGCATGAAGTGATGTCGCGACGAAGGGATCGATGTCGCGACATCGGCGTGCGTCGGTTGGCATTTGAGACTTAGAGGACGATGACGAAACGAAAATCGCCGCGACATGGATGATGTCGCGACGAGAGATCAATATAGGTGACATGAATAGAAACATGAGCCAGCAACTTTGGAATCCTGGCTTTGCATTGAATTAGGGCTGGCCGAGAAAAACCTAGTAAATAGCGACTACCTCGGATGAAAAGCGACTTGCGGTGAGGCGAGAAGATGCGAGGCGGTTGAAACTCATTTTCTTTATTTTCGCGGTTTTCTTTTCTTTTCTTTCTTTTCTTCAATGTTGATAGTTAGAGATTAGATTGGGTATCGTTCTTGTTTTTCGTTTTCTTTACTGGGTGAATGTATCGTTTTTTGACGGCGAGATGCGAGAGTCTATTCTTTTCAGAATTACTACGGAATGTTTGAAGTTGGAGACAAATTTACGGAGTCGACTCATCGGTTCAGTGCGGTTGATATGATCCCGAAGGAATGTTGTAGCGTGTAGTCGGTAGTGAGGAATCGACTTCCATTAGTAGAATCTTCGCCAGTCGAGTATCTTTCACGTAGTCTCCCGACAGCTTATTAATTTCGGTTTATGAATTTGCCGGGTTTTGGGTTTAATGTTTTATGGATCTGAATATCGGTTCTGCAGTTTAAGATTTGTTTCATTGCTTTCGATTTCAGGAGGTCTACGAGTGACACCGAAGACATTCCTAAAGTTATGAACATTTCTTTGAAGGTATATTAACACGCTATTAAGTCTATTGAGGAAGCTTTGTAAGTTTACTTGGATAAATCCTCTTCTCACTTAAATCAATAGCAGTTGAAGCGAGTTATCAATTTAAACAAGCAAAGAGTTCACCTGTTCGGATAGTGAGGCTATCCGTGTTAGGCGAGATCTATTAATCAAGGAGAGAGGGATTGATCTATTCTAATTTCGAGGAAGTAACGGGATTGTATCATAGCGATAGATAACGGGAGCTAGGTTTACAGGTCCATAAAAATGGTATGGTATTAGCGAGAAAGAAAAATACCCGAATTAAGGAAATCCCCTTTTAAAAGTAGTTATCTCATTCACGACCGAAGAATGTCGGGAAAATTAGGCTCTGGTCCGGCTTTGCTGGCCAAATGCCCAGCAGACGAAATTTTAAAACTGAGAAATATTGAGGTACTATCGTATTAACTACGAGGTGGTGACTTCACTATAGCGATATACTTGATGTGTCCTCTGAAGATAGTATTATCCATTTATTTTCTTAACTATTCTTTATTCTTTATTCTTTATATTCAGTTTATTTGATTGTTCATTTATGTTACTGTGCTGATATAATTCCGGCTTCTTAAAATTTGGACCCAAATATCACTTTATGGTCCAAATAGTACCGGAGCTTGGTGATGGAGTAGTTGATTTAAAATTCTTATAGAGATCTACGTAGGATCGATGTACGGACTTATATCCATTTTATTACTTGTCGACACATTAAGCACGGTGTCATCGAATGAAACGAAATTGAAAATTATTAACTCTAGAGAGATTTTGGTCTCAGCCAAGTTTTATGGTGCGAGTTCAGGGTTAGACAATAGTCCTTTGTGGTGTGCGAAAAGCTAAGAGAGAGAGAGAGAGAGATTTGTATATGCGTTTGGTCGGTCAACATCGAGTTCACATATGCGGCTAATTTCTATGAAGGACATGAGTCAAATTCCCTCTGTTCCCTGTCACGTCGGTGTAACATCGCCGTGCATGGGATCAAGCGGGCGGCATTCTAATTTTACAAACAACCTCTTAGGGTGAAATAAACCAAAGTAGGAAGAATCCTACCTCTTGGTTCAATGAGTTAGTCCTTCAGATTCCGACTTCCTGTTCTCCTCTTTTTCTTTCTCCCTTTCTTTCTTCTCTTTCTTTCCTTTCTTTCCCTTTCCTTTTTTCCTCCTCTTTTTTTCTCCTCTCTTCCTCTATGAACTCCCATTTATACATTCTCCAACTTGCATGCATGGTGACACATGGCTTGCCAGGTGTCACTCACATGGCTTTCCATGTGTCCTACATTACATGCGCTGTGATATGTACCATGTGTCCTACATGTGTTTACAACACATGGCTTGCCATGTGTCACCCGACGCTAATTGCCTAGAAAAACGTGAAATTCCAACTATCTCGGAATTTAATGAAATTCGCCTAGGTAACTAGATTTCGTATGACGAATCCAGTGGTGAGGTCCTTTTGGTCATTTGAGATCTAGAAGATTTTTAGGTTTTCAACCTGTACTGTAACAACAAATTATTGTTTTTCCTTTCTTTAGAAAAATTCATTTCCATTGATTAGTGCCCCAGTGCTATTTTGAATCCTTTTTTAAGATAGGTTTTGAGTGCTTTACTGGCACTAATCATATAATTAAGCCAATTGACATGTGAGTCCATAGTACCCGATTCCGTTTCGAGTTGTTTTTGTAATTTGCGGGTTTTTGCGAGCCTCAAACCCAATAATTTCGAGTTTGATGTCGAGTTGGTGCTAAATGCTGAGAATTCACGGTGATTTCATCAACCAAAAATGAAGAAATGTCAAGTGGAGTTGATGAAAAGGAGATGCAGAGGCAAAGCAGGAGGCAGCAGAGGCAAAACCAGATTTTCGCTATGCATTGCGAAAATTTCGCAACCATAGCGAAAATTTCGCAATCCTAGCGAAATTTTCGCTATGCAAATTTTTCGCTAAGCTAGCGAAAATTCGCTATCATAGCGAAAGTTACTGTGCATAGAGAAACTTTGAATTTCGCTATGCCTTGCATTTTTCGCTATGATAGCGAAATTCACTGCATAGCGAAAATCATGACCCTGTGTTTTTGATGTTTTTGATTCCAAACGACCTCGTTTTGTTTAATTACCATTTTGTCCCTATTGTAATCATATATTTTAGGCATTTTTGTTTCACACAATTGGGTTAGCTATAAACCGCCTTATAGCTTTTGCCAACCTAACTTTTCACCATTATTCAAGCTTTCCCTTTTGACTTTGGTTTTAGGTTACATTTGCTCCTATTCTCTCTCTTCTTTCTCTCATTTTCATAGCTCAACACACCCCTTAAGGATGACAACTCAAGGGATGCTTGGCAACCTCAAAGCCTTGAAGGAGGGTTGCTAACTTAGTTGTTGGTGGTTTTGAGTGTCCTCATGCTTTAAATGAAAGCAGTCTTGCATTTATAGTTCCAAACTTTCAAACAGGTTTAAATGCTATTTAATGTCTTTCCTTTGGTGATACTTGTCATGCTTTAGGTTAGTGCATTCTTAATGGTAGATGCTGCCGGCGATTTCTTCCGAATGTGTCATTTCACGAGCCATTGAAATGAGGATTAAATGCTAGGTTTTCAAACTAATTGGAACATTGAATTGCTCGATGTTGATTGGACTCAGGCCAGGTGTTTTTAGGGTTGGTTTAATAGCTAAACAAAGATCCGGTTTTGGCCTTTACTATAAGTCATTTGCCCTAATGCGAGGAAATGCTTAAGGACACCTTAATAACCCCATTTTATCATGCCCATTGACCCAAGCCTTCAGTTACCGACACACTTCATTTTAAGCCATTTCGGTTGCAGGTGAGCAAACTGAGCTCACTGTTTTTAACGAATCTAAAAATCCAAATAAAAGTCTCGCCATTTTCCAAACATGTAAATCATTCATGGGATGAAAAGCCCATCCGTGTTCGACCTAGGCGGCTATCACTGCGATAAGCTTATTTCTGACGTGGGAGGCTTAGGAAACAAATTTTGTTGATTACGGATCACCTGCAGGCGTACCGAATCAAATGGCGCCGTTAGCCGGGGATGGTGCTGACTACACGGACGATGAGTTGATATGTACTTGTAATCCACATTACAAGTGTTGGTGACATAACACAATCCTTGCGATTTACGTTCATTTTAGGCTGCAAGTTTTCTTTATAGCGATTCTTGCCTTGTTTATGTTTCTGATCGGTTCTTATGTAGCCTAACTTGACCCTTTTGGCAAGTTTCTTTGTTGTTCCTTATTTTATCTCATTTTATTATTTACGGTGTTTATGCGACACTTTGGGATAGAGGGATGTCGGTGGGTGCAAATAGTGCCTCAGTTGGTAATTTGTGAAATGGTCAGTCTTACAAGGTGACCAAATGGATCCTCTGCACGAGACAACAAAGTGACAAGCGACCACATGAATCGGTGTCTGGTCGAAGAGGGATCCATACACCCTCCCAGAGTTAGTGCTCCTTCACGCATCATACCTCTGCCGAGGATGTAGCGGCGAGACCACAGTGCCTACTTCCCATTTCATGGTATGGAAAATGAAAATCCATACACCATAGTAGGGATTTTGAGGAAGTGTATAACCTTTAAGGAAGGTATAATTGACATGGATTTGTTGTTGAAGTTGAAGGCATTTCCTTGACCCTCAAAGCAAAGCTGAATATGGCTTGATGCGGGAACCGATAACCATCGGAAAGGTAGGCGAGCTACGGGGCGAAATTTTTAAAAAAATTCTTGACTCTCCTAAGACCAACAATTTGAAGAAATGAGGCCGCTTCTTTGCCCTCGTGCAGAGGTTCTACCGATGGCAGGAGAGGAGTTCATGGAGACCATCAAAAATGCTTGTCCACATCATAGTTCTGACATGATTAACTAAACCACTTCTATGATGGTATGTTTTCCACCCATGAAACAATCTTTGAAACCATGTGTGGAGGAGACTTTGACAACACGGATGAGGCCATGGACTTTTTGAACTATGTGGCCGAAGCCTCTGAGCATGGGACGAACCGAATCGAGGGAAGGCGGGGAGGCGGGCCTTAGAACCTTCATCGAGGAGGCATTTATGCCTTTACCGAGAACACGGAGAAGCAAAACTGACCACTTTATTTCAGAAGGTTGGAGGAGCTGGAAATGAGAAGTCGACCTGAGAATACGGCCAGTAAACAAGTTACCTGCATCTCAACCATCTTGTTTTAATTGTCAGAGAAATAGTCATCCTGGGGAGCACTGTCCATAGCATGCCCATGTCTTGAATCAAAATAAGCCACCCACAAATGCTCCATATGGCGCTTGCTATAACCCCTAATTGGAGAAATATCAAACGTCATGGAAGCGAAACCCCCTGTATATATCCGCCGGGAGCACGACGACGGTTTGGGTCCATGACACCCTGTAATGGCCCGCCTCTGCCTTCTTCTCACATTGAGCAGGCAATCTTGAATTTAAGCAAAGTGGTAGGCACGTTTGTGGAAGCACAGAAGGTGTTGAATGTTCAGACTATCGAGAGAAAATTGAGGCGGTCGAGCTCCTCAGCAGGCTTCAGACAGAAATATACACTACGAGATTTGAGGTTGTCGACCGGCTGCGAGGGGTTAGAAAAGGAAATTTCCCTTCCAGACAATAACGCATGAAGGGAGTGCATGAAATAGGCTCAGCAGTCCAAATGTAAATTGATGAAGTCGGCGGTGTGCTTTTAGAAGTGGTAGGCGAGACTGGTGGTCCCGGCTACAGCGAGCGGCTCAGTGGCGAGACAGCTAGAGGAAGAGCAGTCAGCAAAGGAAGAGGTGAAGAGCGATTGTACCTCATTCCCACGAGGCTCTCAAAAAGAAAAATTCCGTTAATAGTGAGCTGTTGGGAGTTTGGAAAGTGAGGGTCTTTCATTCCCTCTCCTTGACATGATCAAACGAGTCCCCACCTATGCAAAATTCTTGAAGGACTTATGTCTGAGTAAAAGAGGTCTCAAATGTGAAGCAAAAAGGCCTTTTAGCGAGCAAGTGAGTGCTATCATTAGTGCAAGACTCAGTGAAATATAAAGACAGGGATGTCTATCGTCTCGGTTAATATTGGAGGCATTAGTGTAGAAGCTCTTATTAGACTTGGGAGCTAGTGTGAACCTTTGCCATATTCTATGTACAAGCAACTTGGTTTGGGAGGCGAAACCCCTTCCATCTACCTTTGTACTTCATAGATAGGTCTATTAAAATACGAAGGGGACCATTGAGGATGTTTTAATCTGGTGGACATATTTACTATCCGATTAGTTTTGTGGGCGCTGCCGCAGTCGGTTGCGGTGGAGTCGATCATGCCGCCACATCATATTGGAAGCTGACTCATTGCCAGTGCTATAATAAGCTATGGAATGGGGTTATGCAACTCACGTTTGGGAATATGACCTTAGAACTCAATATCTTCCACTTGAGTAAAGGCATATACACTTTCGAGAGAGGGCGGCTTGTGAAGAAGCTGTATAATAGATGGATTCTTGAAACAGGCTAATGAAGCGACAGAATGCAAGAATGTGTTAACCCCCCCGAGTTATCGAGTGCCTTGAAACAGAACCTTATGCATGAGCTTAGTGCAAAGTCTTGGAGAAGGAAATAGAAATTCTACCTCGTGTGGTGGCGAACAGGAACCTCAGCTGATTAGGATTGAAATATGCATTCTGAAAGAAAATAGGCAATGTCCGATTGTGATATATCCTTCTTTGACCACTCACGGAGCATAACACACTACACCTCCTCAAAAGGAACGAACAGCTTTGGGGTGGAAAATTTCTGATTTAAAGGCATAAACAACAATGCACCCACATCACATTTATTTAGAAGAAGAGTCTAAAGTTGTGACCACGAGAGAGTTGAATCCCCATATGAGGAGTGATTCGAATTGAAGTCCTAAAATTGCTCAGTAGGTATCATTTACCCATTTCGATGAGCATGGGTAAGCCCGACCAGGTGGTGCCGAAGTCGGGAGTGACAGCATTAAAAATGAAAGGGTGAAGAATTACATCTGCACCCGACTTCTGCTCGGTTGGAGGGTGTGCATATGGAGTGGAGGCTCAACAGAGTAACAAGAAAAGACCACTTCCCGTTACCATTCATCGATCAGCTCCTTGAGAGGGTTTATGGACACCCATTGTACTTTTGGATGGGTATTGAGGTGCTCGGATAAGTGCACCGAGAGGATCGAAGACCACCTTTACTTGTCCATTTGGCTATGCTTCACAGGAGAGGATGCCTTTTGGTCTTTGCAACGCCCGATACTTTTGGTCTTATGCTTAGTATGTTTAAGCGATATGGTGGACGCATAATGGGAAAATATACATGGATGATGTCTTGTATATGGAGCGAATTTGAAGAATGGAAGCTAATCTTGAGGTATCCTCAGGAGGTGCATAGAAAGAACACGGTGCTCAGCTTGGGAGAAGTGCCATTTATGGTTGCAAGAGAATTGTCTTTGGGGCACATTATTTCCAACGAGGGAATAGAAGTTGACAAAGCAAAAAGTGAACTTATTTTCAAGCGCCATCCCGACAAATGTAGCAGGTTGTGATTAAATATCCCTTTTGGGCACTAATCATATGAATTAAGCTTGATTGTGTCTGGGTCCACTTGTTTTCCGATTCCGTTTCAAGTTGTTTTGGTGTTTTGCGGGTTTTTGCGAGCCTCAACCAATAATTTGGGGTTTGATATGAGTTAGTGCTAAATCTTTAAAGAGTCTGGAGTGATTTCATAACCAAAAATGAAGAAATGTCAAGTGGAGTTGATGAAAGGAATCACGAGAGGCAAAGCGGGAGCTTGATAGAGGCAAAACCAAATTTTCGCTATACATTGCGAAAATTTCGCAAGGATTCTTGTACAGCGAAAATTGCAATCTAAGCGAGAATTTTTGCCTTTTGGAAATTTTCGCTAAGCTAACGAGATTCTGCGTGCATAGCGAAAATTTGAATTTCTCTATGCCTTGCATTTTTCATTATGATAGCGAATTCAGCACGCGAAAATCATGCCCCTATGTTTTTTGATGTTTTTTAATTCCAAATGACCTCGTTTGTTTAATTACCATTTGTCCCTATTGTAATCATATATTTTAGGCATTTTTGGTATTTCACACAATTGGGTTGGCTATATAAGCCACCTTATAACTTTTGTAACCATAACTTTTCACCTTTATTCAAGCTTTCCCGTAGCTTTGATTTTTAGGTTACATTTTGCTCTCTTCTCTCTCTTCTTTCTCTCATTTTCTTTGCTTCCAAACACACCCCTTGAGGATGACAACTCAAGGGATGCTTGGCTAAACCTCAAAGCCTTGAAGAGGAGGGTTGCTAGGTTGGTTGTTGGTGGTTTGGCAGTGTCCTCATGCTTTAAATGAAACGGGTACTGCATCTATAGTTCCAAACTTTCCGAACAAGGGTTTAATGCTATTTAATGTCTTTCCTTTGGTCAATACTTGTCATGCTTTAGGGTTCAGTGCATTCTTAATGGTAGATGCACTGACATTCTTTAGATGTCATTTACGAGCCATTGAAATGAGGTTAAATGCTAGGTTTTCAAACTAATTGGAACATTGAATGCTCAGTATTTGATTGGACTCAAATAGGAGTGTTTTTTAGGGTTAGGTTTAATAGCTAGCAGATCCGATTTTGGCTTGACTATAAGTCATTTGCCCAATGCGAGGAAATGGCAGGGACACCTTAATAACCCCATTTTATCAAGCTGTGACCCCACAAACCTTCAAGGTTACCATTCACACTTCATTTAAGCCATTTCAGTTACCCAGTGAACAACCAAACTCCCCTGTTTTTAACCAAATCCAAAAATCCAAATAAAAGTCTCACCATTTTCAAACATTATCATAGATGTTCGTGGGATGAAAACCAGCCAGTGTTCGACCACTAGACCCATTATCTTGCGGTAGCGACTACGACGTGGGAGAGACAGGAAGCAAATTTTGTTGATTAGGATCCTGCCTACCGTGGCATGAATCACCCGAGTTTTACAATTGGAAGGTGTATTGTGTTATTGCCTTCAATAGCCCTTATTCTCTTCACAAATCCCTCTACCAAACACCCACAGTTCCCATACCCCAAAAACAGTCTCAAACAAGTGAACTTCTAACCTTTCCCAAAATCTGCTGAAAACTCTTCTTTATGGAGCAAACTTCTATGCTAAGGCTTGTAGAGGGGGTTGGAATCAAAATGAAGGTCTATGGAGTGGGTTAAAATCGGTTGAGTGTGGTTTGGTGAGGTTGGAAAGGTGTTTCAAACTTCGAATGCAAATGGGAGGCAAGGGCGTGGTTGGGTGTAGACAAAAAACATCAAGTTTGTGATATGAAAAAAGAAGGGCTCATTTTGGTTTTATTTAGAAAATTTTTAAGTCATGTCGCAACATGAAGAGTGGTCATGTTGCGACATGGCAAAGAGTTTTGCAAATTTAAAGCAACATGTCGCCACATGAAGAGTGTTTATGTCATGATATATTAGTGACGATGAAATGGACATGCCATGGGTTTCAAGATCTGTTATGTGATGATCAAGCGGGGACAATGTGGTACATGATGTCGCGACATGAAAAAAAAAATGGTGTTTTTCCACTGAAATCATTCCATGCATCTGGCGTGAAGATCTCGTATTTGCTGACATGTGAGAAAGTGCTCATTCACAGGAATCACTCCATGTCACGACATGACAATGAGGTTGCTTAAATTAAGCCCTAAAATTTTTTATTTCTATATCTCAACACTTCCTCAAACTGCATGTCCTCTTCTCAAAACTCAAAATTCTTGTACAATCACTTACAAAGCTCATCTCAAATATACTTATTTCCCAATCCTTGATATCTCATTACCATTTCAATTTTTCTCCACATTCTCAAATAACTCTCTTCTTTTTCTGCTCTCGCATTCTTATTAAACCTAAAACTCAAAAACACTAAAACAAACACATCAAACATATTGATGATCCCAAAGAAAAAAAAATTAGAAAATGAACTAACCAAAAACAAATTAAGAAAATAAAAAATCGAACGGGGTTCCTCACAAAGCTTTGGTTGACTCCCAAGAAGTGCTAATTTTATTGTTGCTAGCTCGACCAAGCCGCATGGGTGACACCAGGGATTCCATGTTTTACTCCTTTCTTTGAAAGCCAACTCCTTAAATTCTTTTTAGATCAACCTCTTTTCATGCCATTTCTTCATTTTATCCTTGTAAATATGGGCATTTTCATAAGAATTGTTTCTAATTTCTTCCAACTCATTGGAGTTGAGCCATACTATCGCGCTTGGAAGTCAAGGAATTCAGCTTTTGATTGCCCTTAGTACTTGTTCAAGTTCAACCGGTAAGTAGCGCCTGCACTTAAAGACCAGCGAATGTAGACATTCGATGAGTTTATATGTGGTTTGTGGCTAAAAAGAAAATTGTCAATCTTAAGGACTAATATTTTCTATTGGTATTCACCGTCTTCTCAAAACTACTTTTTAGCTCACGGTTAGAGATTTTAGCATGACCATTTTCTTATGGATGATATGCCAGACTCTTTTTATGCTCGACCCCATACTTGGCCATTAGTGTAGAAAACACCTTGTTGTAAAAATGAGATCCTTCATCACTGATTATGGCTCTTGGTGTTCCAAGCCCAGAATGCAAAGATCATTTATGCGGAACTTTGTCACGTTCTTTACATGGATTCTTTAGATATGATTATGACCATTTGATACATAATTTAATGACAAAGAGAATATACAAATTTCAACAGGATGAGGAAAGCGGGCCCACGTAAAGTGATATCCATACGTAAAATCTCGACTGACGCATATTGTTGATGGCATTCCGTTTTCCATGAGATGTTGCCAACCATTATTAATGATCACATGACCTGCGAAAGAAAAATAGTCTCTAATTAAACTTGGCCAATAAAAGCCATATTGTAGCACATTTTTTGAGTTGTTTTTGTTGCACCAAAATGGCCTCCATATGGTGAAAAGTGGAAATGAGTTAGAATTGCTTCACATTCACCTTCTAGAACACGTCTTTTCACCACTTGGTCTGCACATGTTCAAAACAAAAGTGAGTCATCCCATTGATCTCAATGTCGAATAGGTGGTCATTTACCACATTCTCGCTTCCTTTCTTATCCTTGATCTCAATGTCGAATTCTTGTAGCAATAATACCCATCTAATCAACCACATTCTCGCTTCCTTTCTTATCCTTGATCTCAATGTTGAATTCTTGCAACAATAATACCCATCTAATCAACCTTGGTTTCACATCCTTCTTCATCATGAGATATCTAATAGCCTCATGGTCAGTAAAAACTATCACTTGCTTGAATGTCAGTTTGAACTTGTTATAACGGTAAACCATGGCTAACGCTCTTTCTGTAGTTGTACGAATTCTCTTGAGCCTCATTAAAGAGTTCCACCACTAGCATAGTAGATAGCCACAAGCTATTCTATCATTAGCTGACCACAGCTCGATTGCTTAGTCGCTTAGTATGAGGAACATTATTTCAAATGGTTCCTTGATTGGCATAATCACAATAGGGCGTCAGTTTCCTTTATCATGAAGGCCTCCATATAAGTCTTATCAAAGTGAAAATTGCCTTTTATGAACCACTTCTATAGACACATTATCCAAAACTTTGAATGCCTCTCACTGTGGTTGATGGAACTAGGGTTCTAATAATGGTTATTTTTGCTTAGTCGAATTCTAAACCTTTTGAAGAAATAAGGTGCCCCAGCAGAATGCCCTCCTTTACCATGAAGTGGCATTTTTCTCAATTCAACACAAGGTTTTCTCTTTACATCTTTGCAATACCACCCTCAAATTATCAAGACAATTGTCAAATGAATTCTAGCAGTTGTCCATAAAGACTTTCATAATATTTTCAATCAAATAAACAAAAATTTCCATCACACATCTCTGGAATGTGGCGGGAGCATTACATAACCTGAACATCATCCTCTTGAAGACATATGTCCTATAAGGGCATGTGAAGGTGGTCTTCTCTTGGTCTTTTAGAATAATCACAATCTGATTGTACCCCGAATACCCATCTAGAAAACAATATTAGGAGTGCCCTGCAAGTCTATCTAACATTTGATCAATGAATGGTAGGGGTAGTGGTATTTCCTTGTTGCTTTGTTGATCTTTTTGTAGTCAATACATACTCCCCATCTTGTAACCGTGCAAGTAGATATCAGCTCATTCTTTTTATTCTTAACCACTGTCATACCACCCTTTTTGAGAACTACTTACACTGGACTGACCTAAGAGCTCTCTAAAATAGCATATATGAACCCGACATGAAGCCATTTGAGGACTTCTTTCTTCACAACTTCCTTCATAGCGAGATTCAACCGCCTTTGATGCTCAATTGTTGGTGTGTAGTCCTCCTCCATCAAAATTTTGTGCATATAAATTAAAGGACTAATGCCTTTGATATCTTCAATGGACCATGCAAAAGAGTCCATATTCTTCATGAGTACATCAAATGGTGGCCTCCATGTCCTTTAAACTAAAGGATAATTATAAGTTTTGTGCCATTTTCACCCAAGAACATGTATCTAAGATTCATAGGCAGCTCTTTAAGTACTAACCCATCCGGTGTTTTCTTTTCTTCTTTAATCACAACCGAATCTTCATTTTCTTCAATAGCTAGGATGGTTTTCGACATTTCTTGAACTGTAGATGCATTCTCAAACTCTAAATCAGCCATAGACAATGATTGATCGAGACATTTTCCAAAGGATCGATCAACCACATGTCATACAACACTTCACCAATTGAGGGGATCAAACTATCCATCCCTACGTATGTTCTCTTATCTGTCGGCAAATCTCACAGTCTTTATCAGATTAACATTTGCTTCCTCTGTCACGACTTCGTAATGTAAACTCTCTGTTTTCCACATCAATTATAGCTTATCCGGTAGCAAGAAATGGGCACAAATAGTGGAACACTCTTTGTCTTCTTCCATTTCTAACACAAAATCAATTGGAAAAATGAACTTATCAACTTTTCACAAGCAGATCTTCTGGAATCCATTGAGGATAAGTCACTGAACGGTCGACCATCAAAAGAGATAACATAGTAGGGGTAAGCTCACCCAAATTCACCTTCTTTAACATAGATAACGACATAAGATTAATGCTAGGTCCCAAATTACACAAAGCCTTCTTGAAGGTATGTTCACCAATCACACAAGGAATAGTGAAACTACATGGATCCCTTTGTTTTTCTGAAAGCTTCCTCTTAATTATCTCACTACAATTATCTGATAGATTGACCTTTCCATATATATCCAACTTCTTCTTGTTGCTCATTGTTTCTTTCATAAATCTTACATAATTGGGCATTTGGTCTAATGCTTCAACTAACAGTATATTCACTTCCATCTTCTTGAACATGTTAAAAAATGTGGCAAATTGCTCATCCAACTTAGCTTGTCTAAATCTTTGCGGAAATGTTAATGGTGGGACATTAGGGGAGGGTTTTCTAGGAAATAAGACATTTCCTGGTGGAGACAGATTTTCTTATCTCTTTTCTTCCTTATTGCCCACTTGACTTTCATATTCACCGGCTTCCAGATTCTCATCTTCAACTCTTTCATTATCAACATTGTCTTCTACTGTCTTCTAATTTTCACACTTCCTAATTGCTTCATGGTATTAGTTTCGAGTCCTTTTCCTTACAGAAAGCTATTTTCCGTTTACAGTAGTGCTTGCGACCATGCATTCTTCGGATTTTCTCTATATGTGGCTCGGAAAGATTTTGATTAACTTTGCTTTCATTCATATTGGCTACCTATTTGAGGTCTCTAAATTCTTCAAGGATGCATCCATATTCACTTAAGGTTGTCCTCTAGACTAAATTTATTCGACTATCATTGCTTTTCTTCATATCTATCGAAGGTACAAAATATTCTCTTTAAAATGAGGCCTTTTTGCCATTGATTGTTGGAGCTCAAAGCTCCTTGCCCTTAGCCAGGGTGATTGGATTGGAAACACTTTCGGTGATGGCGCATGTAGCACAATTGCTTCATTTCCATATGATAAGTTCTCATGATTCGGCAATCTAGGATGATAATGTGTAGGCAAATTGTTGTTGGGTCAGAAAACATAGCCCTTATTGTTTAAGTAATTCACCTCCTCTACTTAAGATGTAGCATTTTCCAACATAGCATCTTGAGTCTTCATGTATGCTATCTCTCCCAATGTAGGTTCTTTAGGAGTTTGCTGGTTTAACTTTGTCATTACTTAATTGACACCGTGGTGCAAGACCATGTGGAGACTCCATGACCAGCAAGCTTGAGGAATTTAATGAGCAACCAACAACACTTAGAGAGGGAGAACCTCTCAGCCTCTATCTCTTAAGGATCAGCAATAGCGAAAAGACTCAGGGTGGGCTTGACTTAAAAGCAGAGCTAATTCTAGAAAATCTTTCTTATTACATATTCTTTTTCTTTCTCTTACTTATTTTAGTATTGGTAGGGTTTGTTTAATTTCATTTAGTGGCTAGTATGCTTCCAATTCAATAAAAAGGGTTTGATTCTTCTCTTATTTTATGTGTTTTGCAAGGTGATTAGAAGGATAAATAAAGCAAGACAAAGGCAAAGTTCCAGTCCGTATTAGAAACTTGTTCTATTATTTGCATATATATAAAATTTCAAATAAAAAAAACCAAATTCACAAGTGTACAGATCACAAGTAATGTAGTGACTTTTGTTTAAAAACCCCAAGTATCGAGCCCATAAGGAAAAATTGGTTTAAATGGGAACTAAGTACCCTGACTACTAAAGAATTTCACTATCTAAGTGATGTGATTGATTCATGCCCCAATAGGGTATTCATCAAAAAAATTATAGCCTAATACCTTCTACTAGCGTAGCATAGCTACCATAGCATAGTGGTTTTAGGATCGTTCACATAGATGGGTTTTCTTCGTGAAAATGACTAACATTGAGACTTATACTGGTGGTTTCTCTTTGGATATTGGGGTTGGATAAAAAGAGGTTGGTTTTAATGGTTGTCAATGAAAATAAAATAGATTAGAAGGTGGAAAAAGGTCCCTTGAAGTATCAGGACACTAGGATTAGGTTCTTTTAGGCAAATGAGGGGGTTTTCGAGACTTTACCTCGCATTGGGGAGGATAACATATAGTTATCTCCAAAACCAAAACTTCATTTAGCTATTAAAATTGACCCTCATTAAATCTCTTTGAAAATGGCATTCACCAGCCATTAATGGTCTCAGTCAATAAAAACACAAGTCTCCTTGACTCACCTTCCAATGGCTCATAAATGATAACTAACGAACATCACTGGATCTAACATTAAGCATCTAATGAGCCCTAAAAGCTTACCAAGTACTAAACATTCAAGGTGATTCGAAGGGATCAAAACCTAAAGTTGAAGAGAGGAACAATAATGACAGTGAATACCTGCGTGAAAAACATGGAAACCCTTAGCTTGCCTTAGGATCCTTCACCCAATGGCCTTCTACTTCAAGGAAGAAGGGGTTTTAGCCACCCATCCTCTGAGAAATCATCCTCAGAGGGTGTTTGGATAGTGAGAAAAGAAAAGAAAACGAAAGAAAATGAAAGAAAACAGGAGCTTGTTCGACAAGCCTCCCAAAACTTCAATAATAAAACTAAAAACTATCTTTACAAAGTGTTGTTTAGGCGTTATATACCACCAAACAATATAAATTACCAAAATGACAAAAGCAATAACTATTACATAGGGATAATTTGGGAAGAAAACACAAAAAGAGACAAAAAAAAAGTCAAAAGTGGATGGCAGGAGTGTGAAATTTCGTAGCCCTCTGTATTTTGCGAGATTGAGAATTTTGCAACCCTTACGAAATTGTTTCTCCTATTTTACACACTTTTGCCTTACGAGGTTCTGACTACGGTTCAATTTATTTCTTCATGCTCATTTGCATCCTATTTCAATATAAGTAGCTGTGAAAACTACAGACATTATAAAAATTGATCAGAAGCATTGCTAAGTCCTTAACGTGCCAATTGGGTTAATTTGAAACTATTCTTGAGCAAAAAATGCTCAAAATCAGTATTAAAATTAACTGAACTCTTACTATTTGGGTGATAGTACTCCCCTATGTTTTTATTGCTAGTCCTTAGCGATGAAAGAAAAAAGCAATCAAAAGCGAGATGAACTATATATCCAAAAAAAATGGTTTTTTTTTTTAGAAAATGAGGGGATAATGCCCAACTTTAAACAAGAGTCCCCAAAATCCTGCCCAAAGACTATCTTAGGAAGAGTGTGTCCTATGCAAATTCAAGTATCAAAAGCAGTGTCAACTCTGAGAACCAACACGAAACCTTCATAAAGAAACCTAAGTGGTAAGCTTGATTAGTTTTCAAAAAATGATACGCGAACTATTTATCTTCCCCTGACCTAAGCTCTTTTTTATACCTAACGGACCAACTAACCTCGATAGATCGGGACACGCTTTTATTTCCACAGCCCTTTTTTGTGTTGTAGGGGTGCAATCTTTGGGGAGATAAATTCCTGATTGTTCATGTGAGATTGCTGATGACTACCCGACCAATTAAAGTTTGAGCCGTCAAGTCATAAAGTTTCTCGACCACTAACTCTTAGGGTTTAATAAGCTGAAACTCCGGCACACCATATTGCTAAACTCCACCTATCCACCCCGTGTAACTAGCAACAAATTTGGTGACTCCCAACTAGTTGGTTTAGGGCATCGAGCTTTAAAGACTTGCGCCATATACCCCTCGGACTGTGCTCGACTTTCAAGGCAAGTATCACAAATTTTTTCTTCTCTTTTTATTTATTTATTTTTTATTTTTTATTTTTTATTTTTTAAATGCTCATTGTGCTATTGGGGTCCCTAACCTATTAAGGTGGTGGTTCGATCAGAGCACTGCAGGATTCGAGAGCGAAGATAGTTTTTATTATAATTGAGCCTATTTGCACAATATGTGGTTAGTTCAAAATGGAAGAAATAAGGTTGAAGACAAGAGGAATTTCAACAGTTCATCAACTCAACTAAGCATAACACCATTCTAACATCAACATCATTGGGTAAAGGCTTCAATTTCTCATATAGTAAGTTGAGCATTTACAAAAAAATTTCTGTAAATGAGAAATTATATATAATAACTAAAGCATGTGTTGAAAACTAAAAACATATACTTGTACTGTAAATGTAAAAAAAAATAAAAAATAGCAAGCCATTCAAGTAAACAAGAAAGACGCACATGAAGCATAAAGCGCACTTCCTTCGTAACTCTCCTCTAAGCAAGATTAGTCATTGTCCTCGATGGGATGCAGGTGGAAACTTAATGAAGAAAGTGCACTCATCAATGATGGCGAAGATTAAGTGCCTCATACTCATCTTATGACTGAGTAGGAGCGAAAGAATGAGCAACTAGTGGAGCGGCTGAAGCTGCTGGTAGAGGCTCAAGGAGGTGAGCTCCTCCTTGTCTGGTCCAAAGGGGACTGCATACGACTTTAGGTGATGGCCATTTACTTTGAAAGTTTGCCTCTCATTTGAGCTGAGAAGTTCCACTACTCCATTGGGATAAACTTGATGAATGGTGAAAGGACCAATTCACTTGGACTTTAGTTTTCCTGGAAAGATATGAAGTTTGGAATCATAGAGCATAACTTTATCTTCTGTTTGGAAATGTTTTCCAACCACCATTTGGTCATGCCATTTCTTGGATCTTTCTTTGGAAATTTTAGAGTTCAGGTAAGCATCATTCCTTAGTTTCTCTAATTCATTGAGGTCAAGAAACCTTTTTACTCCAGCTCTTTCCAAATCCATGTTGAGATTTTTAATTGCCCACCATGCCTTATATTTGTTCGTTGGACCAAAAGACATATACAAATTTATGACACTATTGCAGAAAATTTATTATCATCTGACAATCCCATGAAACTTGTTGATTATATTTCCTTGCAAGTATACTGATATAAAATGGTTTCCTGAAGAATAGATACATTTCCTTTTTTTTTTTTTTTATGTTGATCCATGATTTTGCAAGTGCACAGGTCGAACAAGTAATAAAGTGGATTTTAGTCCATATATCGATCCCATAAGTCTCCGAAATTTTCAATCAACCAACCACCACGACTTTACTCAAGCTCTATTTATACTATTTGGACTATGACGGACAATTTGAATAAACTGAAACCTTCTAAAATAATGAAAACTAAAAGAATTTGAATTAATAACAAATGAATTGAATACTGAAATAATTAAATGACAAATTTAGACTAAACAGTTATCTATAAAGGAAACATTGAAAATAAAGCTATTGTGAAGAATCAATTCCCTACGACTTGTCTTTGTAATTTTGATTCTGAACCACAAATTTTTAAAATGTGTCGAGGAATATGGTAGTGCGATTGGATCTCTCAAACCCCCTTTGTTCATCATCTAACATATTTGTTTCTTTCGAGCCGATGGGTTAGATAACCTGCTATCTGTGACTGCCTTGCAATTACGGGTATTTTTCTTTTTCAATACTTCATACCCACAACCTGGACTGTAAACCTGAGCTCCTAAATTATAGTAATTGCACAAATTTACACTATACTGGTTTCTCTTCCTCAAAATTAGAACAACTCATTCTTTCCTTGATTAGATCCTTGCTAACACGGAATTGAATTCACCATTCGAATCGAGGCGAACTCTCTACATGTTTAAATTGATAAATCGGTCAACTCATTCTCGTCTCCAAGTGAAAAGTGGATTTATCAATTTAATCACCTGACTTACATTAAATCACCAATAGCGAGGTTCGCATACAGTCCACAGGTACTCTCACTCTCGGGAATGCCTTCCACAGCGTACTCGGAGGGCCTCAAAATCAGAGCTTGAGACAATCAGTGCATGGGTGGCGACAGCGATGTGGGATCAATTCCATGAGAATAAACAAAACCTGACAAGTAGATTTACAAGCTGAAGTTCAGCAGCAATGAATAAAATTATGTAGGAAAGATAATTTATGACAATAAAGTCATTTTCAATGGAAGCTGGAGTTTCTAAACCCACTGTTACACATATTGGCTTGTTGATGAGAAACCACTATAATTAGGAAAGCGGTAGTTCGAAATCCAAAAATTTGTTGAATTCAAACAATCAGACAGTAATTTGAAGAAATATAAATGCATGACTAGCGCTAAAGCTTTATGACTAACGTTCGGATACAAATTTAAAACAAAAATACGAACTAATCTAAAATAAAACAAAGAAAGAAAGAAAATTAAAATACGGGGCCTTAGTAACTCAGAATCTCTTTGAGTGGCAAAGGCTTCGTTGTGATGGCAGCTACATATTTATAGGGTTACGAAGTTGGGCCACAGGCCCCGATGCACCTCTTTTTGTACTTGATTCGCGCCATTTGTTGATCTTTGCCAGCGACATCGATTCTTTGTCGCGACCTCTGTTCGCTCTCAGTCTTTATCGCGAAGCCTTTGTTTGGTCGCGACATGTCTTTAATTAGGCGATGTCAGGCAACGATCTTGTCGCGACCTCTTCTCTTTGGAGCGATATGCATGACGAAACTCTTGACGTCGACCTTACTTTATGTATTTAATGTTCTGACGACTGATGTTATCGCGACCTTAGTCTTCACCCGTGGATGTGCGCGACCTCTTTATGATATGACCTACGTTTCCTGCTTACATTATGATATAAGTCTTTGCAATTGATGTCGCAACAACGAGTGTTTATCCGCGACCTTCTTTTCTTTACAACATTGTGCGACGGCGAATGATGTCAGCGACTTCGCTACGTGTAGTTGATGTCGCCCAGCGGCGATCTTGTTGCGACCTTCTTTCGATTACCGCGCGTCTGGCGACCATTTGAATGATGTCGCGACCTTCTCTTAGGCGATGATGTCGGACCTTAGTTTCCTTACCTGCGAGATGATGTAAAGCGTACTTCGATTAAGTGTTGATGTCGCGTACATCCTAATGCGACATAAATGTTCGATCGGTGTTTATCTTATCCACGACTTCTTTTTGGTGTAGCGGCCTGGTATTGTCCCACTTTATCTTTGGTTTTAATTACATGCGACCTACGAATGATATTTGCAACATCATGTCTTCTTCTTCATCAATTCTGGTTTGCTTGACTTTGGGTTTCTTTCACGCCCGGCTCGTTTGTCTTCAATTCGCTTCCATTTGCGTGGAGCTTTGTAGTTGGCATAATATGTGTTCGATTGGTGTAAAGGCTTCACAACATCTGTCTTTAATCCTTTTTGCGCCTCTCTGTTTGCAATTTCAGCCATTGATTATCGAGTCTTTGCTCAGGCCACATTCGCTCTTTTCTTTGTAATTTTACGCTTTCTTTTGAATTCCTGTACCTTACAGGTTGGTGAAGTATTCCATATTCTGCACATAAATCGACCTTTTTAGAATAAAATAAATCAGAAAAATGGACTGAAGCCAGATGACTTGCAAGCTCTGTCAAACTCCCCAAACTTAAAATTTTGTATACTCAAACAAAGAAAAGCGTTTGTTTGTCCTCAAACAAAGGACATTTTACGGTATGTTTTGCGATTCTGATAATTTAATTGAAAAACTAAAGTGCGTTCGTTTATTGTATATTTAGAAAGCGAAGGAAGTCCGGATAATGGTTGGTTTTAACTCAATCAGGTGTACATAACTAAATTGTTGAATTTGTTTTATAAACAATATAGTCAATTGATCCTGCTGAAGAGTAGGTTAGTCTTCTTCCTCAATTCTTAGTGAGTCAGCTAACCCTCAGAGGCTCTTCACAGTTTGATCCTTTGAATGGATTTCCCGAATTCCATGCATGTTGTTCATATTGATCCTCTCCGCTGTGTAGGTAAATTCCAACCTTCAAGATCGGTCGAGGTATTTCGAGGCTTGTAATGTTGAAGCTGGGTATGGGTAGGATAGATGGAATTTTAGGTTAAGATTGCCCAAATACTCTTCCTTTCTTGTAGCTGTACTTAACACTAGCACAACTTCTTTTGGTTGATTTCCTAAACTTCATCTTTGATCTCCTTTAATTCTAAGTAATTTAAAACTTCTTTGTTCAATTTCTCATTTTGTATTTCTCATTGTTGGAACTCTTTCTCTACCACTTTTCGAAAAGTCTAATGTTCTGTCTTTTAGGCTTTCCTAACCTCTTAGAACTTTGGGTTAGTAACTCCATTTAGTTGGCATTAGGGTGCTAGAGTGTTGACTGCCCTAGAATTTAATTGTTGAGAGTTAGGCCACGAGACAAAACTTCTTCCTTTAAGCTTTCTTTTACATTTGTTTCCTCACCTTTAGATATCATATTCTTCACCCTTTTCTGCTGTTTCTCCTTTAGTTCTCGAAATATATACCCAGACTTTATTTCAGTACACTCCCTTTATAGCAGGTTTTTGGGTAATGGGTTTCTTCTTGGAGGATTAGTTATAAAGGGATGGCAGTTTCCGGTGCTTGTTTGAGAATGAGTTGTTTTGGCTCAAATTTAGGAGCTAGGAGGTGTATGCAAGCATATAAATAATGGTGGCTAGAAAGACAAAGCGCGAGGATATTGGCCTGCATGTTTCTTGTTAGTTGTATTACCTAGGATTTCGCGATCGATAATCTAACAATTGCCAAGTTTCTTTTGGTTAGCGTGAATAACCACAGGGATGTCATGTCACTTAACCGATTGATGAGGATTTGTTTTGATCCCCAGTTCTAAGTTCTTTGTTCTGTATTTTATAATTCAAGCCCAATATGTTTTGCTCCTTGATTTACAACCAACTTTATTTAATCTGGACTTATCAACTAAATTCAAATCAATTATGCAATTTGTGTTTTGATTCGATTATGTGCGATTAGCCACTTATTTTTCAAATTGGTTTGTTTGAGTCTCTATATTCTAATCCGATTAGCTAATGATATGTCATCATTTTGATACGAACTAATTCTCTGTTATTCTTCCTAACGGTTAAAGCAAAAGTAGCCACCTGATTTGACTTGAACAACCTGACATCAAACCATTCTTATTTTATTAATGATTGTGTAAAGTTGAGAATCAACGAGTTTGAGAATGAGAGGAAGAGATGGATGGAGTCAATTGGAAGGTTTTTTTCTTTGAGAAGTAGCAAAGATGTTTGGAGGATCCGAGATCGAGGTTGCGGGTTTGGGTTTGAGCTTCGGGAATTTCATTTTATGTCCTCCTTCTTAAACGGCACTTACCTCGTTGTTCGCCGAAAATCAGTTCATTGGTGAGATCAAATTTTTATTCAAATCATCTTGCCTTTGACCAAGTTTGTTCATTCTATTCTCCGTTTAGGTCATACCTCTAAAAATTTGGATAAATTATTTGTTAATCAAATCAAGTTTTCAGTCAATTTTTATTCTATAGACATCATTGTCATCAAGCATAACTACATGTATCATCTTTCTTCACCGATCGCTAACAATGGCATATAAAAGGAATTTGAACCCCTTGATATGCTCCTTTGTCTTGGCTTCTTGCTTTACATCCCTTTTTTTGATAAGTTTCAGGAGTTGAGAGTCCCGATCATACTGATTATTGTAGAATGATTCATGGCTAAGGCTATGACACGGTAAATCTTGAAATTACTCTTCCGCTCCATTTCCTTTTTGAAATTTTCTTCTTGATGCTGCAGGATCTTTTTAAAATTTGCTCCTCCTTTACCTTTCGACTCCTCTTCCCATTCACACTCTTTTCTCTTCAACTCCTTCATACATTTCCTCTTTCGCATTGATCTCTTCTTTTCAATTCGACTTCATACATATCTTCTGAATTTACATTCAGTGCTCGTTTCTATCTTCTCTTTCTTCCATGCTTTTACGCATAGTGACATCTCCATTATTTGGGCAATTTATCTTCTTGACTCTCTAGGCTTTCTCATAAGTTCTGCAGATTCTCTGTTTCTCATTGGGAGAGAGCTGGCCAGTGGGGTGGTGAAATCTATAGGACTTCTTTCATGCCTTCCATGTCCTCTCTTGCAAAAATAGACGTGTTCCCTTAAGGCGTGTTTAAGTTTTGTTCTTCTTGATTCTTCCAACCAGAAAAGTTTCCTATTTCTTTTCTTGTATTCTCCTCTTCATTTCACATTGTCTACTTAGCTATGACCCTTTTTCTTCATTTCAGCGACGCCTTGTCGATCGGGGTTAATGGTTAAGCATTAGGGCGCTCTTATACGCTGACTTCCTTTCACACTAACAATATATACTTAACTGGTGATGGTTGATGGAGTGTGGAATCGAACATCTTTGTTTTCCTTCATGATATTTCATTATGGAGTTTTCAATAATAGCTCCAACATTCAGCTTATAGCCCTTCAGGATGGCATAGAGTATGACTGCTTCTTGTTCTCTTACTTTGCAGACATGCTTTGTAGGAACCAGAACTGAAGCCAGAAAATAAAACCATACCTTGGCCTAGCCACGTCGGATCTCGCTATTGATAATCTTTTTTCTCTCCTTGACCTTTCCCCCATTTCACCTTGCCATGCATCCAGTCCTCGGCGCTATCTTTTCAGTTGGGAGAGCTTCTGTATCTTCTTGTACTTTGATCCATGCTTTGACCCTCCATTCGTACACACCGTTTATAGTCTCAACTCCATATGGAACCCGAGCCCTACGGCCCAGCTTGAGTTCTCCTTTTGCACATGACAAGGTTTGAGTAAAATTCTCTCACTGGCTTCTTTGCCTGCTTCGTTTTTGATGTTTGTATAAATTTTCCTCTCTTTGCTCATCAACTCTTTGAGCGGGGAGATGAGATGGCGAATCCCCTTTCTCACATAATCCTGCTGAATAGTGTTTCTTCCATACAGATGGCTTCTTACGAAAATGAAGTCATCCTCCTCCCTCTTCTTGTTGCCTCCTTTCCCTTTCTCCTCGTGCCTTCTGTTGGTTGAACTTAGGGTTGTTCGAGACGGCTGTTCCTCGGCGCCTTAAGGTTCCGGATAGACCTCCCCTTCGGGTTGGCGAGCATGCTCCTCAGCTGATTTCACTCAGTTGGGATGAGGTTGTGAGTTCGGCATTAGAGGAGTGAAAGTCTAGGTGGGAAGGATTCGGATCTGGGTTTGTGAGATTTGAGTGTCGGGAATACCTTGAAGGTGTGAAAAGTTGGTTGCTTCAAGGAAAAATGATATTGGAAGGGCTTCTCAACGATTTATAATTCAATTATGATTGTGGGCTATTATTTTTTATTTGCACTTGTCGCGACTTCTTCAATTTTTGTTGTTGTGTGTCTTTGTCATTAAATTTAAGGCGAGAATTAAAAGGTTGCCTGGCAGCAAACTTTTCTTTGATATCGCGGCAAAATTATTATCTGTGGGAGGACAAGTCATCGAGTTGCGACATCGGGGAATCTCGCTGAGGCATTTATTAAGTTGTCGCGACCTCACCACTCTTTGAAGGACTTGCTCTTGTCGCGACCCCGAATGTTACATCGCGACCTACATTTGCAGCCGGGTTATACCTTTTGATGTCGCGACCTCATTCTTCTCTTCCTCCAGTCTTGGGCCGGAGTCGCTGACGCTGACTTACATTGCGAGCTTCGGTTTACATCGCGACATAAGTTTTATTGCGACCTAGTCTCTGATTGCCTCAAATTTGTGAACATACGACTTTTCACTATTTATCAATTCGCAAATTCTCGGCTACATTGATTAAATCGGTATTCGCATACAACAATTCAAACATGTATTCTATTAATTTTAGCAGGTATGTAGAGGAACACACTCCTTTCAAGTCGTTCCTTCCTGTGAATTGCTGGAGTTATACTGGAGTTCGTTCCTTCTTGCCTGAGCCATTTATGCATAAGCACTCTGCAAAATTTCCAGGAAGGATTTAATTAAACAAAAATTAACTTCTCAAGTACTAAATAATCATTATAAGACGAAAGAAAAACAAAATCAAGTGAATTAAAAAAATCAAAATTCCCAAATGAAGCCCCAGAAATCTCTATGGGTTGCCTCCCATCGGTACTTTCGATTTTGAGTCCTTAAATTTGGACTTCTTTGTTATGATTCTCTCTTAATGACAGTGGGCTCTTACTTTCTTTCCTCCACCTTTTTGATAATGCTTCGAGTCTTTGTCATTGACTTTAAAGTCTTCCCCAGCATCAGTCTTTAATCTTACTGTTCCAAATGTAGTGCTTGACACTACTGTGTATGGTCCACTCCATTTGAATTTTACTTCACGAATAACTTCAATGGGTTAAAAGAAGAGCGTGTTCTCTGCTCTGAACTCTTTTCCGGGTCTCGATGTGGCACCATTTCTTTGTTTTGTCACTTGTATGTATGTTGTTTTACCTCTAGCATTATGCGTGAAGCTTCATTTCTCGATTCTTCGGTTCTATTCCAGTTGGAGCAGTCTCTCTTCCTTTGCAGTTTTAAAATCAAAGTTCAACTTCTTGATGGCCTGCATAACTGTATTCGGTTCTAGAGGTAAGATGACATGGTTTCAAGAAGAAGACAACTCTGGCCGTAAGGACATTCGATGGAGTTTTGAATCGATCCACTGGCAAGCCTGAAAGTGCATGTCAAGTTGGAAGAAGACCAATCCTTCTGCTTGAACTTAAGTCTTTTCGATTCTTTTAATCTCACATTGAAATCTCTGCTGTCCATTGATGCGGGGATGATAAGCTAGACTCCTTATATGCTTGATCCCTTATGCTCATGAGTTTACAAATGACTTTGTTGTTTGAAAAATGGCTTCCCCTGCATCATAATGATGATTGGGTGTTCAAATCATAGCACCGTATTCTTTGTAAAAGAATTCTATTGTATTAGCATCATTCCTTGGACAGGGCTCCTTGCTTCCATCAATTGGAAACATAATCCACCTTTACTATGGCCATCGGGTTTCCAATGATGGTGAGACCTAAACAAAATCTATTCCCCCATCATAACGTCAAAAATTTGCTGACCATTATACCTTTTAGGGATTTCATTTGTTGCTGATATTTCCCGTCTTTTGGCATCTATCTTCCAATTTGACCCATTAAAACACAATCTCTAGAATGTGGGCCAAGCTAAATCAGTTGAGATATATTGTGAATTATTCTTTCTCAGAAAAAGATACTTGCTATGGTGATCATGGCATTGTTTTCAGATTTTACATTGTTCACTCTCGCTTTATCTTGATAATCATGTACTTCCCTTCCAATGCGATGGTCATCGGATGCTATTTTCTTGCATAGTCCCTGACTTTCTTTACCATTGATGGCACAATTCACGAGGAACTACTCCACGAAGCTGTTAATTCACAATATCAGCATGCATGGAAGTTGAATGACACGTAAACAGCCATTCATCTGGGAAGTTCTCTGTTAGTGCACACGCCTCTCGTTTCATTTCATTCTTTTCTACTCTTTGGACCAGGAATGATCAGCTATCACATTGTGCACCTTACCCCTATCCTTTGAATTTCTGAGATCGGAGCTCTTACGGTGGCAGCACCCACCTTATCAGGTCTTGGTTTAGCTTCCTTTTGGCGTCAGTCATTTGATGTTTTTGTGATGCAATGTGAACTTCTGACATGGGATCTGATCATGTAACGAATTTCTCCTGGCAGGCACTGTGGCTAACATCTCTTGCTAAGTTGTGGAATAGTTTTCTTGTGGCAGTTGAGGATTCTGCAGCATAGTATAGCTCTGAATAATATTTTCTCTTTTGCCCAAATAAAAGCCCCATTTAAGTCACTGGCATCGCATTATTTCAGATCACGATCCATTTAGTGCGACCATAATAGGTGCTTGAACCAATCGATTTTGATTTCTTCAAAGGCGACCTTAGAATCATCAAAATTAAACTTTGTGTCCTTCTCCGATGTCTGCATAGTGTGGCTATCTTTGAGAAATGCTGGTGATCTCTGTAAAATCGGCATACCCCGAAACTCCTTATCCCCTTTCTCTTGTTGTGGGAGTGCAGGTTTTGATATTCAAATTTTAGATTAGTCCCACTTCTATACAACATAAATTTATGACCAAAATTAATACGCCTGTTGGCCAAATGACTAACATTTTGATTGAACGCTGTTGTTTGTCCTTGCATCTTTGAAATCTTTGTTTTAAGTTGTTCGAGACATTGTTCAAAACTAGACCATACACTATGAAGTCACCTGTAAAATTTCTATGACTTCCTCAACTAAAATCGAGAACATCGACATCACTTTATATTTGGAAAGTAGCGAGGGCGTTGTCGACTCAAATGGCATCTCCAGAGAACAAAGGTACCGTAGGGCATGTGAATGTGGTCTTTTCTTCGGTCCTCGGGATACAATTGCAATGATCTGGTTAACTGAATACCTGCGTCGAAAGGAAATGTAATGAGGGATTCTCAACATAATCTGTCAACATGCAGTCAATGAAGGGTAGGGAAATGATCTTTCAGTTCTTGTGTTGACTCACAGCCATCTGATACATACTCTCCACATCACATCACTTTATTCTTGTTGGAATTAATTCATTTCTTTCATTGCGGATCCACAGTAAATCCACCTTTCTGTTTATGGAACCCACATGGATTAGGCTAACCCGAGGTATAAGGTATAAGATAAGGCAACATTTTAACCATTTGAGCACTTCCTTCATGGCCTTGCATTCTTTAGTTCCGGTCTCCTTTGATGTTCAACAGTTGGCTTTGCATTTTCTTCCAGCGGTATTTTGTGCATGCACCATGGATGAATGATACCTTTCTGCTCTTTAATGATTAGCTATAGACTCCCTTCCATGATTCCTTAAAATTTCCGGCAACCCTCATTTCGGCATCCAGTCTAGCGAAATTATTCTTAGTTTTACTCTTTGGCAGCTCCAGGTAAGCATACTTTAAATGACTTGACAACACCTTTAAAACTAGCCCTTCTTAACTAGTTTCTTGATGAAATTCCTTTTCTTCATTTTTGTCTCCTTTTTTCATCCCATTTTGTTCAAGACTCATCACTTTTAGTGAATATAGCGATGTGCAAAAAATCTGAATCAAAACCTTTAAGATCTTTGGAAATTCATCTCTTCTTCATTAATTGAAAGTTGGGAATTCGAATCCTTAGTAAATCAGAATTGTTGACATATATACATCTTCTGTTGACTTGATGTCTTCCCTTTCTATGTCCTAAATTCCTCAAACTACGATTAAATTAAAGCGATTGCCTCTTCTCAACTCTGAGTGAAATTCCCATACGCATATCGATTAGCTCGATTTACAAGGCCTTCCCAGCAACGAGGACTTGTGTAGATCTTCTTTACATATCCGGTATGATACAGTGCTCAAAAAATAAACTTTCCACCTTTTGAAGCCACATCTTCTATGATTCCTTGGAGTTTTGCGAGGTTATCGCCATTTGGAGGGTGCAGTGAGAACAGGGCCAATCTACGAAACACCTTCTTGGCAACATAATGGGGCATTAAATTGATCTGCTTTGAGTCACGAGAGAAACTTACGAAACTTCAGGCTCTCCAGTGAATTAGAGATGGGTGAGCTCCTGGATCCTTAATCTTTTACGGTAAGTCTCTGATCCACGGCACAAGTTGCGGTCAGTTCTGGCGATTCATCTTCCATGATCTTCCTCTTTTGCTCGGTGTATGCTGAGAATTTTGCATAAAGTGGCATCACGAGTCACCACTTACGTGAAGGCATGCGATCTCCGACACGAAGGTTTTCAAAATCTCTGCCTGGCTTGTTCCTCTATCTTTGTTCTGCTGACCTGCAACGGAAATGGGACTCTGACCCGGTGTTACAGGTTTCTTCTTGCTTCACCTTCTTCTCTGGCCGGTTGTACACTTCTTTCTTTCGTCTCAGATTGTTTTTCCGGCGTGTCTAGGCCTTCATCTCCCTTGTTGCTTTCATATTTTTCTGTCTTTTCCTCCAAGTTTTTCCCACTTCTGAGCTGCACAGCCATGCAGTCTTTAGGATTCTTCTTCGTGTCACTGGGAAATGCATCTTTCATGTCTGGTTTTTTACGGGTTTAGGACGATTGCCTATTACATCTCCATGTTCTTTGAGGAGGCATTAGTGGTCTTCTGAAATTTGAGAATTGTTTTGAGAGTTCAATACGCAAGCTTTGTTCATGGAGTTAAACTTCTTGTTGTACATGAATTGCAACATTGATCTTGAATGTCGGTTGAGCTCTCGACTACGGTACTCGTTTCTATTTTGACCTCCTTGCTGCTGCTGTAGGAACCTTGGTGGTTCAGCGATATCTGATGTAGGATTACATCCATGCCTTGGGCCTTGTGGGGCCCCTCCACCATATGAAAATTGTCATGGTTCACCAGGTATTGGATGATATGTATAATAGTGTCTTTGTACGAGTTGGATTTGGGTTTGAAGTAGTGCTTCTTGGCTCCCCTAAGTGACTTAACCTCCTCGACATCATAAAAGCAGTTCTTGATGGGTACATCAACACTTCTCTCAATAGTTCCCTCTGTTTGCTCCTATTTCATGAAGCGCGGTGTATCTTCCTCTCACCTTGTCCATTCTGCATGATGGCATCTAACTGCCTCCACATGTTGTCATCTTTGCTCGACTCATGACTCCTACCTCTTTAATTACTCTTGAAAACTCTGATGGAGCTTTCTGTTGCATTTAGCTAGATCCTCGATCGGATCTCTTGCCTCTTGAGCTCTTACGTTTGAATGCTCCCGACATGAGGCTTATCGATAATGCCCTTAGATGTAATTGAGCAAGATACACTATGTCCATCTGCCATCCTTTAGATCTATTCAGCATGCATTGGGCATCTTTTCCTTGCCTTTGAATCTCTCCCATGCTACGCCAAAGGCTCTCATCCTTTACTGTTTGAACCACGATTTATCTCTCACTTCTCTAGAGGTGAGTGATGGGAAGATCCAATGAAACTCTCTGGAAAATATACGATGTCAGCGAACCGTATGATGAGATTCATACCAAATTTTTCTTCATATCTACCAGAAAATGGGAATAAATGCAATTTTATGACCTACGGTCTCACCATTCTTCTTGTGAACTTTGCCATCTTGAGAAACCTTCCCAGGTGCTCATTTAGGGTCTTACGTGGGATGACCGATGGCTATTGTGCTGAACCATTGTGTCGGTGCTGGCTTCGATTGAGTTATTGCATCATGGCAAATTTGTCTAATTCTCGAGTATTCATCTGAATAATAGTCTCAGAAAGTCCTCCATTGTATATCGATTGATTGGAACATATTCTTGTTCTTTGTCCTTGATCGATCCACACTTGCTCATACGCCGCCGTGAGTTTTACTGCCGCTACGTTTTCAAGCTTGCGGTGTTCTCTCTAGTTCGATATCATTTTGGAATCGGATCGGTCTGTTTCGTAAAACTAAGTTTCCTACGAAATAAAAACATACTCACATTAAGCCAGGATTAAATTGAAGGCGACAAACCATTTGATATATGGCATTTGAGGTTAGTGTACAAATAACCCTTTGTGAAAACTATTTTTTTCTTTTTTCTTTTCATGTCAAATTAGTATTTCATTCTTTCGTGAATATTCGATCTACAAAATTGTTTGATCCACTGATGATGGCGCGAAAACTTGTCGTTGGACGAAAGACATATACAAATTTATGACACACTATTGCAAGGACTATTATCTAATCCCATCAATAGTCGAAACTTGATGATTATATTTCCTTGCAAGTATTATCTTTTGATATAAAATGGTTTCTGAAGAATATACACATTTCCCTTTTTATGTTGATCCATGATTTTGAGTACCTGAAGTCGAACAAGTAATAAAGTGAGTTTTTAGTCGGACCTTAGTCCACTAGAGATCTCAAATTTTCAATCAACTACCTTGACTACTAAAGCTACATCTTGTTTGGTATGATGAACAATTTGAATCAACTTTGAAAGCCTTAAAATAATGAAAACTAAAAGAATTGAATTAATAACAGTGATTTGAAGATAAATATTGAAATGACAAATTTAAAAGCCCGAACAATTATCATAAAGGGAACATTGAAAATAGCTATTTGTGAAGAATCAATTCCCTACATTGTGCTATAATTTTGTTCTGACCCATATTTTTAAGCAAAGTCAAGGAATATGAGTAGTGCAGCTGGATCTCTCGAACCCCACTTTATTCATCATCTAACCTTATTTGTGTTTCTTTAGAAGGCATTCAGGTTAGATAACTTGCATAACTAATATAATTTGCCTTAATACAGGTATTTTTATTTTCAATAACTTGCACCTGACACAATTTGTAAACCCCGAGCTCCTAAAGTGCAGTCATTTCACGATTTACACTATCGGTTTCTCTTTATAAAAATTAGAACAACTCATTCTTTTCTTGATTAGATCCTTTTAACAGGGTTCAGATTACCACATTAGAATCTGAGGTGAACTCTCTGCACATGTTTAAATTGATAAATCGTTCGACTCGTTCTAGGTCTCAAGTGAAGAAGTTTATCATTTGTTACTACAGGCACATTCAAATCACCAATGTACTTGCAGGTTGGCATGCGCAGATCCACGAATTTACTCATCACTCAGGAATGCCTTCCACTTTGGCGTTATTATTATGGAGGGCCTCACGGAAATGAGCTTAGGGACAATTAAAGATGCAATGAATTTGGCGACAGCGTGTTGGAATCATTCTGAAAATAAGCAAAGGCAGTGGTAAGGGTTTACAAACTTAAGTTGTTTCAGATGTTAGACCAAATTCTACAAGGAAGATGAATTTACGTATGATGGGAGTCCTCTCATTCCATTCTGGAAAGTGTTTGGGTTTCTAACCAGCTGATTACACCATACATTGGCTTAGTGATTCAAAAACCCAGCGTATTGGGAAGCGGTAGTTGAAATCAAAAATTTGTATGGAATTCAAACAACCAGACAACGAGTAATTTGGAAATATAAATCGCATTCGGTAAAGCTTTAAACGTTGTTAGAGGTCTAAGTTTAAAACAAAAATCTGAGCTAATCTAAAATACCATGAGAAGAAAAGAAAATTAAAATCTGAAGCCTTGACAGCCGGATCTCTCTTTAGTGAGGCTCGTTCGGCCCGGTATGGCTACATGTTGCATAAGTTTACAGGGATTGGGGCCTAGGCCCCGGGTACTCTTTTGGACTTAGTTGCGACCCATTTTGTTGATCTTTGTCGCGACATCGATTCTTTGTCGCGACCTGCATTGTCTTAGTCTTTATGTGAAGCCTTTGTTTGATCGACGCCATATCTTTTACAAGGTAGAGCGATGTGCGACGGCTTGATCTTGTGCGACCCTCTTTCCTTCAGACGATCTATTGGCGAAGGCGACTTCACCACAACGTCGGTGCCTCTGGCGACCCCATTCGCGGCGACTCAAATCTTGTGCGGCCTTGCGGTCACACCGTTGGATGTCAGCGATCTTTATATGATGTCGACCTGTTTCGCGCATATTTGTTGCGACCTCTAGTGCTTTGCAATTGATGTCGCCAGCAACAAATCGTCTTTCATGAAACTGTTTTCTTTACAATTGTTGTATGACGCGTTGGAAGATGATGGCGACCTTTGTAAGATTGATGACGACCACGGTGTATAGTGACGCTTCTTTGGTGTGATGCGCGACTTATTTGAATGATGTTGCGTTCTCTCTTCGGCGATGATGTCGGCGACCTTGGTTTTCTTACGAGCTGATGTCGTGACGCTGTTAAAGTGTTGATATGCGTACGTCAAATGTCGCGACACAAATGTTTAATCGGTGTTTGTATCTTACAGCTGTGACTTCTTTTGGTGGCATTACTCGACTAATCAACATGTGGTTCAGTGCAGCCGTGACCTTTGAATGATGTCGCAACATCATGTATTCTTCCTTTCATCAATTCACAGTTTGCTTGACTTTGGGTTTCTTTCCATACGTCTAGTTTTGTCTTCCATTCACGGCTGTTTATATTTGGAGCTTTGTAGTTGCAACCTTAATACTATGTATTTAGATTCTTTGTAAGGCTTTACGACATCAAAATCTTAATCCTTTTCGCCTCTCCTATGCACCAATTTCCTTGACAGATTACATTGATGCCTTTCGGCCACGATACACTCCTTTTCTATTACGATTTCTTGCTTTCTTTTAGAATTCCTGTTTACCTGGCTGATTTGGTGAAAGTATTATATTCTGCATAAATCGACCTTTTAGAATAAAATAAATCATAAAAATGGACTGAAAATAGATGACTTTTAAGCTCATCAATATTCAATTTCCACAAGAAGATGACATGCTTTTCCATAGACTAGCCGATATGGGGACATCCGAGAATGGTCTTAGCTGTATGCCACGGTGGAGTCCCAGCGGCTGATGGACCAATCTTTATATTTAAATTCCTGCCCACCTTCGTAAGATGGTCTTAATCTCCCTGTTTAGCTAGCTCAGCACATCCCAGTGCGAGGATGGTAAGGAGTGGCCACTTGTGTTTTCACCCATTATTTAGCTAGGAGGGACAAAGAAGGTTTGTGAGAAATGGTGCCTCAATCAACAATTATATAGCCTTGGGGACTCCAAATCTGGAGAAGACATTCTCCTTTAAAAATTTAGCACCACCATTGTGATCATTTGTTTACAAGGGTTGCCTCTCATTCACTTGGACACTACAGTCGACCCACAGATGTATATGAATAACGAAAGGCTGTGGGAATGTCCACAATGAAGTCAATGCCCTAAAAATCGAATATGTCTACTACCAAAATTGGGTTCAAAGGGCATCATGTTATGGCGGTAAGCTTCTCACAGTCTTCATCAATCTGGGTTGGAACATGGAATGAGCATCTTTGAAAGGGATGGCGGTAAAGCAGTTGAATCTTCACCGTCTTTAGCGAAGCAAAATGACCTCCACATGCATTGTCATGGAAGTGGCTAAGAATCCCCTGTTGTTCCTCTTCAGGCACACACCTTATGATGATTTGATCCGCACGGTATTTGAATAAAAATGGTTCCTCCCAATAATAGGAATGGTGCAGCTGAAAGTATTTCTTGTCACAGTGCTTTCCGATCAATTGGGATCTCCACATTCTTGAAATAATTAGCAATATGGGAATCTTGGGGCATTCTCTATAGAGACGAACTCCTCTGGAAGCTCATCATTAATGGGGATTGGAGTCATGAGCTATAGTCGATCTGGAGAGATGATCTGTATATTCTCCGCTTGCCTACTTGTCTTTGATTGGAGGTTAAATTCTTAGAGCAGGAGAACCCATCTGATAAGCCTTGCCTTAGCATCTTGTTTAGTTAACAGGTACTTCAAAGCAGAGTGGTCTGTAAAAATAACAATGAATGACCCCACCAAGTATGCTCTGAATTTGTCTAAGGCATAGACTACTGCTAACAACTCATTTTCTTTTGTTGTGTAATTTCTTTGTGCTTCATTCAGAGTCTTGGTCGCATAATAAACCACGTAGGGCTTTCCATCTTCTCTTTGCTAGGCTGTGATAGTAAAAAAATCCTTGCATCACACATTGCGCCGAAGGTGATTCAGGTTCGATTGCTCTCACTATAAGTGTAGTAGTCAGGTGTGATTCGAGCTCCTCGAAGCTCTTTTGACATCTTCCATCCTAATCAAATTTTGTATCCTTGATAGCAGCTCGCAGAGGGGTTTTGCAACATTTGAAAAGTCTTTAATAAACCTCCTGTAGAAACTTGCACGGCCAAGGAATTGCCTCACTGCCTTGACATTTGTAGGAGGTAGTAGCCGAAATCTTCGACCTTGGCTTTATCAACCTCAATTTATGACTTGGAGATGACATGACAAGGACTATTCCTTGATTTACCATAAAATGGAACTTCTCGAGTTAAGCACAGTTTTTCTCGATGCATCTGACCAGAAACAGGTCCAAGGGTTGACGGGGACTCCTCAAAGTGCCCCCATATATGGTGATGTCATCCTGCCACTTCCATGTCGTTCCACCATATCATGAAGATCACGACACTCCTGCTAGAAATTAAGCGGTACATTGCAGAGGCCAAAAGGCATTCGCTTGTAGGCATAAGTGCCAAAGGGGCAAGTGAAGGTGGTCTTTTTCCTGGTCCTCCATGGTGATTTCGATTTGAAAATATCCGGAGTAGCCATCTAAAAGATAATAAAATGGGTGCCCGAAAACTCTCTCTAGAAGTTGATCCATGAAGGGCAAAGGAAGAGGAGCCAGGTCCTTCACCTTGTCCTGCCGCGTTTACAGTCTCTATAATCTATCAACGTGGTAGGTGGTGGGCATTTCTTGCCCTTCTGGATTAATCTGATAGTCACCCAGGCTTTTGAACACAACTTTGAGTGGGGCTCATCACGGGGTATCTAAGGTAGGATTGAATAATGACTTCGACAATTTAGAACTTAAGTGTGTACTCTAAGACCCAGGCCCGACCCATTTGATTAAAGTCAGAGGCAAAAACCCGGGCGTAATTCATTCTTTTATTTTACATTTTATTAGTTTTCTTTTTCAAAAGTGTCGTGACACAGATACGGCAGGCAGAATGGGAATCAGATAGGGCAGGTTTACTCAGACGTTTTTATTTATCTTATTAGGCGTTTAATTAATTTGTTTAGTTGCGGACGGTTTGGGTTTTAGACGAGCCTGATCATTTACAAATTTAGCGAAATTTGGTAGGCCACTTAAATATTAACAAAATATATTTACAAGAAAGACATTCTATTCTTGCCTAAAATGATATACAAATCAAGGTTGAGTTAACCTTTGTTTACAAAATACCACTTGTTCAAAGAGATGGGTATCTGAATGGCCAGATTTATATGCCTCCCAGCCAGTACTCTATATGACCTTCTGCTTGTGATCTTGTCTCCCTTCTTGTCTGCTGAAACACTGCGCATAGATAAAACTACACGCTAAGCATTTTCATGCTTAGTGGTTCTACTACGATTCTATTTCAATATTCAATACTTAAGCTTAGCATCCATTTAACATTAAACCATGCCTATTAATTCAACATATACTGGCTTATTTATTTTTCGCATGTACCAGTTTTAAATCGTACCAAATCACATCATACAATTTCAATGCAACAATTCATTTCACAATTCAATTTAAAGATTTAAGCATATACATAGGAAATCCCATTTATACTCGTCAATGTTGGTTATTTCACCTTGTATTGTGTGTTATTTAATTCTAACGTTTGTAGTTCCATTTGAATCCGCCCTTATTATCATTCGGTAATTTCAATTCCGCGATTGTAATGATTCCGTTTGATGAATCCCGCCCTTATTATCATTCGGTAATGTGCTTACATTTAACAATTAGGTCTCCCATCGCCCGGCCGGATGTCGTTTGGTGCACCACGACCTTGGTATCAATTAAATGTCATACGCCATCATGAATGCCTGATGGTGCATCCTGCAGTAGGACATTTCTTCAATGTCATCACCCCGTCATGGCCGGATCTTAGATTGAATTGCATCCGCCAAATTGGGACGTTGGACAATTCGGGATGCCTTCATGGCCGGATGCCGTTGGTGCATCCGTCGGTGGTTCATTATATGTATATCATTCATTCATTAGGTTTTCAAATACCATATTTGATTCCATATTCACTTAAATATCGTCTTTTAAAGATATATCAAATCCTGTACTCAATTCATATACTCATTCTGTTATAATTCATATACTCATTCATGTACTTATTTCATATTTAGCAGTAAACTACGAAATACTTGAAATAAGAATAGAGTTAAGAGGCAAACATACAGCTTATGAAATGAGTAATAGAAGTCAAATAGAACAAACCCAAAAATCTTGCACTTTGATTCCAATCCTTGGAATCTCAATCTCAGATTTGGCTTTTCCTCCCTCCTCAGTCCCTATTCCAAAACCATTAAAGCAATATTATTAAATGTACTAGTAGTTTTGGATTTAGGATTGATTTTCGGAGTTTAATATAGAGTTCAAATTTCTTAAGATATATATATATATATATATATATATATATATATATATATATATATATATATATATATATATATGGATTCTTGACTCAATGGGCTTTCCATAGAGTCCAAGAACACCTGGCTTGAGTTGGGGCCAGAGGTTATGACCTTCCAGTTGGAGGTCATCGTAGTCACCGGCCCGGTGATGGTGACTGACCGACCTCGGCCGCTCGGTCGACACCTCGTTCTGACATATTCTATCCTCCTCATGAATAAGAATGAATTCTTGACTCAATGAGATTTCCATAGAGACCAAGAACACCCGAATCGGAGTTCGGACGGGGTTATGACCTTAGAGTTGGAGGTCATACGTGGTCACACACCGACCGAGCTGATGATGACTGACCTGACCTCAGTGAAGCTCGGTCTGACACCTCGGTCTGACATATTCTATCCTCCTCAGGAATATGAATGAATTATTGACTCAATGATCTTTCCATAAAGTCCGAGAACACCTGAATCGGAGTTCGGACGAAGGAGTTATGACCTTCCGAAGTTGGAGGTCATACGTAGTCATACCCAGCCGAGCTGATTGACTGAGCTGACCTGGCCTCAGTAAACTCGGTATGAAACCTTGGTCTTACATATTATATCCTCCTCAGGCATATGAATGAATTCTTTACTCAATGAACTTTCCATAGAGTCCAAGAACACCCGAATCGGAGTTCAGACGAATAAGTTATGACCTTCCGAAGTTGGAGGTCAAACGTAATCAAATCTGGCCCCGGACAGGCGACCTCGGTGAGCTAGGTCTAACACCTCGGTCTGACACCCAATATCCTCCTCAGGTATATTAATGAATTATTGACTCAATGATCTTTCCATAGAGTCCAAGAACACCCGAAACGGAGTTCAGACGAAGAAGTTATGACCTTCCAAAGTTGGAGGTCATACGTGGTAAATCTGACGGTTGAGCATATTTGGACGAGCTGAGCTCTATGGGGCTGAGGTTTGCGAGCCTCTCTGAGATGAAGTCTGGCCGACCACCTACATTTGCATGAGGTCTGCTGACCTCTGCTACATGAGGTCTGCTGACCTCTGTTGCATGGTAATTGAACTACCTTTGCCACGACCTCTATGGGTACGACCTCTCGCCCATTTATTTGTTCGAAGTAAAAGACCATAACTTGGTCTACAGGGGTCTGAATTAAGAAATTCAAAAGCCTAACATCAAGTTCAATTATGTGGCTAAAATTTACCAGAAAGACTTACTACCATATTCTCTTTATTTATGACTAAAAAACCCGTTCTAAGATCAGGCTAGTTGACCCAATTGAATGACCCGGCCGACAACAGTCTATTGAGGCGACCTCGGTAAAAGGACCATAACTTTGTCTACAGAGGTCCGAATTGAGAAATTCAAAAGCCTAACATTAAGTTCATTGATGAGGCTACAATTTACTAGAGGACTCACTTCCAAAATCCCTTTATTTCTTACCCAAAAATCAGCTTTAAGGTCCGACTAGCGCGCACTACCACAATGTGGTAGCTTCCATCAGTTTAAAATACAACCAAACATTCCTAAGGCAGATAACCACCACCTGACCCTTAGGGTGAAAATAATCAAAGTAGGAGAAGACCTACCTCTTGGAGGTTGTCGAAACTCCTCGATTCCGGTCTCTACTTGCAGCTCTTGTCAGGAGGTTTCCCTCTTGTAGCCGTCGGAGACCTGGTCCGATCGTTGGGAAATCTAGAGAAAGTGAGAGCTTCTCACTCTAAATATCTCTTCTTTCTTTGTTTTTCCTTTTCTTATGGATCACCCTTAATCGTACTTTAAAGGAAACTTCCTCCTCACTCCTACATGCCACATACCCGTTCCTTGATTTTTTTCTTTATTTCTTTTTGTATTTAGGTCCCTCATTTCTATTATTCTTCATTTAAGTCTCCTATTATTTTCCCTTTACTCATTTTATTTTCTCTAATTTCATAGACATATAAACACACAATTGACCATAGGTCTAGTTTTACAATTTCCATATTTTATCTTTTTCATAGGTTTATTTCTGGATTGATAATCCATTTAATCGATATTCATCTAACAGTTCGAGAAAAATACAGAGTTGGCTTTCAAATTATACGAATATATAATAATTTTATAAAAAAATTCTCTGGTATTTTAGGCGTTACGACTCTCCCACTTAATAAAATTTAGGTCCTCGAGTTATCTGAATCGAATAGTTGCGGATCACGCTCTGCATCGTTCTTTACTCCCGATTGGCTTCTCGGTCTTGTGGTTTCTCCTGACTTACTTTGACTAACGGAATCTTCTTGTTAGTAATTCTTTCCGCAAGTGAACCAAAATTTGTGCGGCTCTTCTTCATAGGTCAAATGCGGGTCACAAGCTCCAATTGCCTCCAGAAGGAGCTACATGTGGTCGATGGTACCTCCTACACATCGAAACATGGAAAACATTATGGATCCTTTCAAGTGGGAGGTAATGCTAAATTTGTATTCCAGACACTTTTTCGATTACTTCGCAAGGCCCGATAAATCTAGAGACTCGACTTGCCCTTTCCTAAATCTCATCACCTTCTTCCAGGTGATACTTTCAAAAACACTTTCTCGTCGATCTTATATCGAGATTTCTTTTCTTTTACCATTGTCGGCGTATGATTTCTATCTATGTCGATGGTCACTTTCAATATTTCTCTAATCTTTTCTTTTCTTGGTCTCTTGTGGCTTGTACCAAATCGGGGCCACTCACTTTCTTTTCACTAAATTTCGTCCAACACAATGGTGTTCTACATTTCTCCATATAAAGCCTCGTAAGGCGCCATTCCAATTCTTGATTGGAAACTGTTGTTGTAAACAATTTTAACTAAAGGGATGTGTCTATCCCAACTACCCTCATAGTTGATCACACGACCTTTTAACATATCTTCCAAAATGGCTTTCTTTAATTCACTTAATCATTGGGTACAAGCCTATCCTTATAAAACAAGGATCAATCTTCCTTTACCTCGAAACTTGGTTTCTCTACCATCTCGATATCACATCGATTCTTTGAAGGGATAAATTGATCAAACCCCGGAAACTCAAACTCGTATTCGGATAGGGGAAATCTCCTATACACTCTATTCACAATAACTCTATGCGGCGGGTTCGTCACAAGATGTCATACTCGGTTTCACTCCTCGATAAATTACCCGAGTTAGGTAATATCGGTATATATATGAATGAGTAGATCACGGATCTATCAATGCATGCATAATAGTATCAAAGATAGTAAGAATTACGACTATCATGCGGGCATTCGGTATCTTCCTACGCTTTCATTGCATATGCTCTAGGCTAGACGCGACCATCTTGCCTACCTAAAGTTTGTGTCCACTTGTCTCGGAACACTTGGTGATCTGACACCTTTGTCTTTGCCTTTTTGGTGATGATCTGATTGCCCCCGATTTGGGGTCTTGTGAAAGGGCGATGCAAAGTACACTCCTCGTATTTTTATTGCTCATGGATCCTGACCAGTAAGCAGGTCCCGATCTCCAACAATCTCCCGCGTGTTTTCTTCCACAATGGGAACAGGAAACGTCTTGTCCTCTATAAGCACCTCTTGGTGCACTTACAATGGCCGGCGCCCAGTGGGAATAGTCTCTCGAGTGGCTGGGAGTGTAAAATTTGCCTGGAACCTACGAGTCCCTGAATCTCTTACTCTGCTTTGGCGATGAGCACTTGTCGGCCGGGATTTTCTTTCCTGTCTTACATCTTTCCTTTCATTTTCCTCTTTCTTTACTCGTTCCACATTTAGAACACATGTCGTGATTTTGGAAAAATCATCATGGCAAAATCTGTGACATGAGAGCCGATGTGGTGGCAAACCGTCTTCAAATTTACGGCACTTCTCTTCTTCACTTACTATCATCTCGGGAGCATACTTACTCAACCATGTGAATTCTCTCATATATTCGGTTCTGCCATTGCCTTTGTTTCAAATTACGAAACTCTCAGTATATTGTTTAAATAGATCACGACCCACATAGCTCTTCTTAAACTCATCGAAAAGAACCTCCATGTAACTCTTTACGGTGGTGCGGTCTACAGTCACGGAAGCCAGCCATTGATGAGCCACAAATCTGTAGTAATGAGGTTGCACATTCACAGCTTCTCTTAATTTGTGCAATTCATTTGTACAAGCATTTGCTCTCGGTACTCTCGAGGCCAATTCGCCATTGAGGCTCATCTTCTTTCTTTCCAGAAAGTCTATCGGTCGGTACCTGCCATTCTCTCATTGGGTGATGGATTGCGAACATTTGCGTTGGATGCCGACTCTTTGCAAAGCTGAGCTAACTATTGAGATTACCATTGTACCTCCCTACCACTTGTTCGGTTCAATTCATTGGGGTGGGGCATGAGATGCTTGTCCACCTATCACAACGGAGGTATCGGGACGGATTCCACAGTCACCTTCGACCGCGAATTTGAACTATCCATGTTTACCTAATGCAGCGAAGCCCGAATCCACGTCAGAGTCATATCGTCCTTTAAATGCAAATGCAATGTATGTCAAATACTATTTTCAAAATCCTTTTTAAAAATTGTTTAGGGCCTTTTTCAAAAACACCAAAACCCTAGGCTCGTACACCCTTTAAAGTGACACGAGCGACCAGGTGGCGATGCGGCGAAACCTGGGGCGCCCATTTAATTATTTATTTACATTTATTAAGTTTTCTTTTTCAAAAGTGCCGACGAATCACACCACCTTTTCCCACCGGCCGACTTTGGAATGGCGGATCGGGCAGGCGGTTTACTAAGGCGTTTTATTTTATCTTATTAAGCGTTTAATTAATTTGTTTAGTTGGACGGTTTTCGATTTTAGGCAAGCCCCACAATTATTTTACACAAATTTCAAAGCAATTAGGTAGGCCCATAAATATTAACAAAATACATTACAAGAAAGACATTCCATGCCCTTTCAAAATGATATATACAAAAAATCAAGGTTCAGGGGGTTGCTTTCTGCTTTGTTTTACAAAATACCACTTGTTCAAAAGAGATGGTATGCAAATGGCCAGTGCATACCTTATCGCCCGTACTCTCTCTCTATGACCTTCTACTTTTGATCTTATCTCCCTTCTTGTGTTCTGAAATCTGCAGGGTAAAAACTACACGCTAAGCATTTTTTCATGCTTAGTGGTTCTCTGATTCTATTTCAATATTGATATGACTTAGCATGCATTTAACATTAAACCATGCCTATTAATTCTGGCAAAATACTCATGCTATTTATTTTTCGCATGCTTTCAATTTCTAATCATTTACCAAATCATCATACAATTTCAATGCAACAATTCATTTCACAATTCAATTTATGAGATTTAAGCATATACATAGAAATCCCATTTATACTCGTCAATGTTGGTTATTTCACCTTGACAATTTAATTCACGTTTCTGACGGATTCCATTTAATGAATCTCGCCCTTATTATCATTAAATAATTTCGTTCACATTCTGTTGATTCGTTTGATGAATCCGCCCTTATTATCATTCGGTAATGCTTACACGCATTGGCAATTCGGTCTCAGTATGATGGATGCGTTTGGTACTTCCCAGACATGGTATCAATTAAATGCATACGCCCATCATGACGGATGCCGATTGAATGCATCCGCCAAGTGGACATTTCTTCAATGTCATCACCTTCTCGTGGATACGATTGGTGCGCATTCACGTCAAGTGGGACGTGGACAATTTAGCGAGTGCCTTCGGGACTGAGATCTTAGATTGGTGCATCCCGTCAGGCGGTTCATTATGTATATCATTCAATTCATTAGGTTTTCAAATACCACATTTCAATTCCATTTTCACTTTCGTATCGTCTTTTCAAAGATATACTCAATCTATGTACTCATTTCATATACTCATTCACGTACTCATTCATATACTCATTCATGTACTTATTTTATATTTGCTTGGTAAACGACCAAAATACTTGAAATAAGAATAGAGTCAGAGAACAAAGATGCAAAAACATGAAACGAGGAATAGAAGTCGGTAGAAAAAACCCAAAAATCTTTGCACTTTGATTCCAATCCTTGGAATCTCAATCTCAGTTTGGCTTTTCCTCCTCGTCAGTCCCTATTCCAAAACCATTAAAGATTTCTTATTATTAAATTGTGTACTAGTAGTTTTGGTTAAATTGATTTTGGAGTTTAATATCGATTCCAATTTCTATATATATATATATATATATATATATATACTCTCTACATTATTTTTGCTCTATATATATATATATATATATATATATATACTCTTTCTCTATAGTTCTTGACTCGATGGAAGCTCCACTTAGGTCAAAGAACTCAGAGACGGAGTTAGGACGAAGGAGTTATGACCTTAAAGTTGGAGTGTAAGATCACCAGCCGGTGGTAGCGGCGAGCTGACCTGACCTCATTAAGCCGATTACGACACCTCGACATGACATATTCTATCCTCCTCGAGCGCCAGAATGAATTCTTGACTCCATGGGCTTTCCATAGAGTCTAGAACACTGAATCAGAGTTCGGGCCGAAGGAGTTATATTGTGAAGTTGATCATCGTCGATCCCCACCGATGCGTGATGTGACTGAGCCTGACCTCGATGCTTCGGTCACGGCTCACCTTTGTCCTGACATATTGCCTCCTCCTCAGGAATATAAGATGAATTATTGACTCAATGATCTTTCCATAAAGTCCGAGAACACCTGAATCGGAGTTCGGACGAAGGAGTTATAAGCCTTCCGAGTTGGAGAGTCATCACATGTAGTCACACCAGTAAAGTGGTAGTAGGACGACCTCGGTAAACTCGGTACCAAACTTTACCGGTCGGCATATTCTATCCTCCTCAGGCATATGAATGAATTCTTCACTCAATGATCTTTCCATAGAGTCCAAGAACACCTGAATCGGAGTTCAGACGAAGGAGTTATGACCTTCCGAAGTTGGAGGTCAAACGTAATCAAATCCTGAACTGGACAAGCTGACCTGACCTCGGTGAGCTCGGTCTAACACCTTGGTCTGACCCCCAATATCCTCCTAAGATATATGAATGAATTATTGACTCAATGATCTTTCCATAGAGTCCAAGAACACCCTAAACGGAGTTCAGACGAAGAAGTTATGACCTTCCAAAGTTGGAGGTCATGCGTAGTCAAATCCTGACGGGTTGACCTGAACTGGACGAGCTGAGCTCTGGGACGGAGTCTCTTACTTACTCTGGGATGAGGGTCTACTGACCTCTGTGCATGAGGTCACCCGACTACTCTCTGCTGCATGAGTCTGCGACCTCTGGTTGCATGAGTGCATTGAACTGTTGCACGACCTCTATGGGCTGACCTCTCGCCCATTTATTGATAAAGGGTATAACGGGCTACATAGATTCCGGAGTGAAATTCAAGAAGCCTAAAATCAAGTTCATTGATATTGGCTACAATTTACCAGAAGGACACTACCAAATTCTCTTTGTTCTAACCCAAAAACCCCGTTCTAAAATCCGGCTAGTTGACTGGCGGAATGACCGACGATCAGATCTAGCTGAGCTGACCTCGGTAAAAGGATTCCTCTTAGTCTCTGGAGGTCAATTTAGAAATTCAAAAGCCTAATATAAAGTTCATTGATGAGGCTACAATTTACTAGAGGACTCACTTCCAAAATCCCTTTATTTCTTACCCAAAAATCAGCTTTAAGGTCCGACTAGCGCGCCTTACCACAATGTGGCAGCTTCCCATGGTTTAAAATACAACCAAACATTCCCTAAGGTAAGATAACCACCACACAACCCTTAGGGTAGAAAATAATCAAAGTAGGAGAAGACCTACCTCTTGGAGGTTGTCGAAACTCCTGATTCAGTCTCTACTTACGACTCTTGTCACGAGGAAGGACTTTCCTTGCCGCTGAGACCTATGGTCGATCGTTGGGAAATCTAGAGAAGTGAGAGCTTCTCACTCTTAAATATCTCTTATTTTCTTTGTTTTTCCTGTCTTATGGTCGCATAATCGTAGCACAAAAAGGAGGAAACTTCCTCTCTTTCCTACATGCCACATACGTTTCCTTGATTTTTTTCTTTATTTCTTTTGTATTTAGGTCCCTCTATTTCTCTATTATTCTTCATTTAAGTCTCCTATTATTTTCCCTTTACTCATTTATTTCTCCTAATTTCACTTAGACATATAAACTTGCCACAGTGACCCTTAGGTCCCATTTTACAATTTCCATATTTTCTCTTTTTAAATGGGTTTATTTCTAGATTCAATAATCATCTAACAATTCCTAGAAAAATACCGAGTTGGCTCAATTATACCGAGATATACAATAATTTTTTATAAAATTCTCTTTTGTATTTTAGAGCGTTACATGTACTACCTCTTGTATGTGGGGATTCAATCGTCTCTGTGGTTGCCACACTGGTTTGGCTTCCTCCTCCATGTAGATGTGATGAGTGCAGGCCAAAGGGCTAATTCCCTTTAAATATGAGATTTGCCATCCATTGGCTTGTTTGCACTTCCTGAGGATTCCAAACAACTTGTCTTCTTATGAGGGCATTTAGGGATGAAGAACTAACCACAAGGCATTGGTCGCCCTCCTCTAAGTATGCATATTTCAATTCTATGGGGAGGGGTTTGAGATCAAGCTTTAGGGGCTTTTCCTTCTCTTTGTCTCTTTCAATCAACTAGGAGAGGATTTCTTCCTTCTTTTTCAAAGGACCAAAAGCATCACATAAATCGGGGGTCATCTAGTTTTCGAAGCTCTACGATTCCTCTATCAGTGCCTTTGTAAATTTATGGCACTCTGTGTTCTTCTACAATGGTGTCAATCAAACACACCTCGTCTGTCTTCTTCTCGAGGTGAACATGCTTTGTTGAGGTGAAAATGTTGAGCCTTAAGGAAGTTCGAGCTCGATTTCAAGGAAATCTACAGAGCAGCGAGTTGATAGACTCTTGCTAGTGATAAATGATCGAAGGGTGATCTGACCAGAATCACCCATTTGGAAAATGGTCAAGTTGTGATGGGAAATGTAATGAAGAGTATGGAAGGTATTCAATCAACCATGGGAACATGCATGAAAAATCTGGCTTACAAACTAAACAAATATTGCTTTTATGCATGAAGAGCCATAGGCAAATGTTGAGGTGAGGTTAGGAGCATCTTTGAAAAATCTGGAAACTCAGATAGGGCAAGTGGCTTAATCTTTTTGAGAGAATCAGCCAAAATCCTTTTTGAGTGACATAGAGAAAAAACAGAAGCAATGCATGGTTGTAACACTGAGGAGTGGGAAAGAGTTGGATGAGCCCAAGAAGAATGAGAAAACTGAAAAGCAAGTGGAGCATAAAAATTTGGAAGTTGAAGAAAAGATAGAAGCTGAGAAAAACAAAGTGGGAGTTGTAACGCCCCAAAAATACCCTAGTATTTTTATAATATTTTTATTACGTGTTTAGGGTATAAATTGAGCAAACTGGGGTAATTCGGGTTCATTCATTTAATCATAATCAACCATTTATCATTTAACATTTAACATATGATCATTTAGCAATACCTGAAAAATCCCCCAGTTTGCTCAATTTATACCCTAAACACATAATAAAAATATTATAAAAATACTAGAGTATTTTTGGGGCGTTACAGGAGTTGAGCTAAACAATAAGGGAAATGAACAAAAATCTGATAAAGTTGTCCCAGGAAGAATGAATTTTCCCGATAACCCTCCCTTGTACACTCCACCCTTACCTATTCCCCAAAGGTTTCAAAAAACCAAGTTGGATGAGTAGTTTGCTCAGTTTCTAAACATGTTTAAGAAACTCGAGATCAACATCCCATTCACCGATGCGTTGGCTCAAATGCCTATGTAAAATTCATGAAGGAGATAATAAACAAAAAGAAAAAGTTAGAGGCATATGGGATAGTAAATTTGACTGAAAATTGCAGCGTAATCATTCAGCGAAAGCTCCTAGAGAAACTCAAAGATCCGGGTAGTTCCACTATCCCTTGCATCAGTGGGGAGCACACATTCAGCAAGGCATTACGTGATCTTGGGTCAAGCATAAATATGATGCCATTTTTAGTGGCTAAAAAGTTGAATTTGGGGGAAATTACACATTACAAGCTTAAAAAGTTATATCTGATCTCATTTAACTACCCTCTCACCCTAGCCACACATTACAAGCTTAAAAAGACCTATTTGATCTCGAGAGCATGTAATGCCTACATTAGTGGAGAATGGGATGTGAAGCAAGCTTATGAAGTCTCGATCACTCTTTATCTATGGAAACTCTTTATGAGTGAGAGATCTTTCACCTCATGCATTCTCCTAATTTCATTTAGACTGCATTTCAATCAATGAGGGTGAGACTGCACACACTCACGCTGGAACCTTGACCTAGGTGCAACTAGCTTGTGGCTAGCCTGTTGGCTTTGAAGAACATTGTCTTGAAACATTATTCATGTGTTGGAATGAGTAATTCCTGAGGAAAAATATTGCAAAGTACATATCTCTACGGATTCATGTTTTCTTTCCAATAACTTTGGAAAATGTGTTTTTGTCTTTGCTTGAGGACAAGCAAAACATTAAGTTTGGGGGTGTTTGATAGGGTTGATTCATATTAGCATTTATAGTGTGTTTCTTAGGTGTTTATGTAACCTAAATGCTAGATTCACACCCTTATGCAGAAATATTACACTAACCCCTCATTTGTGTGAGTTTGCAGAGATTGAAAGTAAAGTAAGCAAAGGGAGAGAGCGAAAGAGCAAGAAAATGCTGCTTGCACCGGAGGAGGCCTTTGCTTCACGAGCCATTGAGAAATAGCTTTGCCGGGGAAATGGTTATAGTGAAGAGAGAGCTTCATGGAGGCAAAGTTAAAGACTGAAGAAATCAAGAGCTTTGGGTTTGCCAAGGTGAAGCAGACCTTCGTCGAGACAAAGCATAACTTCGTCAAGGTAAAGGAAGATCGTCTTGATTATTGACACATATCTTAGCCAAGGCGAAGGATGTCAAGTTGAGATAGAAATGCCCTCATTCTCAGCCCCAATTTTGGTCATTTTCAACATGCTATAAATACTCACTTGTAACACTTTTAAAGGGGGATTAGAGAGAGCTTAGAGGCTTGCACATATCCCATCTTCTAGGGTTTCTCTCTAAGCTCTCAATTCTAGGGTTTGTAAATTTTCTTAGATATTTTAGGTTGTTTTTGGAGCTAAGTTGTAAGATCCAGCTGCTAAAGGACTTCTTGTAGTGGTGGAGCCGGGTTTTGGAGGACATCCATTTCATATTTGTTTTGTATCACTAAACCTTCTCTCTCTTAATCTCTCAACTTTATGTTTGCTATAAATATGAGTTTGTTGGGTTTTTGAGGGAATTTTGCTATGAGTAAGCTGAATCCTCATCTAAGGCTAGTTGTTGGCTTGGTGTTTTTGGCTTATGTATTATTTTGGTGATTTTGTGAATGTGATCTTGTGTTTGGAGGTTTTATGATCACGGTTTTATGAATTCTCGGGTTTCATTCAATTATTTACATACTAGGTAGTGAAATTAAGACTGCAGAGCTCAAGGGTTTCGGGGTAGCAATTGGAAGCATGCCCATAGGATTCGATTTTTCATCATAATATTATTGTAATTGATGTCAGCCAGCAATCAAAGCCTGGGAAATTAGGAAAGCCTAGTACTAGATGGAATTTATTAGGAGGGACATCATCTAACCTTATGTGATGATCGTATGGATCGAAAGGTGATCAATCTTAACATAACCCGGGATATTCCATTGCGTGGAGTGAGAGGTGACCAATGGAGATTCCCAAGGATTGATTTACCTTAGAACAAGTAACACATTGTTTGACCTGGATGGACCAAAAGGAGAATAGGGATTAGGTGTGAGAAATTGAGGTGGGACTTGAAAAAGAGAACCTCATACAGAGTTGCTTGGGTAAACACAAGATTATCTTCACTTAATTAGCACTTAATGAATATAAGTCATAAATGCACCAATGGAAACAACCGACCCTAGTGTTATTCAGCAAGTTTTCTTACAACATTAACTATTTGCTAATCTTTTAGAGTAGATTTTTAGTTTAACTTAGTTTCCATTTTTTTAGTTAACAATTAATGCAGCTAGTTTAATTAAGCAATAGCCAAAATTCTAGGTATGATCAAATTTACTTAATCCCCAATTAATCCATCTCTTACCTATAGGTTAGACATACTAGGTTTTTAATTTGAAAGCCACTATATTACTTGTGATCCGTGCAATTGTGGATCAGGTTGCTTTTAACCAAAATTTTATTTAAACAAAAACAACTGAACTCCTGGGTAGTATACTTGAAGAAGGTGATCAAGATGGAGAAAGACTGAAAGGGTTTAATTGACATCGGTTTATTCATCATTATTCTCCTATCATACATATGTTTTTAACATGATTTCAATGGTATAATGTTTGTTTCCTTCATTTTCTGACGTAGGGAAAATCTAGATAAAACGAAGAAAATAGGGCATAAAATGCGCCTTTCGGAAAAGCGACCTCACGTCATGACATGGCTTACTAGTGTTGCAACGTGACAAAAAGGAAAATTTAAGAACACGAAGCTGCGTCATTGGCGTGAAGAGAATAACACCTTGTAGTTGCGGGTTGATGCCACATGATATGATGGGTGAGAGATTTTAGTAGATGTAATCCGGCGTCATGATGTACGCCGGACGCCGCGACGGTAGTAATGAACAAGCAACACTGCTTACCTAACGTCGTTACTGGCACTTCGACCATCAAGCTTACCTTTTTGGGAATGAATTGTGTATATATAAAAGGGCTTTTAGCCGAAGGTGGATCGAGGGGAATCGAAGGTTTTTGGAGATTATAAGATTCTTTGGAAGGAGAACGATTCAAGACGATGCTCCAAGAGTATCTAATCAGTTCTTATCTTATTTTCTTCTTGTTTATCATGGATTTAATTCGAACAATCATAGTTATTTTTTTAGAATGTTCTAGTTCAATTTTCTAGGGTTACGATGTAGCCGTGATTGGATACTAATTATTTGGTGATGGATTTAAAATCTTATATTGTTTGATGATTCATAGTATGCGTTATTACAAATAGTTTATTGGCCACCTTCTATTTGACTTTTGCTTACGAATCTAGGCTGAGAAGCCGGATTCTAAGAGAGACCTTTATCAGTTATTGTTTAGTGCCTAAAGGTAGAGATATGCTATGGCTCAACATGGAAAACATAATTCTTGAGCTTAATGATTCTTGTAGTTAGTAATTAGGGTAGAGATGACCTTAACCTAAAATCAAGAGATGTATTGAAGAATTCGATAGAGATAAATACAATTGAAATGAAATCCGCCAACAACAAATAAACATAATGCACTTCATTTAAATCCAGTCCCTTAGATCAATTACAATCTTGGTGAAATCATTCTCTAGACCTCGTTATAATTGGTACTAGTTATTTTTACAGTTATAAGTCGAATCTTAGCTTAATAATTGTTTAAGTCCATAGATTGTTAGGGTTAAGTCTTTTTGCATATAGTTTGATAAGCCAAAAAATCAAAGTAACAATCATCTAGATAAAGTTAAGATTAAATTAGATTGGTATTTAGTAGACTTAGTCCCTATGGATTTGACACTCGATACTTATCACTTTATTACTTGTTCACAATCGTACTTCTAGCGCACCTAGGTAATCATAATTTATACACACGCTCAGGTACCTAACAAAGACATGGCCAGTTATCGTGACCATTAAAAGAAGCTCAAAATGACACTTTCTTCCAATCTAAGATGGAGGAATGAAAAAGGAGCTATAGGAAGCCTGGCAGATGCTCTTTAGTTAGACAGAAAATTTTGATGCTCGAATGAGGTCGGTTTGTAGATGCGAGAGACAGCCGAAGATCCATGTCGGCTACGAGTGCTGGGGAGAGGGGGGGAGCTGTCATTGGGCTCACCTTGATAACAAATGGAAAGTCCAAGACAAATTTACCAGGCGAGGAAGCGGGCCGGCGGTGCCAGAGTGGAATGGGTAGAGATGGGATCCTGGTAGGGGGGACGGGAGCTATCTTAGACCTCGTAGCAGATGTAGTTTATAAATTTCTTTTTGTTAACCCTATTCAAGCGGGTTGTTCCCATGTTGAACAATTTTCATTGTATTAGAACATCCTTTCCTTTAAATGCATTGTGACTCTTTTTCCTTGTTGTTTCTTGTTTATTGCAAAGGGGGCTTGAGACCTTGAGGACCGTGGTCTTACTTATTGAATGGACACGTGGTCCTGAGGCTCGTAGCCTTTAATGATGATGAAGGATGTCCAAGACCCCTGAAGCCCATAGCCTCTTATGGCAAATAGACACGTAATCCCAAGACCCGTAGCCTCTTATGACGAAGATACGTGTAGTCTTGAGGCTCGTAGCCTCTAATGGTGGTAAAAGGGATCTGAGACCCTTAGGCTCATGGCCTCTAATAACGAAGGGACGCATAGTCCCAGGCTACATGTATAATAGTGATGAAGGGGGATCACGAGGACCTCGGGGCCCTATAGCCTTTATAGTGAGGGCCGAATAGTCCCAGGCACATCTCTCCTCTAATGGCGTGAAGCCAGAGACCCCGAGGCACATAGCCACTTATGGCAAAGGGGCTGCATGGATTCTAGGCTCGTAGCCTCAAATTGGAAAAAGAAGGGATCGTGATCCCTGGGCTCGTAGCCTTTTCCCTGCAAGAGGGGGTCAAGACCCTAAGGTCATTTCGGCGCTCACTCCCTTAGGGTTTGGGTCAAGTAGGCACCTTAGACCCGTCATTAGTAATTGGTAGGGCCCACGAAGTGAAACTGGTGGCCTACATCTGTGCTGCCACTACAAAGTGTCTATGTCTAATAGCCTTAGCTTTCTACTGCTTCGTCCTTTATTAATACTCAACCATGCGGATAGTTGTCATTTCTCTTATTTTTTCCAGCTCGTCTAAGGCCATTGTTAGGACATTTGAGTTTATGTTCAAAAGACATCAAGCCCAGCATATATGGGGATCATTACTTTAGCTCTGAAGGCTAAGGCGTAGAGGGGTTTCTCTAGTGGGTTGTCTCAACATTGTTTTGTAGTCCCACATGTACCCATTTTTTGCTTGAGGGGTCTAGTCTCTTTTTCAAATAGTTGAGCTAAGTTTTATTGGTTACTTGGGCTTTACCATTTGACTGAGGATACTTGGAGTAGGAGTAGACATTTTTTTATCTCGTGTTTCAAGCATAAATGTTGGGGGGGCTTGTTGATAAATTGTGGGCGTTTGTCGAGGATTATCGTATATGATTCCATAATGATGTCAGGTTCCTCTAGAAATGGGATTATGACACCTTGACATGTCGTAAGACTCATTTGCCGCTGGAAGGCGAAAGTAATCAATGGCTTTGGCGAAGAGAAAAAACTTTCTCTGTCTAGAGGCTGGGGGTAGGGGCCCTACCATTTCGATCCCCTACATGAAGAAAGGAGAAGGGCTGGATGGACACAGAGTTGGGCTCGTTTTCTAGTGGTTGAATGACATTACCGAATTTCTAACATATGTCGCAAGTCCTAACAAACTATTCTGACTCTTATTTCATGGTCGGATAGTAGATCCTTTTTTAATGTTGTAATCTTGTTTACAAAGGATGCGACACTTCTGTGGGTGCCACACAGCCTTCATGCACTTCTTTAATGATTTGTTGGGCTTTCTCGGGGATTAGAGGGTGTTACCCTTTACTTATAGGGCCGAGCCTGTCTCGATAACATGCATCATTTATTAAGGCGTTGAGCTTTAATTTTCAAGGCTTGTTTCTTATTGGTTGATAGAACCCTGTCCTTCAAATAAGACATGATCGGTGTTATCCATGATTCGATCGCTACTGCTTTTACCATATTTACTGCATTTACCGATATGGAAGAATGTTTAGGGCATTACAGCTCCATTAGCGAGGGTGTGGGGCTCTTGGGGTTAGGTTTTCAAGACATCGACCATCTTATGCTGGCTCTTGGCGCGGATGATGAATTACAATTTATCTAATTTGTCATATTTTTTGTATGTTTATTATTAGTTTTAGATGTTATTAAGTGTTCTAATGCCCTAAATGTTCCTTTTTATTAATAGGTCAACCATTGAATACATACGAGCGAAATAAGAGCGAAAACAAAATGAAAAAGTGGAAAATCAGCAAACATCGCTATTGCATGCGATGCTTGGCTACTAACCTCTTGAAATTATGCCAAATCTAACTTTGCTCCCGGATGATGGATAGAGAGTAGAAACACTAACAATTGGTTTAGGGCACTAAGTCGGTGGCTCCCAACCAGTTGGTTTAGGGCACCAAACTTTAAAGACTTTTCGCCATATACCTTGGACCCATGCTTTCTTTCGGGTTTGAGCAAAGCGTTGCAATTTTTCTTCTTTTTCTTTTTCTTTTCTTTTTCTTTTCTTTTCTTTTTATCTTCTTTTTATTTTGGAAGACACATTGGCCTTCTATTCATGGGGGTCATAACACCCTATTAAAGGTGGTCGGCAGAAACTAGGATAGGTTTCGCGAGTTTAGGAGGTTGGCGGTTTCGACCTATTATTTGAAACCTGATGTGCATAGTGTGCGGTTAGCTAGAGGTGGAAGAAAAAGATCAAAAGAAGCAAGGATTAAACTAATCATCCACTCAATTAGGCATGGAACCAATCTAACATAAATAAACTTGGACAGTTCCAATTTTCAAATCATGAGCTAAACCAAAACACAAAAAAATGGGTGCAATTTTTGAAAAAATAAGCTATATAGTATAACGACTTCCTGAAGGAAAGCCAATGGCCATTCCAAACTTATGTAAAATAGGCTTGCTCAAAATAATATAAAAACATAAATAAACGCCACTTCCTTAAATGCTTCTCCCCTCAATCAAATGTTACATTGTCCGCAATGGGGCTTGGATTGGAAAGTTAGAGAAGGAAGTGCCACCTCCTTGATGAAATGTACTCGTTTTTGGATAGGAGACTTTGTAAGCTTTCCATCGACACCTTATTCACTCCGTTTGGGATTCAAATAAACAAGTTAGGAGAAGAAAATAGAGGAAAAAAGTGACCAGTTGGAGAATTTTTAAAATTACATATTTATAATAATTTAAAAAGTGTTATTTCTGGATATATTTGGATTCTACACTTTCTAATCTTTCCAACGGTATCAAAAATGTCTAAAACGAAGTTTGGATGAAAAAGTTATGATCAAAACAAAATTTGGCTGTAAAAAGTGTAGGCGAATTCTTGAAATTTAGGTACTTAAATATTATTTTTTTAATTAAATTTTTCAAGACCAATTTTTTTTGATATATATATATATATATATATATATAATAAAATAAAATAATAAACAGCCTTTCTGATGACACATGAGAAATTTTACGCTTGTAGTATTTGGGCTCCTTACTACACGTCCCACTGTAGCTAAAATTTGACAAAAACTGTAAAAATTCCATAAAAAAAATTAAAAAAATTTGCAGAAAATTGAAATTAATCTAAAAACAAAGATTAACTAAAAATTAAAGAAAATCTAAAAGAGACAAATTAAAGAAATCAAAATAAATAAAAATAAAAATAGCATAAAATAAGAAAAATGAAAACAAAGTAGAGTACTCCCCAAATAATCTCTCAAGAAGCCTTTGGAAATTCTTTGGAATAGTGGGCTTACTTGAGGGAAATGCGAGGTCAGGTGCTCCGTACGAACCGGCGCAGAACCATCGCGCTATGCCATGCGGTGTGGCGGTATCAATGTCTTGATGTAGTGGCAAATGTTTGAACAAAGGCCACTAACTTCTTGAAATATTACTGCTTGATCTGAAGGATAGCCTCGACCGGAGGCGGAGTGCTTAGTGTGAATTGTGCTACTGGTGAATGCAGGATGTGCACTGTGAGTGGGTTGTTTTTGGGTTGGGCAGTGTCATTGGGATTCAAATTTATGGGGATTGGTTGAAGGATAAGCTTTTGGTGAATTAGGCACTCTCTCTCTGGATTTCCTTCCTCTTGATGATCATGCTGCTGGGCAAGCCTTGAAATTGATTTATGCAGGTTGTCAAATTTATGATCAATTCCACTTTGCAGCCTGTCAAATTGTTGATCAATTCCACTTTGCAGCCCATCTAATTTTTGGTCCAGGGAGTTATCCACAGTGTGAATTCTTTGACTTAATTGGGCATTGAATGTCTTCTGCTCTTCCACAAAGTCACCCAATAGCTTGGTGAGGTTCAGGATGACTTGTTCCATTGGAGAGGTTGACTGTGGTGGTTGAGACTGAGATGAAGAGGGGTATCTTGTGGATGTGGAGGAGAGTCACATCTTGTGGAAGTCTTTGGATCCATGAGGAATTTGTGTGGTTCCCCGACTAGGGTTAAAGCATTCCTATGGTACATTTGTTGGAGGCACCATGTAGGAAGATGCACTCACCATGGAGGATTCTATAGTCCCTCATGAACCTGCCTGCATTGGTTTGCTCATTTGGGTCTTGACCTGCGTCTTGTGGGAGGTTATGTAATCCCTCGTTGGCGTGTACTAGGGTTTCTCCGATGAGTACTCACTTGTCTTTGCTCTCCCTCTAGGTGTTCCATTTGGTTCAATTCAAGTTCAGTCCAGGTTCCTGAGGGAGATTAACTTTGAGTAGGATTTCTAACCTTTGGAAATTCTGCGATAAACGGGGCAACAAAACAACACGAAACAATCCTATGTGGCTTTTTTTTTTTTTTTTTTTAACAGTGAAATGAAACTAAAAAAGCCCAGTTGTAAAGATACCAAAAGGATGATAAAGGAGAATTCACGAACTTTGTGATGAGGATCACAAGTATTCCACAGCTAAATCAAATGCACTTAGGCACCATCCCAGAAACACTTGACGCCATTTGGTCGTGCTGATAGGTGTTCGGAATCAACAAAATTTATATACCTAAATTTCTCCTCTTCTTTGTAGCAATCTCTACTATGATATAAGCTACTCAGGTCAACTAGGATGGGTTTTTCTTCACACAAATGATTCTGAGTGAAGGCCAAAATGGTGAATTTGTTTTTTGGATTATGGGATTTAGTATTAAGCAGTGAGTTAGATAGTTGCGAGGCTGAAAAAAATGAAGAAAATAAGAAAAGAACTCCTTGAAGTGGAGCTCTTGGTTTTAGGTCCTAAGGCAGCTGAGAGGTCTCGGGTTCATTTCCTCAGCGTTGGGGAGGATGACCTATAGTCATTTCGAACGGATCTTCATTTAGCCTTCTCTAAAGAACCTTAATAATTGTTCCTTTTGAAAGATGACATTTAATAATCATTTATGGTCCCCGGCAGTGAAAATCTTTCCTCTTGGATCTACCCTACAGTGACTCATAAGAGACAACTAACCGAATATTAGTGGATCTAGCAATAAGAATCCACCCAGACCCAAAGATTATGGCTCTAGGTCAATCGGGGCATATCTGAGGATTTAAACCTAGTATAAGTAGGGACATAAATAACAACAAATGCATGCGTTAAAACAAAGGACCTATAGTTTTACCTTAAATCAAAGCCAGGTAGCCCTCCTCTTCAAAGGATGAGGGTTTTAATAACCATCCCGCCAGGTTGTCATCCTCGAGGTGTTTGGCATTGAAAAGGGAGAGAGAGTGAGAGAAAGTGGAGGAAAAAGAAAGCGGGAATGCTACTTTGAAGGATTCCCTTTATTTATTAATGAGCAAAAGTTGTCTTTGGTTATAGTGCATAGGAGCTTATATACTGCCCTAGCCAAGCAAAATTACAAAAAGAACTAAAATCAAAAGCTATTACCAAAGAAAATTTTGGAAGAAAACCAAAAAGTGACAAAAAGGAGTCAAAAAGGTAAAAGGCGCAGGAAGTCAACAGTGCAGGATGAATGAACAGTGGTTGCATGATGAATAGTGCGCGTAGGAAGGAATTTTCGCAGGCTGCGAAATTTTTCCTGCAGCTCCAATTTCTTGGCATTTTCTACTCTTCTTTTTTTCTAGTCTCTGATCTACAATACTGAGCTTGACTCGAATTCTTCGTGCTTGGATTGACTCAACAATTTTGGCATAAATAGCATGTAAAAACTGCAAAATTTGCCATAAAATGTGATTAGTAGCATAGTCAGGACCTTAATGTGTCAATTGGGTTAATTATGCTTATTAGTACACAAAAAGTACTCAAAACCTACCATAACGAGTTGAAATAGCACTTTTGATGTGTCGAACAGAGTCGAGTTAGAACATATCTTTGTGATTTATCAAGGTGATACTTACAGTTCATTACTTCTAAACATATCAATCTAGAATAACCCCAAGACTACTTCTCTTTGCTCTCAGGAACTCACTTCTCTGTGTCACTCAGAGGAGTCCTTGAAATCAGAGCATAGATACAACTCCTTTCTAGGTATGCTCTATTGATACTTAGAATAGTTCTTATAAAAAATACTACCAATTAGATCAACCCAAGATTCAAAACATAACATTCATTTAAAATAATGCTAAAATGATAACCACACACCAATCCTTTCTCAAAGAGATCTTAGCCTTCCATAACTGGATCACAAGCAACAATGACTAGTTTATCAAACAAATTCATTGAAGCGTAATCAAAACTAAATAAAAATGGGTTCGAAAATATTTCCATGACTCACTTAAATTCGGATAAGAAATGAAGCGATATATACAAAGATCCACCGCTCGATAATGTAGCTCGAGATCAACAACTACATTCCTTGAAAATAGAAAACCAAAAATAGAAAAATAAAGAACAAAATAAAATTTTGTACAAAATCTCGAATCTCTCTCTTTTTCCACACGAAGATCTTACTCGATTATGTATCTGATGATCCTTTTTCGTGCCCTATCTCTTTCTATTTATAGGCCTCATAAATGTTGGGCCAAAATTCCAGGCATAATTTGTGGATTCCAATGTAGGCCCAATTGGGTTCGTTGTCACGACAAAAGAAACAATGTCGTGACATTGAAGCATTTGTGTTTATCTTCAGGCTTGGTTGTGGGCTTATCATGACATTGTTGTTTATTGCTTTCTAGAATGCCCTTTATGTGTTTGTCGGGAAAAAAGTTTTGAATGTCGCAACATAGGTATAGCTTCTATGTCTTCAGTCTTGTTGCAAGCTTGTCACGACAATGTGGCTTGACATTCTTCTTTGATGATTGTCACGACAAACTATCCATTATTGCGAAAAAATTTCTTTGCCTTCTTCTTTGTTTGTGTCGCGACAAAGCTATGAAATGTAGCAACAAAGTTCATCTGACTCTGTCTCATAATTTTCACGACAAATTTTTAAAATGTCGCAACATTCTTTCCTTGCCTTGCAATGTCGATCTTTGGAAGTTTGTCGCGACAAAAGAAATCTTGTAGTGAACCTTGTGCAAGCTCTTGCTGGCATGTGATAAACTTTTATGTCGACATTCCTTCTTCTTTCTACCCTTTGTTCGGTTGCAACAATAATTTCACATATTTGTGACATTTTCTTCCGATGTTCCTCATAAATTCATCTAATCTTTTGTTGCCACACAGTTTTGAATGTCGCGAAAATGTTTTGCTACCATTTGCCTTGTTCATTGACATGTCAAACTTTTTCTGCCTTCTTCACATAATTTGTTGCAATAAAGCTGTGAAATGTCACGACATTCTTTCAGTTGTCTTTTACCTTAATTATTATGCGACAAGGTTTTTCTTTGCTTTCTTAAAATTCTTCTAAATGTTTATCGCGATGGGGATCAGTTATTGCGACATTTCTTTTGTTACTTAGCCAGTTTTGTCGCCTTAATGGTGACATTTATCCTGACATTCATCCTTTATGCCTTAGCCACTTTTCTGCTTTTTCTTGCTGATTTGCTTATTTTGCATTCAATCCTACAAAACACACACCAATCGGTGAAGATTCCATAATTTTACATTCATCGAACTTTAAGTCTCAAATATACATGAAAAATGGACTTAAAAATAGACGAGTTTCACACTCATCAAACTACCCCAAACTTAAAGTGTTGCTTGTCCCCAAGCAAAGAAAAGTGTTATTGTTTGTTCTCAAGCAATTGAACTGATTTTAATTACATTTTTTTTTTCAATCATCTTTTCAAAAATATCAACAATCTGGATTCAGTGAAATGTCAGTTGTAATATCAATTACATCTAAACTTCAATTCAGGAATCCTAAAAATTATCAATTCAGATCATTCAAATAAACAGATAATTCATATAATGCTTGGCGATGGTTCTTAACCTCTAATGTGAAAGTGTGTGTTGGTCTTCCCTTTATAACTTATTTACAGTTTAGGTAACCTTATTAAACACATGCAACAGAATGGTAATCTCGTTAGAGTGATTTAGGTCTCATAAGCTTGTTGGTCATATTATTCTCCACTAATTTAGGCAAAACACCACCCTCAGGATCAAATAGGTCTTATAGGCTTGTAATGTATGGCTTGGGCATTGGGTAGTTGACTTGACATTTAGGGTTTAAGTTCACCCAAAGTTCACATACTATTCAACATTTTTACCTTCAAACTAGTCATCCTTTATTTTCTACTAAAAACAACCTTTAAGCACCTGAGCTTGGTTTGGTGCATCTTTACATATATTCTCCATTGGCTTTTCTTAACCCATTTTCTATTTTCAATTCGGTTCCTCGGTTCAGCTCTTCTCATGTAATTTTGTTTCAAGGTTTTAGGAATGGTGAAATGTTTACCTTCTTAAGATTTCACCACCACCCTTAACAAGCTTTGGGTTAGTAACTCTCATACTAATTGACATTAGGGTACTAGGTGTAGAACACCCCTAAGAACTTAATTGCTCAAGGGAGGAAGGCTACAAGGAAAAACACATTCCTCCTTGAAGCTGTATGCTTTTTTAGCTTCTCAATTTTCTATTGTGAACCTCCTTTAGTACATCTTTGCTTTTTACATCTCCTTAATTCTCATCCTTCTTTTCATTCTAAAATTTTACTCCCCCAAACTTTTCCTCTAATTACTTTTCATGCACTCATCTTGCAATTTGGGTAAAGATAGGGTTCTTTACTGAAGGATTAGATTTGAGGAAAGGTTAAGGCCTTTTATGCGTCTTATATGATGAAATTGGCATTAGGCTCAAACAATGTACTAAGGTATATGCATATGCATATTACAAAGGTAGGCTGAAAACAAACTTTTGGGATAGCTAAATAATTTCTTATTGGTTATGTGCCTAAGTTTCCCCTTGAATAATAATCTAACAAGTTCTAGGACCTTTTTGAGACTTAAACTTATGATGAGTCCAATAAGGTGTCCCTAACTCAAGCATAATTGGTTTTTCAAGGTAATGATGACCAATGTGCAATTTTTCAATGTTCATATGAATTGTATTGTTCTAGCAAACTAGAATTATCAGTCTTATCAACATTGTCATCAATTTTAAAATTCAAGATTCTAAAATTTCAGCATTGACATCCTGACTTTTGATTGTATTCAAACTATCCTACCCTTTCGTGTCTGATTTGTCTTGTTGGTTCCTAAACCTATTATTGTGCTATTGTACAACTTAGAATCTATTTTGATTCAACAATTCAATTTAGATTAATCATCATAGTATAAGTAACTCACAACAATCATTCCAATTCAACCAAACAATCAAAACTCTTATTTCTCAGCATTCAAAATATACAAAAATATACAACACAAGACACAATCTGCACATATTCATCAAAAAGATTTTATTAACATCAATAGATGATACAAGAGATATCAATCAGCATACAAAAGAGAGATTCACTTTTTTCTTGGACTTTATTGGGGATTTTGAAGGTTCTCCTGGAGGTTTAGTTCTAGGTATCATAAGGATTGTTGGGGTTTGATTTGGAATATTTTTTGGAGGAACAAAAGGTCTAGGTGATGTTCTGATTGAGTAAAAGGTATTACAAGGTTTTGCAAATCTTGGGGCACAATCCTATAGGGGACATAGTCAGAGATTTAGATGTTTGGCAATGGTATTTTCTTTATCATTGACACTGTCTTCATTGCCCAATCTAGGATCTATGCATTTCCTTTCGTCAGTTCAAGTTGCCTTTTGCCCAGTGACTCTAAGGTTTCCCTATTGTTGATTTGTTCTTTAGTTATCAACCTTAGGCTCTCATTGCAAGAATGTAGACTATTCAACCAAGCTTGATCCCTATAAGCCAAAAATTCTTGGTGTTGTTTGTCTCTTATTTCTAGTATTCTATATAGATTACTTTATTGCTTCCCTGACTCCTCCCAGAAAGCTATATCTCTTACCCTCAGCCCCTCTCTCCACTTTTCATCCATTTCCTCTAGTCCTCTATTCCATTCAAGATCTCTTTGCTTGATGGCTTCCTCCATGAATTGGTTTCTTTTTCTCAACTCAACATCAAGATAGTAATCTCTTAACTATAATTGAGCTTTTAGTAGGTTGTTTGTCCCTCTCTTTATCTCATATTCTGCTCCATTCTCTTCATCATTTCTATCAGTTCTATGTTGCTACCTTGTTCCTTGGAAGGTACACTTTGCTCATTACAGTAATCCTAATTTGTCTGCTCATGCATCTAGTCAAAACTAGGATTGTTATGCCTTTCTTCTCTTCTTTTTACATTGCTCACTACCAAAGCCTACTCAGGATTTTCTACTATTCTTTCATGTTCTTCAATTACTTGCACCTTGTTTTTTCCCTTATTGGATGGAGGCTTGGTTATCTCAGTGAGGGTGAGAGGAGAGGTCTTGGGGCATCTCTCTTCTTCTTCTCTATCGAATTCAACCCTCCCTAGTATGCATAATCTAGTGATGGTAGAAGGGTGTGGGATGAGTCATCTGTAGTTGCTGCAGTAGTTGTAGATGGACTTCTCTATTATCTTACCCACATTAATTTTGTAACCCTTCAAGAATTGCATACAGCAACACTTCTTCTTCTTTCCGCATTGTGCTCATGTGCTTGGAAGGCCTCAAAACTGAACTAAGGAAGTAAAACCAGACTTTGGCTTCTTTAGTCAGTGACCCTCTAGAGATGGAGTCAAAGGGATTCTTCTTAGTGGCATTCCACTCCCTTTTCCAACAGTGAGCAGCTCTACCATCTTCTAGTGATCTAGGTCTTTCTTTATTCTCTTGAACTTTGACCCATCCTTCTGCCCACTCATCCTGAATGCCTTGTTTATTTCCTCCATGTCGAAGGAAATCCACTTCCCCCTGATGTAGCACGATTTCTCCTTCCTATTCACTATGTTGTAGTAAAACTCTCTCACTAGAGCAACATACCCAACTGACTAGTGCTCACATAACAAGCTCCATTATTTCTTCTCAATCATCCCTTTGAATGGTGGGATGAGCTGCTTGAAACCTCTTTTGCCAATGAAGTCTTTATTCATCATCTTGTTCGACATGATTTCATAGGCTCTGTTTGAAACCAACGTATCCATCTTATCCTCATTTTCTTGTTCTTTTTCTTCCTCCTTATTCATCTTCATTTTTCTCCTTTCTTCAGCCGATGCTTCTGTTTCCATTCTTTCCCATGGCATTTCTTGTTCATGTCTTGTCGTATGTTGCTTTAGTGTTGCTTCTTCTTCACTTCCAGCATATTCTTCCATGATTTCGTTCATGTTGGGAATCAAACTTTGCTGCTCAGACATTGTTGGTAGCTAGATTGGGTTTAGGGTTTTGAGAAGGATGAGGAAATAGTCTAGGGCTCTAAAGGTTTGAATGAAAATGGTATTTCAAATTCAAAACGTTTGAAGTTCTCAATTTATAGGCACAATAATATGTTGCCAAAATTCAATTGTTGCGACAAAAAAATTTGTAGGTTGTGACAAAAACAACAATGGGTTTGAAGGCCAGAAAATTACGTATAACATAAGTCTTATTAATAGCGACACCAAATTGTGAGTCTCAAAATTGAATTGTCGTGTCAAAAATTTTTTTTTCGCGACAAATAAATGACTATGAGGGCTAACACAATGTCACGACAATGGATTTTCAAGCAAACAAATCATACATTAACAATGAATTGTCAAACCAGTATAGACTAAAAATATCCTGCGAAAGAGTGTTAGACCTCCACAGTGAACTTTATCATAACAAAGGTTTTAATTACGCAACATACAAATATCGCACCCTCATTTGTCGCGAAAACTTGCCTTAAATTGAGAAAGGTAAGACTAGTATTTGTCACGACAAATAGAAATTATGTCACGACAAAATTTGCATTTTCATCCTAATCTTTTTTTTATCAAAATTTTGAGCGATTTTAATTAGTTTAACCTACCAGACAGCATGCAATTCATTTTCAATACTGGAAATCGTACTTGTGAATACACATTTATCATAAGCCAGCATCTCGAATTCAAAAACGACAATTAAATTAATTTTTTCTCAACACAGTAACAAATGTAATTGTAAAAAAACATAAATTAATTAATTAACAAGAAAGCTGATTGTAATCTTCTCACATAATTGTAAAGCATTCTTTTTCTCTTCAATTAGATGAATTATATTCATTGCATCAAAATTGCTCATTTACAATAACTCTAGCTTAGTATTAAGCTTTCTTGTCTTGAAAAACAGTAAAAATCAACAAATATAAAAATTAAACTTGAAAACAAAACTTAAAACACATGCACCAAATTAATTAAAAGAAAACTATTAAAGGAAAATAAAAATTACTTGGGTTGCCTCCCAAAAAGCTACTCATTTTTATGTCTTTAGCTAAACATTACTGCAATATGCATTCTTCTCAGCAAATTTCTTCAAAATTTTCAATCTAAGACCAATCTTCAATTAGAATTCCTCCAACATAATGTTTCAGTCTTTGACCATTCACTTTAAACTCATTTCCCAGACTCTGTCTTCAAAGTAACTGCTCCAAAAGGTGTGACTACAATGGCTGTGTAAGGACCACTCCACCTTGATTTAAGCTTTCCTAGAAAAAGCTTGAGCCTTGAGTTGTATGATAGGACTAGCTCTCCTACTTTGAACTATTTTCTCATAATTCTCTAATCATGCCATCTCTTAGTCTTATTCTTGTAGATTCTGGTATTGTCTTAGGCTTCATTTCTCAATTCTTCCAGGTGATTCAACTGAAGTAATCTTTTCTCCTTAGTAGCTTGGAAATCAAAACTCAGCTTCTTAATTGCCCACATTGCCTTATATTCCAGTTCAAGTGGGAAATGACAAGCCTTTCCAAACACAATCCTGTCTGGGGACATTCCAATAGGGGAATTGTTAAACAATTCTGTAGGCCCACAATGCATCATCTAGCTTTATTGACCAATTTCTTCTACTTGTATTCATTGTCTTCGCCAGTATGTTCTTTATCTCTTTATTGGTTGCCCATTTGATTGAGGGTGATAAGCTACACCCATAACATGTCTTACTCCATATCTGCTTAAGAGTTTTGCGAACAATTTGTTAGCAAAATGGCTTCCCTCATCACTGATTATGGTCCTTGGGGCTCAATATCTATTCAGTATGTTTCTTTGAATAAACCCCACAATTGTGTTGGCATCATTTCTAGGACAAGCAATGGCTTTAACCCATTTAGATACATGATCCACATCAAGGAGAATGTATAGATTTCTAAATGAAGGTGGGAAAGGACCCATGAAGTAAATGCCCCATACATAAAAAATCTACACCACTATGATCCCTTGTAGAGGCATAATTTTATTCTATTTATGTGCCCATTTTTTTGACATCTATCCACGATTACTTAAGACCATTCAAATTGTCTTTGAATAAGTTGTAATAGAATCTGATTGGAAAAGAATGCAGTTTGGGCTATTTTATCTCCTGCAAAGTGACCTCCATATGGTGATGCATGCCATTTGTCTAAAATTTCATCTTACTCAGCCTTAGGTACACATCTCTTGATAATCTGATTTGCCCCTCTTATAAACAACCATGAATCATCCCATATATAGAATCTGGCATTTGTTCTCAACTTCCTCTTTTTCTGATATGTTAGTTCTGGTGGCATAATTCCACAAGCTAAGTAATTCACATCTCCAAACATGTAAAGAACTTGGTGTTACTTGAAATAGCTGCTTATATGGAAAGTTCTCTTCAATTTCAGTTCATTTTTCATCTTCTGTAAGCTTCTCTATTCTGGATAAGTGATCAACTATCACATTATCTCTACCCTTCTTGTCCTTGATCTCTAAGTCAAAATTTACCCAAAATATGAGCCTCTGATTAACCTTAGTTTGACATCCTTCTTTACGAATTCGATTACTTAATTCTTGTGAGTTAGTGTGTGATGACATGAGACCCCAATATGTATGGCCTGAATTTCTCATAAGCAAAGACCATTGCTAGCATATCTTTTTATGTTGTTGAACAATTTTCTTAGCTTCATTGAAAGTTTTTCTAGCATAATAAATGGCTCTGAAAATCTTTTCTATTCTTGGCCCCAACACTGCTCCCATAGCATAGTCACTAGCATCACACATGATTTCAAAATCCTTGCTCCAGTCTGATGTTGCCATAATTGGGGCTATGATAAATTGAGCCTTGATCTCTTCAAATGCATATTGACAAGCTTCATCAAACCCAAACCTTGAATCTTTCTCCAGCAATCTACACAATATGGTACTTGCTATATTATGGAGAAATCCTTTATAAATCGTCTATAAAATCATGCATACCACTGAAAACCGAGTCTCGTCACTGTAGTTGGTGGCATTAGGTTCTAATCAAGAAATCTTAGCTTGGTCAACTTCTAAGCCTATTTAGAGATTTATGCACAAAACAATACCTTTAGTCACCATAAAATGGCATTTCTCCCAGTTTAAAGCCAGGTTCTTTTCCTTGCACCTCTGAAGTATAGTTCCCAAATTCTCCAAACAGCTCTCAAAGCTTGACCCATACACAGAGAAATCATCCATAAAATTCCATAATTCCTCTACTAAATTTGAAGATAGACATCATACATCTCTAAAGTTGCAAGAGCCACACAGTCTAAATGGCATTCTTTGCTTAAAAGCAAGGAGTGCCATAAGGTTGCCTGGAATGTTGTCACACCCGATTCAGCCCGACCCATTTAGCGGATCCGAACGGTTCGGGGCCAGCGAAGACCATATCTGGGACTCTTTACCTGATTTTTTAAAAAAGCAGACACTATAGGTATGGCCCACATCTTATAAAATAATCAAAATATTATATACAAATCAAAAGAACTACCCTTTGGGTGGTGTCCATCAAAATCTAGACACATATCTTGAGTCCTTTACTTATACATATCTGAAAACAACTTTACATTCCAATTACATATTGGGCTTGAACCTGCGCGTAGACCCTTCACGGGTAATATTGGCACTTTAGCATATACGGATGCTCGGGGCGATCTTCTCACAGCTACCTACACGGATTAAAACCGTGCTAAGCTTTGCAACAGTGGGAAATATATCTTATCTGGTATAACATGCATTTAAATTGAATCATAAATAACATAAGGCAGTGCGGATATGTCGAATTCTTCGAGGGAATTCAGCGCTCTTGAACTAATATATACTTGTTATCATATAACAATTTTGCATCACATTCTTATCGCCTGTTTCGAGCTTATGCTTATTCATCTACCGTATGTGGGATTGAACTTTTACTTATGTTATTTATAACAAACTTATACTTACTTTTGATTACTCATGGCGGACTCTTATTCTTATTTGGATCTTATATAAATGCGGGCTTATTCGGATCTTATAATTACATAGCATTCGGATCTCTTATATTTATAACATTAGGATCTTCTACTTATAAGCCCAGACTTATTAACCTCTGGATCTCAGTGACCTATACTTATTGATTCCTCGTATCTTTGTCTTTGAGCTTATACATATACTTATACTTGTCCTCAGTATGACCACATGCGCATGCTGTATCGGGCAGTATACTGTGGTCCCAAAGGATATATATTCTAACGACTTATACGATACTTGTCTCGGACTTATAATTATTTAGATCGAAGGACATCTACTTGAACTTCTTTGAGTACTTATCCCGGATCGTGAGGGTTACGGAGCTTGGGCCTATGCGGTACGGTAGATGCTGGAACTATACTTGTACTTCATATCTCTTATACTTTTCTGGGCATATCCTTGTCTTACAGGCTTATACTTGTTTACTGGAACTTGTTCTTGTATTTGGATCTTATCGTGTATTACGGACCTTACATGTATTTGAGATCTTATATATGTGTCTTCACAGGCTTTTATACTTGTCTTACGGATCTTATCTTGGTATTACCAGACTTTATACATGTATTTCGGGATCTTTATACATGTCTTATAGGAAAAAACGCATATGCTTGAGATCTTATACTTGTGTTACAGACTTATTCTTGTCTTACGGATCTCTTCTTTGTGCGAAGGTACAGTGGAACGATAGGAGTCGAATAGATCGAATCATATCACCTATAAAGGTCAGATCAGACTTATACGAATCACGGACGTAATTCAGTGTGACCTCGATCACCTTTAGACTTATACAATTTGTTATGCTTATAATAGGCAGCATTTTTATAGTCACGAGTGCCGGGTGGGTCACTCTGAGAACTTATACTTATTTTTGCGATGCTAGGTGCCATAGGTACTACTTGACTTATTTTATTTACAGGAGCTTTGTGCTTGTGAAGTACCGATCACGGAAGTACGCTGGTAGGGACTACGGAGATATTGGTGTACAAAGTACCCACATGTCTCTGAGCGAATCTGATTGCAGTGAGTCTTGTGGAACATATCTGGTACCCATAGGTACATTAAGATCTTTACTATATTCATTTCTTTATTCTTATTCATTATTGAGTCTTATCATATAATTGTTGGGTTGCCTAGACCCGTTATTATGGAATGGGTAGGACCGACTCTGATAAGTACCGAAGTTACGATGCGGTACTAGATTATGCGGTAGCCTGGCGAGTCGCGACGCGATCGATGCCGTCGCGCTAATCAGTGCCGTCGCACTAATAGAGAATACCGTACTAATGTGCGAAACGCGATCAGAGTGTCGTCTCACTATTGATGCCGTACCGCTAATGTCTTAGAAACGATCCGAGGAGTCGTCGCGCTGTCGGAGAGTCACAGAAGTACTAGTAATGCGAAGCAGCACGATCGATGTCGTCGCATAATCGAAGTAGTACTAATGTGCGAAACGCGATCGAGAGTGGTGGCACTAATCAAAGTCTGAAAAACTATCGTGCGCCCGCATCTTAACGCGATTACCATGTCATTCAATATGATGCCAGAGCAATTTTACAATCCAACCCACCCAGATTCAGTAAATTACTATCTTATAATAGGGGCCTTCTTAGCCTCATTATGTTTTTATGACATATTGCCATTTCATGTTCATGGTCATGTTCATATTTCAGTTTGTTTTCATGTTTCATATCAAATTCATGTTTCATGAACATATCTATACATATGGAATTTCATATACCTATACAGGAATACTGATGTATTCACACATCGTTCTGTACCTTTTCTTTGTCCCTCAATGCATCTAGTTTTCTTAGAAATTGGAGATGTTTCCAATTCGGTCCTCCGAACTAAAGTTATGGCATTTTCATGCCAAACTAGTCGGTTACCAGTTACACTAGAACGATCCCAGATTTCTTATTTTTTTTTTTCGGGGCTTAACTACATACTTGACCCTGATTCTTGTGCTCGCTAAGTTAAGGTGCTAATGGTTCTCCTCCAACTAGAATCACCCAAATCGGAGCACCGAAACTCAAGATAAGTCCGAAACAATCCGGACTACTCTATTATCAAAACTGAAGCAGAATTTGGCTGGAATATGGCCCTAATTTGAGTGAATTTTTGGGCCACTTAGAGTCAGAATTTGACAAGGTCTATTTCTGGATGTTTGGTTCTGTAGTCATTTAATTATCACTTGAATCACTCCGTCGGATAAAAATAGACAGTTATGGCTAAATTACGAGACATGATCTGCAAAATAGAGTAGGGTTGTCTTGGGTACATGTTTGATCTGTCCTTGGGTTACATGTTCGAGTGTCTGGAATGCATGTCAGAAAATTGCCCAGAATGTGTATTTTCTCCCTTTGTTTTCCATATTTTCCATCCCAAACCAACTCTATGCTTCCAAGACACATCAAAACCATTCCATATTTCAGAACCTCTTTTCACTCAATTCCTCTTTCAATAATTATCTTATTTTAAAAAACATATCATGAAATCCTTCCAAAACAATTTAACATGGGTCACAACCTGGCTACGATCCAAACATAGAGAGATTTGTTAGGGCTTGTTCTAAACCCTAACTCCATTACATACAATTTAACCATAAATCCAACCTCAAAGGGGAGTGATTCTATAACCATCTTTATGCCATTTGTGAGTTTTAGCAACCTCTACCTTCAATACTTCTTTGGTTAGATGAAACTTAATAAACCCTAGGTTCGGGGGACAACTACAACCAACTATCCAATAGCATGGAAATTCATACAAACTTAGAATTCCATAAAGAAATCCATACCCAAGGTTAGATTCCATACTTTGTCGCCTTGCTTCGAACTTCTTCTTCTCTTCCTCTTCCTCTTCTTTCTTCTTCCTCCCATTCTCTCTCTCCATACGGTTTGTTCCTTTCAAAACATGAGACCAATTTTGGTCTTTTTAAATCCAAATATCTTTAGGGCCTTTGTCATTCTCAAAACCCATTTTTTTTGGGTTAATTTTCTTATTTGCTTTTTGGTCCTCCAACTCTCACCATTTGTATTTCAAGTTTCCTTTATTTCATTTCAAGGCCTCAAACTCGTTAACTTATGACTTTTAAGTCCCTTGACAAATTACAATTTTATCCTTAAATCTTGTAATTTCTAATCTTTTCCATGTTTCATTTAACTACCAAACATTCAATTTATGCTTACAAAATACCCAAATATGCTCTAAAACTCGCTAGTAAGTACATTTTCAGTGTTACAAATGTAGTCTTCTCTTGGTCTTTAGGTGCTATGGCTATTGATGCCCATCCAATCTATCCAGCATTTGATCAATGAATGGCAAAGGATAGTAATCATTCATTGTGGCAGTATTCAGCTTCTTGTAGTCTATGCACACTCTCCATCCAATCATAGTTCTTATAGGAATTAGCTCATTTTTCTCATGTCTAATCACTGTAAACCCACCCTTCTTTGGAACCACAAGCACTGGGATCACCCAAGGGTTGTTTGATATTGCATATATGAATCCAACATTCAGCAATTTCAAGACCTCCTTCTTCACCACTTCTATCATCGCTAGATTTAAATTCTCCTCAAGTTCTATGTCCTCAGATTCTCCATGAGATTTTTGCAAACACATTGATGGAATGATCCCCTAAAGATTTTCTATTGACCAGCCAATATCTTTTTTATGCTTTCTTAGAATCTCCACCAACTTCTACCTTTTTTATGCAGTAAAATCTTTTGTTATAATCAATGGCTTGGACTTTTCTTCGCCTAAGAATACATATTAGAGATGCTTAAAAATTCCCTTTAATGCTTCTCATAGATTTTCTCCTCTTATTGTATTTTCACTCTACAACTCATCAAATCATCAATATTTTCTTCAATGAAACTCAACACTGCTCTAGTTAATTCAATCATATCAACTATTTCTTCAACACTATCATTATAGAGTGAATTGTTGATGAAGCATTATTCATTAAATCATATTTCTT